>JAGFNQ010000096.1:291980-477342 GCA_024364735.1 Boesenbergia rotunda | reverse complement strand
TCTTGAGACAACTTCTTGATCCAGACTGCTTCCTTTGCTGCTTCCAAAGCTGCAATATATTCCGCTTCCGTGGTAGAATCCGCTACGGTGTCTTGCTTGGAACTCTTCCAACTTATTGCACCTCTATTCAAAATAAATACGTATCCAGACTGAAATTTGGAGTCATCCTTATCTGTCTGGAAACTGGCATTTGTATACCCACGTATTACCATATCACCTTCTCCATATATTAGGAACACATCCTTAGTGTTTCTTAAGTACTTGAGGATTGTCTTGACAGCCACCCAATCATCCATTCCTGGATCAGACTGGTATCTTCTTGTGATGCTCAGAGCATAGGATACATCGAGCCTAGTACATAACATAGCATACATGATAGATCCTATCGCAGATGCATAAGGAATCTTATTCATGCAAATCCTCTCGTCTTTTGTGCGTGGACACATAGACTTCGAAAGGTTGACCCCATGCCTGATGGGAAAGTAACCTTTCTTGGATTCTGACATGCTAAACATTTCTAGCACTCGGTCTATATATGTAGACTGCGAAAGACCAAGCAACCGTTTGATCTATCTCTATAGATTCTAATCCCAAGGATATAGGTTGCTTCTCCCAGGTCTTTCAGGGAGAATGTTTTAGACAACCAAATTTTAACTGACTGTAAGACTGATATATCATTTCCTATAAGTAATATGTCATCGACATATAACACTAGGAATACGACTGCACTCCCACTAACCTTCTTGTACACACAAGGTTCGTCAGGATTTTGTGAGAAATCAAACTCTTTGATTGTCTCATCAAAACGGATGTTCCAGCTCCTAGATGCTTGCTTTAGTCCATATATGGATCGTCAAAGCTTGCATACTTTGGTTTTATTAACTGATGTGAAACCTTCAGGTTGTATCATGTATACATCCTCAAGCAGGTTTCCATTAAGAAAAGCTGTTTTCACATCCATTTGCCATATCTCATAATCATAATGAGCTGCTATGGCCAGGAGCATCTAAATGGATTTAAGTATAGCTACTAGCGAATAGGTTTCGTCATAATCAATTCCTTGTTTCTGACGATATCCTTTTGCCACTAATCTAGCCTTAAAGGTAACAACATTACCTTCCATGTCGGTTTTCTTCTTGAAAACCCACTTGCACCCTATGGGCTTAATCCCTTCAGGTGGGTTGACCAAGTCTCATACTTGATTTTTGTACATGGAATCCATTTCTGACTTCATGGCTTCAAGCCATTTATCCCTTTCTGAATTTTTCAGAACGTCTTCATAACTGATATGTTCGTCATAGTTAATGAGTAACACGTCGTTCGATTCACATATGAGAAATCCATATCTCTCTGGAATATTGCGTGTCCTATCAGACCTACGAAGAAGTGGTGTTGTTTTAGGTTCAACTGATAACTCATCATTATGAGTTATTGGTTGTGGGTCTAGACTAGGTGTCTCTGTAATGTCTATTGGAGTTTCTTGAACTTCTTCAAGTTCAATGCTACTCCCACTGTTTTCTTGTAAAAGAAATTCTTTTTCTAGAAATACAGCATGCCTTGAAACAAACACCTTTAGTTCCAAGGATGATAGAATTGGTAACCTTTCGTTTCCTTAGTGTATCCAATAAATAGACATTTATTAGACTTAGCATCCAATTTGTCTGATACAGTCCGCTTTACATAAGCAGGACAACCCCATATCTTTAGGTGAGATAAATGAGGTTTCTTACTATTCCACGTCTCATATGGAGTAGTAGAGACTACCTTGGTCGGGACTCTGTTTAGTAAATAAACAACTGTCTTAAGCGCATAGCCCCAAAAGGATTTTGGAAGAGTTGCATGATTCATCATAGATCTAACCATGCCCATCAAGGTTTGGTTACGCCTCTCAGATACACCATTATGCTGTGGTGTATATGGCGGAGTCTATTGAGACAACATCCCATTGTCCCTAAGATAATCTTGAAACTCTTGACTTAAGTATTCACCACCCCGATCGGATCGAAGTATCTTAATACTTTTACCATGTTGTTTCTCTACTTCACTTCTGAACTCTTTGAATTTCTCAAAAGCTTCAGATTTGTGTTTCATTAAGAACACATACCCGAATCGTGAGTGATCATCGATAAAGGTAATGAAGTAGCTATAGCCTCCTTGTGCAAGAGTTGACATTGGTCCATATACATCAGTATGTATTAGACCACGCAATTCTCCCACTGGTTTATCTTTTTCGGAAAAGGGTAAAGGCAAGATTCGCATGTATCAAATGAACCGGGTTCAAATGATTCCAGAACTCCACATCGGTGTAATTTGGTCATGCGTTTCTTACTTTCATGGCTAAGACGACAATGCCACATATAGGAGTCTATTTGATTATCTATTCGAGCACGTTTGTTGCTAACTTCGATATTGAATACGTCACCGGATAAATCTAATGTGTAGATACCATTGCATAAAGTTCCGGTCCCATAAATAACACCATTTAAAGTTATGTAACAGCAATTGTTACTAAAAGTTAAATGATAACCCTTTTCATTCAAGCATGAAATAGATACAATGTTCTTTATTAACGAAGGAACAAAATAACAATTATCCAATTCTAAGACAAGTCCAGTAGGAAGCTTTAGCAAATATGTTCCGATGGCAACAGCAGCAATCTTTGCTCCATTTCCAACTCGCAAATTCATTTCTCCCTTGACGAGTCTTCTTCTATTCCTTAGCCCCTGTATGTCATTACATATATGTGAGCTACACCTAGTATCAAGTACCCAGGTGTCTGAGGAAATAGTGTGACATTCAATAACGAAGATACCTGAAGAGGATGGGGCATCGGATGCCTTCTTCTTCAAGGACTCAAGATAAACCTTGCAGTTTCTTTGCCAGTGGCCCTCCTTGCTGCAGTGATGGCAAGTGCCTTTTGGTGCCTTTTCAATCTTTTTGACCTTTTTCTTCCTTCCCTTATTTTATTCTTTGGGCTTCCTCTTAGAGCCTTTCTTTGAGGAACCAACTAACAATACCGTCTTCTGATCCTGCTTTACAGAAAACTCTACAGTGTTTAGCAGGTTAAGCAACTCAGGAATGGTAGTCTCCAGTTTGTTCATCCGATAGTTCATCACAAACTGTGAGTAACTCTTGGGCAAACAATGCAGAATTAAGTCAATACTTAGTTCGTGATCCATTGCAAATCCGAGTGTGCCTAGTCGCTCAATGTACCCCAACATCTTCAACACAAACTGTGAAACAGAAGTGTCTTCCTGCATCTTAGAGGTGAAGAGGAGTCTGGAGACCTCAAACCTTTCGGATCTTGCCTGCTCGTCAAACAGCTCATGAAGATGGAAGACGATTGTATGAGCATCCATATGCTCATGCTGCTTTTGTAGCTCGGGTACCATAGCGGCCAACATGATGCAACTCGCAAGTTCAGAATCGGCCACATGTTTCTGATAGGCCACTAACTGGTCTGGGGTTGCATCTTCAGGAGGATGGTTGGGAAGTTATTCTTCAAGGACATAAGCAAGCTTTTCTACCTTGAGGACTATCCTCAGGTTTCGAAGCCAGTCCATGAAGTTTGGCCCAGTCAGCTTATTGGTGTCCAAAACGGAATGCAAATTCAGAGAAGACATGATCAGGTGATTATCCTAGAAATACAAATTGAGGTTATGTGATGAGAATGATAAAGAATGCATCAATATACATTAATTAAATCGTATTTATTTTTCGAATTGAATAACCCTTTTTATCATTTCGGGAGATCGTAGGAACATCTCCAAATAGGTTGATATCTAACCATAGATAAGAACAACCATGGCTAGAGTCCATCAAGTTATTCTTAGCTATGAAGGTAGGTAATTATACCGATTACATATTATACATATGTAACTATCACATTATGCTATCAACTAATTGAATGTTTGCATAAATCATTGGGTGGTTAACTCATTAACAAGTATGCAACAATATACATGGCACCCAACTGCACCTCTCTGTACATCGACCTTGGCTGTGGCACAACAAATCGATGCTCCAAGCTTAAGGCTGACCCATTAATCAAGAAATAGTTTTAATATGGTTGGAGCTCATTCAACCGTTTAGTCAGGCTTGGATGTGTCCAACAACCAAAACTAAGGATTGACTTTTGACTCCAACTATATTAATCATAAACTAATTCCATGGTTTGAACATGTTGAGGTTCAAGCCGGGCATGGATGTGTCCATCAACCCAAACGAGAAACAAAACTCCGGTTCTAACCATATTAATGGAAGGTGTTGACCTTAATATTTTGTAAGGGGTTTTGGGTCTCATCCTTTTCTTTTATGCACATTCATGACATATAATTATGCCATGTTCTAACGATTTCCTTAATAAAGTATGTATGTGACTTAATTTATCAAGTCTCATTAATTGAATTAGGAACCGGATTTCCTAATTCTAATTTTATACTTTATTCAAGGAATTGTTTTGGGAAACAATTTCCTAAATTATCATAATCAATTTCGGAAATAATATGTTTAAGACTTTGATTTCTCTAAATCAAATCTTATTAAATTAAGAGACAGATTCCCTTAATTCAACCACATATTATTTTTATGAAAATCTTATTTAAGGAAATATACTCTATAGGAAATAATTTTCCTAATTAATTTTGGACACAATAATATGTAAGAGCATCACCTCATAAATCAAATAAGGAAATTATTGTTTGAGAATCACCTCAAAAATTTCCAAGATTTGATCACATATTTTATTTATGTAAATTAATATCAATAACTTAATTTGGATGGCTCCCCGAGGCTCAATCCAAATTAAACATTTGACAATTTAAATTCAATTTAGGAAATTTAATTATAACAACTAACTTTAAATTGGATGGCTCCCCGAGGCTCAATCCAAAATAAAGAATTTTGTAAATAATTTAATTTTCAATTATAAATTTAAATGCCAATTAATATTCTCATAATTTATCTAGACTTTCTTGAAAGAAAGTGCCCAAAATTGCAAGCTTTCAATAAATAGAATATTTCCAAAAATAAAAGGTTTTCAGAATAATTGTAAGTTTCTGGTACAAAGAAAACTTACGTTTTTCAAAATTGGAAAATTTCCAAAATTCGAAAGTTTTCACAATTATCATAAAATTTCAGAAACATAGATATTTCAAAAGTTTGCGAAATTTCATGAGGATTTCCAAACTTTGAAATTCCTAAATCGAAAATTTACCATAATTGGAAAGTTTTCATAATTGAAAATTTTCCAAAATTGAGATCATGATAAAGCTTTCCGCAAAACAATTATATGATTATGTCGAACACAAACATCGACTCTGATACCACTGTTGGGACCGGGAGCATGTTGACATGGATGCGGGTTCGTAATTTCAAATTTAATTACGTGCAGCGGAAGGTTTAGCATAAATAATTTCTGTAAATCATTTAACCACACATCTAAGCATGCAATTTTATCTTGTGTAGACATAATCATATATTTGAAATTCTACAGAAACATAAACTAATTTATGTATTACCTCGCGTAACTTGAAGGAAGGGACGAGATCCAACCGTAAGCGTCCCTTAGAAGCTCCGCCTCTATTCGCGTCCACGCCGAGTATCTTCGGGATGACTTCGCAAAGCCACGAGTTTCATGTTCTCGAGAACTACTAGATTCTCCGAGAACGCGACAAGAAAAACCAAGAGAGAAGTCGTAAGACTAACCACAAAAGGATGACCGGAATCAAAATTTCGGCGAAGCAAAAGAAGAGGCTTGCGGCAAAAAGATCCTTGCGGCAAACTCTAATTCCGACAACACCTTCTTCCGGCCAAGAGATGGCCGGAGCTTCCTTCTCCGGCAGCAAGTGGTGGTCGGCAGGGAAAGAGGGCAGGGGCGGCCGGCTGGTGCTCCTTCTTGGGGTTGGTTGGCGCACGGCAAGAAGGGGAGAAGAGAAGGAGAGAAAGAGAGGGAGAGAGCCTATGCCTTCATCTCTATGATTCACACCCAAGCCTTGCCTTGGGTCCTTTATATAGTGGCCTCTCAACCATCAAGCCTCTCAAATATGGAATAACTTATTCCATCATGCCAAGTTTGATTTTATATCATGGTTAAAATCATATTTTAATTCATGATAAAAATCAATCAAGTCTCTTCTCTCCTATGGAATAAATTTCTTAATCATGGTAAATCAATCCATGATTGATTTTATAAAATAAATCAATCCATGGTTCATTTTAATTTCCATGAAAAATAAACCAACCCTTGGTTTATAATATAAAAATTTATATCATCCATAATTTTATAAAACAAACCACACTTGGTTTATTTTATAAATTGAACCAAAACCTTGGTTCTCTCCCTTTGTTGTGGCCGGCCAAGCAAAGAGGATGGAGGCCCTCTTTGGCCGGCCCATCCAAGTCAAGCCCTAATGAATTAAACTTATTTAATTCATATATTAAGTCTTCAAAAGACTTTAGCCATTTTACGCTTCCGATGCGTCTCTGAAAAATTCAGATTCGACTTATTGTTTGGCTCAACCAAACTTAATCTATCTTGATTGGAAAATCTAATTTTCAACTCATTTTAAATCCCTCGGATTACTCGTACTGTGTGTGACTAAATAGGCTTTCGATTTATGTTGGCCGTCTATAATTAATCAATTATAGAATGATCATGAGTGGCACCTAGTAGTACATCATGATCCCCAATTAATCGAAAGATCAACGGTTGACCTCAGAAACAATTTTGAAATCCTTCAGCAGCTATAATGAATCGTGCCCCATTCCCTTCACCATCTTATACCCACTTGGTTCAGGACATGGTCTATGTGTGTCAGTCCCCACTAGGCTGACTACGTCACACCTAGCCCAAGTAACATTTTCTCATCCTACGGATTCTAATTACTCTCATGTATTTAAGAGATTCATACTCTGAACATGTCATGCTCTGGCCAGAGGCTTCGAGTAACAATCCAAAGATAGACCTCGGGTATACATCTCCTCGCAAGGAGTGGTGATTCCTTTGTAGGCTATTCAAACATCTTCGGGCACTTCGGCTTATACCTAATCATCCTGGGTCCACACCTCCTTAGAGACACTTGCTTAAGATGTCAAAGTATAAGTCTCCATGACCAAGATGACTTGAACACCGCAAGTCAAAGGAACATCGCACTTAAGCTGCAGTAAGAACTTCACTGACATATCTATATGTAGACTACCATATGAAGTTTTACAGCCAGTCACTCCAATAAACTAATTCCCTTAACTAGCATTCATGTTTATCTCCGGACATCGCAATGTCACCAGCCAGTGAGAATCAGCTGATTAGAGAATAACTCATGCTAGTCTCAACAAAATTGATAGTGTCCGTATTTATCAATTCATCGACTAGGGACAATTTCAATACTTCACAATTGCACATGTAGAGATAATCACTAGTTGTGAATTCATCACAAATTCTCTCATGCTGTGAATTGTATTGCAGACATTCAGTAAATGAGTTTAAGATCTCAATCAAATACACAAACATGTATACTCAAATAGTGAATATTTATTTATTAAAATAAATGATTACAATCATAAGGCGATTGCCTTAGGACACTTCTCTCATATCACTAACACTTCCATCCTGCTTTTCCAGTAGGAGAAATCTTCTCCACTGAAAAGTGGTGGTCTGGAAGTGCTGAATCCTTCTTGCGTGGCCATAATATTTTCTGAAAATTTACAAAAACAGAGAAAACTTGTTCCAAGACTTGGTCTTGGATTAGTAGTGCGGAAGAAAATTAATAGAAATGGAAACAATCGAGTGGTGTTGCACCAACCTCGAAATAGTTATAAGCTTTCATTCAGGCACCTGGGAAGTCCGGAGTGCCCTGGTTAAAGGTTTTATCAGCTGTGGCGAGTTCAGCGTGGGGATAAAGTTTGACCAAGTCTATAGGGGCACCCCCATCGTCACAGGCGCCCAAATGAAGTCTATAAAAGGGGCTTCGACCCCTCTGCTTCAGACACAACTTTCCAGAGTGATTCTGATCATTCTGACCAATGACAACACGCTAATGACGAGGCTCTATGACCGGGAGGCTCCAGGAGGAAGTGTGCGGCACTTCGGAGGTCCAGATCGAACGAGCTTCAAACCTTGTTCTGTTCGGTTTGCTTTTTATTATTCTGCATTTAAGTTTCTATATTTGTGCTTGTAATTATCAACTGTAAGACGGGTTTTCTCTGCCTCTGGAAATTCCAGAAAGGAGACCAATAGTGGACTCACGCCGAGTACATATGCTTTGGACGTACTGACCCAGGGGGGTCGGGAACCAAGTAAATAAATCCCGCATGTCTGCTGTGTCTGTTTGTTTTATTCGTTCTGTTTTACTTTTCCACTGCACTAACGCTCTGTGACTAGAACGATCGATGAGTTTTCTACGAAGTTTTTCAAGGTCGATATTCACCCCCCTCTATCGACGACACCGGTCCTACAGCTGTCTTGGTTCTCACTTTGGGTCTCCCAAATGCTTGAAAATATTATTTCTGAGGATAATTTTGAGGATATTGAAGATGAAATTCTTTTAGATAATATTTTAATTATAGATAATATAGTAGATTATTACAAAACTCTAACTAGTGGCCCAAATTACTCCACCTACCTTGAAGATATTCAACGATGTGATTTTGAGGATGAGGAGGATATGAAATTTTCTAAAATCAAGGTCATAGTTAATAAAGTTCACAAAGATTCAAATAAACTAGAATTATTGGAAAAACTTGAAAGGATAAATAAGGAAGAAATAGTAGATGAGTTAGAAATTTTTGAAATAATGAAAATTATGAATTTAAACCCACAACTGTTAATTAATCATTTCAACCTTAATTATTCAAACTCAAATTAACTTAATTAATCATTAATCAACGTAATTTCTAATTAATTCTTAACTAACTTAAACTTAAACTAAAATAAAATCTTACCCAAACCATAACAATTAATTTAATAAAATTAAATATGTTAAAGTGGGTTGACATATTCGTGGGTTCACACGACATGTATCAAATCGGGAATTTGATACATTTTTAGAAACTTAAATAAAATGATTTGACTTGTTTGACTCATGCATAATTGTCATGCCATGCATTTGCTATTTCTTTTAAATATATGACATGTCATTCATATTTAAGTTTTATGCATAAGTTAGAACGGCTATAGGAAAAAGAATAATTGAAACTTGATCAAGCTAGTATTAGGTGGAGGTGAGATGATAGTACGTTAGGGAAGCCTTTTTGGTAGAACTAGCCGAAGCTACCGATCCAATACCTAAGCTAGTTAGACCAAAATCTCTCAAGAAGTAACTTGAAGATGAATTTTCTATAAAAGGCTTTATCAAGGAAAGGGTTGATGATCTAATAAGGCTACGGCCAAATAAGGCCTTGTGCCTTGCCAAGACCTGGAAGCCAATTATTGAAAATTAAATTCACTTTACTATTGTTAGATTCGAATCTAACACAAGTTTCAATTAAACCTTAGATTTAATAACAAATTAAGAAAAATGATTCAAGCATCTCACAATGCACCCATAAGGCAACCATGCTTGTTGTATTGAGACATCTAGAATGGGTGAGATGTTAAGGACTAATAAATTGAAAAATATTTTTCAAAACTATTTTTCAAAATTGTTAGACTACTTTTCTAAAAATATATTTTCAAAATAGTGCTTCAACATAATCATGTTTTTATGGAATTCATGCTTGTCTGATTGAATATATATTATATATTTTCAAAAATTATATCTTTGTAAAAATTGTTTGACTCACGAAATTAGACACAAGCCTCTTAGGATAACACTAAAGTTCCTTAAGATACTTAGATAGAGTCAAACGGTGTTGGATGCAGGGGGAGTGTTTTATTCTTTTCGTTAAAAATAGTTTTCGAAAACTGCGCCTTAATCTCTATCACATCTGCATACTGGTTTCAAAACTTATCTACCTGAAAATTATCATTCTTTTGATTTTGATAAACCCTAAAGACATAGAGGAAGGTCCACTTAATGATCTACAAGGACTCCGAGGATGTGTCAAAATTTGGGGGGTCTAAGTCAAAAGAAAATTCTCTGACAGTTTTTATTGGCAATTATTTTTGAAATTGTTAAATAATTCTTTTTGATCTGAACCAAATCCTAAAGACTCAGAGGAAGAGTACTTGTGGTCAACAAGCTTCCCAGGACTGGGTCAAGTTTAGGGGGAGGTCAAATTAAAAGGATTATTTAATAACATGTTTTCATGAACTATATCTTCAAAATCTTGCTGAAAATATGTCTTTCAAAATACTATCATTCTATTTTTCAAAATTTTTGTGGCTTATGAAATTGTTTTTGAAATAATATTTACTTGGGTTGGAGAATTTCCAGGACACTTAGGAAAATGTCCTTGTAGTTAACAAGGTTTCTTAGGATTGTGTCAGACTGGAAGATAAACCAAGTCAAGTACAATATTGTCTCTTCAAAAGTTCATACATTTTTCAAAATGAACTAGCATAGATTTTCAAAGTACTATCATTTTTTTTATCAAAATTCTGTTTAAAAATAATATGTACTTGAGTTTGAAGAATTTTCAGGACACTTAGAAAATGTCCTTATAGTTAACAAGGTTTCCTAGGATTGTGTCAGACTGGAAAAGAAATCTAGTCAAGTAAAATGTTATGTTTTCAAAACGCATAATATCTTTTCAAAAAGTACTTATATTTTTCAAAAGCTAATATTTTTCAAAACAGTACTTATACTTTCCAAAATTGTAAATTTTTTCAAAAATTGCATAATATCTTTCAAAGTTTCTTATATTTCTCAAAAAATACTTGCATTTTTCAAAAAATCATAATGTTTCTCAAAAGTACTTGCAGTGTTTTCAAAAACTCAATATATCTCAAAAGTACTTGCATTCTTGAAAAATCTTTTCTAAAAATTTTTCTAAGGAAATTTTTTTTAGATCAAATATTTTCTTACAAGTACAAAATATTTTTCAGAATTGCATAATACTCTTCAAAATAGATTTATTCTGGAAATTTAAGTACTTAGTATTACTATGCTTTCAAAAATTTATACTAAGTGTTTGTCAACAGAACAAAATATTTTCATTGTTGGTGCAAGAATTCTTGATTTTTTTTTTATGTATGACAAAGGGGGAGAGATGCGCCTTAAGTTAGAAACAAATTTATTCTCTCTCAAAGATCAAATTTTTTTTTTGTTTTTCAAAAAGGGGGGAGAGTGAAAGTTAGAGATTGTTTCCTATTTTTCCCCAGAGGATCAAAAATGGATTTCCAAAACATAGATCATTTTTTCATTTGATCCCAAGAGTTAAAATTTAGTCCTTTCAACCAATCTAACTTAAGATATTGTCAAGCATCAAAAAGGAGAGATTTTTGGTGCATGTTGCATCAGTGATGTCCTCCTCTAAGTGTTTTAATGTTTGACATTATACTTAAGTCAGTGATACATTGAACAAGGGAAGGGGAGTTAAGAGAGGAGTAACCAAAGTGAAGAAAAGTCCTAGTTAACCTAGGCACTAAGACCTAGTGAGTGAAGCTGGGCACTAAGACTTGGTGAGTGAAGCTGGGCAATAAGTCCTGGCAAAATGGCTGGGCACCGAAGACCTGCTCGGAAGGTAGGCACTAAGTCCTGGTCGAGGACTAGGCAAGAAGACCTTGCCGAGGGTTGGGCACCGAAGACCTAGTTCGAGGAATTAGGCACGAAGATCTAGCCGAGGGTTGGGCACCGAAGTCCTGGACTTAGGGTTTGGGCACGAAGTCTTGATCCGAGGGACTGAGCAACTTAGCTGAGCGATGACTAAGGACAGAAGTAGAGACGGGTCAGGGTTTGGACATCTCGAGATCCGGGAGTATCGGAGGCTAAGCAAAAGTCCACCCGAAGGACTGGGGTGGCAACCGTCTCCTGAAAGGAGTAGGTGAAAGGCGCGTTCTCGGGGGTGAGAACTTGCATTAGTTCAACCTAGGGTTTCGTGGAAATCCGAAGTTAGAACCAAGTCCTTAAGGTTAATATTGTGTGTATATTTGCATTGTATTTGTATATCTTACAGGTACCAAGAACCGGAGACAAAGAAAGCAAACAACACACTACACGCCTGAAAACTGGGAAGCCAGGCGCCCCAATCCATAGGGGCGCCCCCATGGAATCAGGCACCCCCATTAATAGGGGCACCTAACTCAAAGAAGGAAAAAGAAGGAATGCAGAACATACACGCGAGTGTCCCAAAATCACCTTACAGCAACTTAAGCCGCTGTCCCGAAAAATTATAGCGAGATCTTTCCGTTTCGGAAAGTTTTTCTCGATCGGTGAAGCCTACAAGTGTCCGAACACTTGTTGCTTCGACTTCATGAGAAAAATACCCATAAATTCTATAAATTTCGAAAAAATCACAGAATATTATTTGTCTGTAAATTTTGTATCTAATACAAAAAAAACAAATTTAAACTCGTACAAGGTTCGCACGTGGCTCTGATACCACTGTTAGAGATTCTAGGCCGCAAAAACCGCTTTTTGCGTTGCGGAAACCCCAGAATTTCGGCCACGGATCCGTGCGAACTTATAAAATATTTCGAGTACAAGTTTAATTACTAAATCTACACTAGATCTACATGATAGAACCATTACCCTTGTTGCGTAGCCCTTCGATTTCCCGCTCGTCCAATTGCCGCCGGATCTCGTAGAGTATCAAAGCAGACACTCCTCTAGAAGTATCCACACAGGACCTTGGAGAATAGGTTGTGCTAGCAACCTTATTGCAACCCCTCGTTGCGAGAAGGAAGAGCAAAACGAAAAGAGATGCAAGATAGTTTTTTCTTCCGTGAGAAGAAGAAGGAGCAAGAACACACACGAGAGCCAAATTAAACCCTCTCACCCTCTTCTTTTCCACGCCACCACACAACCACAAAAGGCCAAAATTAATGCAAAAATTAATTGACCATTAATCACCATTAATTCCCAATTAATGCAAGATTAATTAATCAATTAATCATTAATTCTTGCCATAACAAGTAAACTTGCCGTTTACTTCATGCAAGCTTGCATGTGGCTAGCCAAACTCAAGTTCAACTTGAGTCCAACTCAAGTACATGTAATTCGAGTCTAGCTTGCATGTGGTTAGACTAATCCAAGTTCAACTTGAGTCTAACTCAAGTACATGCAACTTGAGTCTAACTCAAGTGTGCTTGCATGTGGTTAGATTAATCCAAGTTTAAGCTCCTGCATCCAGCCATATGGCTTAATTTGAGTCTAACTCAAATCCAATTTGAGTTTAACCCAAATGCAACTTGAGTCTAACCCAAGTCTTGGTCATCCAATGCTCAATTGTTCTTAATTAAAAGAACTCATCTCCAAATAGAATGTCCTTTTTCGTGTGTGACCCTATAGGTTCTTGTAACGTTGGCAATGTCTCTAAACACTTTTAGAGACATAAGCAATGAGCGGTATCTAGCAACACATCATTGCTACCCAAGTTACAAGAATGTTGAGATCCAACATCACCTTGTGACTAATAATTGTGACTCTCACAATATATGATAATGTCCCTCTATCCTTGATATCTAGATTGACTCAATTGAGGCATAGACCGTGTCATCCTCGAGTCAATCTATATCTTGAACTCCAAGTAGACTCACACTAATCAAATGAGCTCAATATCTCATATTGACTCACTTGGGCATGGCCATGCACTTTGTGGTCTAACTCTATCAAGAATACGATATCGCTCCCGTCATATAGGAGGGATAGATCCCATCTACATCACTCACATCCCTCTCCATAATTTGTTACATACCCAGTAATCGCCTTTATAGTCCACCCATTTACGGGTGACGTTTGACGAAGCCAAAGTACGTAACTCCTTATGTAGGAATCCATGGTGACTTCAGGTCCAAGGACTAATAGTCATACTAATAGCCACATGAGAAAGTATATGACACTCATATAATGATCCATGATACTTTCTCATGGCGGGTCATTCAGTATACATTCTCCAATGCATACCCATGTGTCAACTTGATATCTCTATATCCATGACTTGTGAGATCAAGTCATCATGTTGACTTACATGCTAGCCTCTACGTATTAACATTGTCCTTGAATGTTAATACTTGACTAGGAATTATTTAGAGTAGTGTTCTCTATATCATCTCACTATCGATTCAACTAATCGATTGATATAGATAAGAATCTTCTACTCAAGGACATTATTATGCTTAGCTATTCGGCACAAATACACGTAAGTATAATAACCATAAAACATGCCTTTATTTATACACAGGAATATGATACAAATGAGTCTATATAATCATCACATGATTGGCTCTAGGGCTCTCACTAACAGGAGTAGGTGAGGACGCGTTCCCCGGGAAAGGGAACATTAGGCGTCGGTTCGACCTAGGGTTTCGGGTGAAATCCAAAGTCAGAACCAATAAGTTAAGGCCAAAATTATTTGTGTGTTTTGTCTTGTGTTTGTTGTCTTGCATGTACCTGGAGTTAGAGGCAAGATAGGAGAGCAAACGCAGGAAAAATGGACCTGGGAAGAAACCTTCCTGGGCGCTTGAATGAATCAGGTGCACAAGAAGTGTTGGGTGCCCCAGTTGAGGGCAACCCATCCCAGGCGCCTGGCTTGCCAAGCGCCTGAGGCTTCCCAGGTACCTGGGAGCCTCCCAGGCGCCTGGGAAGGGCTGATGTTATCCCTGCTGCGATTTCGGTAGTTCAGATGAACTTTGACCACACATGGCAGGTGCCCAAGAGCTCAGAGGCACCCGAGAAGCTAGTATATAAAGGGGTTCAACCCCTCATCTTAGTACATCACTTTCTACATCCGCTAAAGCATCTTGTGTGAAGCAAACGCGCTCAAGTCGAAGCTCTACGACCAAGAAGGCTCCAGGAGGAAGTGCGCGACACTTTGTACTTCCAGAGTTAGCCGAGTTTTTTTCGGTTTGCTTTTTATTTGAGTCGTATTTATTTACTATCTTTGGTTGTAAATCAAACTGTAATATGGGTTTCTCCACCTCCGGAAAGTCCAGAAAGGAGACCACTAGTGGACTCACATTGAGTGCTTAGGCCTTGGATGTACTGATCCTGGGGCGTTGGGAACCAAGTAAATCCCGCGTGTTTCTCTTGTCTTTCTTTGTTTTATTTTATTTTTTGCTGCGTACTAACCCTGATAGAAAGACGAAGTTTTCCGATGAAATTTCAGCAAAAAAAGTCGAATCGATATTCACCCCCTCTATCGATCGACACCGATCCTACATGTGGTATAAGAGCCTGGAAGCTCTTCACCGGACTAACAGTCGAAGGAGCAACAACGCCAGGAATTGAGAGGGAGCAAGGGTGAATATAGGTATATTTTTAAATTATGTCAATTTTCAAATTTCATATTATATGTTTCAAGTGCAAGGAGAGAGGACACTATAAAAATCAGTGTCCTACTTGTAAGATTCGATCTTTACCACTGGCGGCAACGAAGGAATCAACGCCAGGAGTCCGGAGGGACAAGAGCTACATTCACTGCTTCAAATGCCAAAAGCTAAGACATTACAAGAACCAGTGTCTAGACTGGAAAAAAGATTCGATGCTCAATGTCAAAAAATGCGACAATGGTAAAGGAGGTAATAAAAATTAATTTTCACAATAATATTCAAATTCCTACACAGTTACACAATTATGCTATTAAATTAGATTACTTACATAATAATTTAAATATCTTGCATGATAAATTAGTATGTGATGAATCTAAATCAAATTTAGACAATATTAAAATATCAAATATTAATTCATTAATCCATAATATTAATGCAACAATTTGTGAAATTAATTCTAATATTTTAGATAATGGTGAGGATAATAATGAAGTTGTAATTAGTAATCTTTCTGATGACTCTGATAATTCAAATGAAATTATTACTGATAATTCTAATATTTCTAAAGATAATATTAATGATAATACTCAATACATTTGTGAATATAATGCTACAACTTTAATCAATAATCCTGAAAATTATTCTACCTATTATGAAGATAGTGATACAATTTTTGAATATAACTCTGAAGATGAGGATAAAGATGAAAATGAATTTATTAGAATTAAAGCTATATTTAATAAGGGTTACAAAAATTCAAATAAAGCAGAACTATTAAATAAACATGAAAAATTAAATGAAAAAGAAATAGTAAATGATTCAGATATTTTTGAATTAATGGAAATGATACAACTAGACACAAAATTTTTAACAATTTAAACATTAATTAACTCTTAACAATTTATACTTTAATTAATTTTTAGTAATTTTAACTCTAATTAATTCTTAATAATTTTAACTTCAATTAATTCTTAACAATTTAAACTTTAATTAATTTTAATAATTTTAACTCTAATTAATTCTTAATAATTTTAACTTCAATTAATTTTTAATAATTTAAACTTTAATTAATTTTTAATAATTTTAAATCTAATTAATTCTTAATAATTTTAACTTCAATTAATTCTTAAAAATTTAAACTTTAATTAATTCTTAATAATTTTAACTTTAATTAATTCCTAATAATTTAAACTGTAATTAATACTTAATAATTTAAACCTAATTAATTCTTAATAATTTAAACTTTAATTAATCCTTAGTAATTTAAACTCTAATTAATTCTTAATAATTTAAACTCTAATTAATTCTTAGTAACTTAAAACTTAATTAATCCATAATAACTTGAATTTTAACTAACTCATTACAACTTAAATCCTTAATTAAATCTTAACAACTTAAAATCTTGATTAATTCTTAAATCTTAATTATTTAACAATTCAATCATTAATTCAACAAAATCCACGAACTAAATTTCAATTAATTACCTTGAAATATGAAACTAAATAAAATCCTACCCAACTGAAACATCCAACTAAATAACAATAAATATGTCATAGTGGGTTGACATATTCATCGGTTCAAACGGTCTGTATCAAATCGAGAATTTGATACTTTATTATAAACTTAATTAAAATGATTTGACTTAATTGAATCATGCATAAATGTCATTCTCATGCATCTGCTTATCTTTTCTTATATATTTGCCATGTCATTCATGTTTACTTTTTTGCATAATTTAGAATGGATAGATTGGTAAAATTAAGATTGGTTGATACTTGCCTAACCTTGTATCAGGGTGGGACGAGATGATAGTACATTAGGAAAACTTAGTTTGGGAAGTCAAGAAGGGTAAGGAGTACTCGACCTAGTAGACTCAGCTAAGTGGATCTGGCCGAAGCTATCTCACCACATCCTAGACTAGTTAGACCAGAGTTATTCAAAGAGTAAATTGAATGTATTATTTCTTTAAAAGACTTTGTCTAAAGAAAGGGTTGATGATCCAATAAGGCTACGACCAAAGAAGACCTCTGTGCCTCACCAAGACCTAGAAGCCAATTATTAAAATCTACTTTTAAATTACAAATTGTTAAACTTGAATCTAACTCAAGGTTAAACAATCTATGTTAATAAACTGAGAAAAATTATTCAAGCATCTCACAAACACCCATAAGACAACCATGCTTGCTTGTATTATGACACTTAGAATCAGTGAGATGTTAAGGACTAATTAATTGGCAAATATTTTTGAAAATGTTTTAAAAATCCTTAGGATATTTTCTTAAAAATCTATTTTCAAAATAATGTTTAAACATAATAATGTTTTATTGAAATTCATGCTTGATTGGGTGCTTATCTATAAATACATTTTCAAAAATTTATATATCCTTTCGAAAATTGTTTGACCTACACTTAGACACAACCCTTCTAGGTCAACACTAAAGTCCCTTAAGACACTTAGGTAGAGGTCCTTGTAGTTAACAAGGGTAGCCAAAAGGTGTCTGGTTCAGGGGGAGTTTTTTTTTCTTTTGAAAATTATTTTTCAATAATTATTCTTTTTGAAAATTCATATCATTCAAAATGGTTTGTGCTTTCAAAATTATTATCATTTCAAAATGCGTGTCAAAAAATATTTTTCAAAAACTTATTATGTCATGCAAAATATTTTCAAAAATTATTTCGTTGAAAGTTATCATATTCTTTCAAAAATATTTTTCAACAATTGTTTTAATGGATCTTATGATTTAGATAAACTCTAAAGACACATAGGAAGATTCCTAAATGATCTACAAGATTTCTAAGATTGTGTCATATTTAGGGGGAGTCCAAGTCAAGAGAAATTAATGTATTATTCCTGATTATTTCAAAATATTTCTATTTTTTTAATGTTTTTCATTTGAATCAAACCCTAAGACTCAGAGGAAGATCACTTGCAGTCAATAAACTTCCTAGAACTCTGTCAAGTTTAGGGGAAGGCCAAATTAAAAGAACTATTAAAGTTTCAAAAATATTATGTTTTCATTGTAAAATACGGCGATTCAAAAATCCGGATCAGAAAATTTTTCGGGATTTTTTCAGATTGAGTCTAGGGTTTCCGACCCTTTAGCCGAAGTTTCGGGGAGTTAGGTGGAATAAAATTATACATTTTGAGGGCTTAAGGGCTAGTAAAGCAAACTAGGGGGAGTTAAATATTAAAAATCAGAAATCATAAGGGTTTAGTGTGAAATGGAGAAAAATGAGGGGCTTTTCTACAAAAAGACCCCCTCCCTTTATTATAACCTCCTCCCCTCATGCCCTAGCCGCAGCCGCCAAAGCTGCTGCCTTTTCTTCTTCCTCCCCTCGCGAAGCTCGCAGCCAGCGCCGACCCGACTCCTTCCTTCTTCTTCTCCCCTGCGTCGCATGCCCTAGCCCACAGACCAGAAGACCCGATCGCTTCTCCTCTCCTCCGCCCGAACGCTCGGCGTTGCACTCGAGCCTCTGCCGACGCCTCTCCTCGCGTCCAACCCAAAGTCGATGCCGATCTTCGCTCTTTTCCCTCTCTTCTTCCTCTCTCACGCTGCATTGCGTTGGAGCGCTCGTTAGAGGGATCAACTAGCTCTGTTGTGATTGAGTGAGTGATTACTAGTCCCGATCGATTTCTCTAGAGGAAGTTGTTTGCGGCTTAGACCTGGGCAAGGAAGGCTTCAAACGGGTGCTTCAGGTAAGGCTTGATTCTTCCAACACTTGATCTTGGTTCTATTGGTTGAAATCTGGAATTAGGGCCGGGGTGAATTAGCTTGTTTTTATTTGGTTTTGTATATGCCAAACCTAAGGTGTGTTCTATAGCAAACCTATTTTTGTGTATTGCTGTTAGTGTTCTGTTTTGGCAGTGGAAGTTGAATTAGATCTATAAGGAGTTTTGTGCCATGAGGTTCCCTATTTTGATTCTCTAAATAGGGGGTGAACTTGATTGGAAGATAAGTAAGAGTTGTAGTTTACTACCGTGAGGGTTCCATGTGAAATGAGGATAAATTCTTTTTGTGGGCAGTTGATCCTTGCCAGCTTCTATTCAGTTTGTGCTATAGATCAGTTTTTGAAGATGAAGTCTAGTTGGATTGGTGGTTTCATCTTAATTGTTGGTTCATGTTCTTGGTATGGTTTTTTTTGTTTTTATTTAGATCTGTTCTGTGGAGATTCTTGGATGAGTGAGAATGCTACTGTTTTGGTTTGGGGGTAAATGCTAGAGATGAATTGATGCTTAAATTTGGAGCATATGATGCTAGCTCTAGAGTGGATTAGGTTGTTATATTTTTCTTTCTTGGTTTGCTTGCTTAGCTATGTCATGGGCTACAGATTTGGTGCTGAGTTGGTGAAATAGGTTCTATTCTAGTTTGGAGGTGGTTGTTAGCATATGAGCTGAGATTGGATGGGTTGGGTTGTTATTGGCTTTATTCTTGGATGGATTATGGTAGCTTTGCAGTCTTGACCATGTGGGGTTTTATCATGTGTTACAATAGGAGGTTTATGTGATGTTTTGGTGATAGGTTCCAAGAATGGTTCTAGGAGCGGTTAGGTTTGTGTTTAGTTTTGTGGAATTAAACCTAATTGGGATAGTTGGGTTAATCCTAATACGACTGAGTACTTAGTTTGGTTAGTATCAGTTGGTATGATAGCTAAACTATATCTTTTGGTACAGGACATTCAGTTGCTTTTGGACTTCTGGACGGGAGGTTCTTTTTTTGATACGGACTACTTCTACTCGTTGGAGGCGGGTACCCTTGACTTATCTTTTAGATATTGTCATATTGCTATGCATGGTTTGTTATAGATAACAGTAAGTTTATATGCCATATCTGCCTTAGTATTCCTGTATTTGATATCTGTTGCATATCTTTGAGGTTATCTCCCTTTTAGCTTCATACAGTCTCAGTAGTGGTTATGTGTATATATATTTGGGCATAGATGTAGTGATATGCTCCCTTGCATTTGACATTGATGGATCATTAGTTATTTTGTCAGTATTTCTAGTAGGTTACTTGTATCCCATGATATAGGATTTAGACCTATACCTAGCACACTGAGGTGTTAGTTGAGGACTTGGTGGGTGTTATATGTGTTTGGGTCATACACCATCCTTGCATTATTGCATGTTGATGATCATCGACTCCTATGTAGTCTGAGCCCATCGTCAGTTACATGAGGATATGCACACACATCCACTCAGGGGTAGTGGCTACCATAGGGTGTGTGCATTTGCCCTGTATTGCTCCGCACGGTGACTATTTGGAGGGTGGTTCTGGTGCGTGGTAGCAGCCAGGGATCCCTTCTCGTCCTGAGACACGAGAAGATGAGAGCTAGACTCCCCCATTGCTTGGGGTAGGAGAGTGACCTCCGCCAGCATCCTATCCACTCGGTCACTCAGAAGCAGTGATAGCAGGGTGCGTACAGTTGTCATAGCTCTACCCTTTCGGACATCCATTTATAACAGGTGGACGATGATCTGACTGGTGTCAGGGGTGACACATATCATTGCACCATGTGCATATTTTGCATCGTGCATTGTTTGCTGCATTTGATTTTTGCACTTGATTGACATGCATATACTGGAGACTTGTTTATCTTGGATTATATGTTATACTTGTTTCATAGGGATTTATTTCACCCCTCTGCAGGATAGAAGGATTTTGGTATGTACCTTTATTCAGTGCCTTTAGCATATACCCTTGTCTATTATTCATATGAGACTGTATCAGCGTAGACTTTTATTGTTAGTATAACTTACTATGCATACCTGTTTAGGTATCCACTGAATTTATTTGGACTCACACCGTTGGCTATATTTTTATTTTCAGGCTGAAATACTTGGAGTCGCCAGAAGAGCCCAGCAGCCAGTCCTTACCCATCGCGACGCCATGATTTTGCTTTGTACTTGTAGTACATTTGTTTTATATTTCTTTTAGCGATTTGTTTATGTCATATGAGTGTGTCATGTGCCCTAAGGTTTTTATATTAGTTGTTTCGTCGTAAGTCAGACCGGTCCGCAGTCAGGTATGGTTTATTATGTTTTATTGTTATAGTTATCTTGCTTCTATGTTGGGTCTATATATATTTTGAGGCCTGAGGCCAAATATAAACTGCGTGGTATTGTTATATTTGTGGTGTATATGTGTAAATTATCCACCGGACAGGGGAGGTGCTGTCCGATTTTCTATTGGATCAACGACTCCTAGGTCTCGGGGCGTGGCATTCATACACTATCTTTTCAAAATCATTTGAAAACATAAAATTCTCTTTTCAAAACTCATCTTGAAAATTTTTTGTCTTTCAAATACTTTTGAAAATCTTCGAATCATTATCTTGAGTTTGGAAAATTTTCCAAGACACTTAAGAAAATTTTTCTTGTAGTTAACAAGGTTTCCTATGATTGTGTTAGAATAGAAAAGAAACCAAATCAAGAAAATTATTATTTTTCAAAACCAAAATACATTGAAAATGTTTATTTATTGAAAATCCCTAACACACATAGGAATTTTTTTTGTCATCAACAAGATTCCTAGGATTGTATCAGACTTAGCAAAATTCAAAATTTTTTTGGTACAATATTTTTTAAAGTACTTAGTGCCTTTTAGAATATTTTCTAAACGAGTACTTAAGTTTTTTTTTAAAAAAAAAGGCGAATGAGTTTTAGAAAATCAGTTTTTTTTAAGAAAATATATATATAAACATATATATATGTATATATATATATATATATACATATATATATATATATCTTAAGTATTTTTCAAAAGGGGATAGATTATCTTAAAAGGGGGAGAAAGACTTAAGTTATATTTTTCAAAATCGTATTGTTGGTGCAATTTTTTTCCCGCTATTTCCTTTTGATGTGTGCCAAAGGGAGAGAGAGGCTTAACTTAGATTTTTTCTCGATTTCTCCCAAATGATAAACCTAGAACCCTTAGACCTAAACTAACTTAAGATATTGTCAAACATCAAAAAGGGGGAGATTGTTGGTGCAAGTGCATCAGTTATGCACAGTCAACCTCTAGTGTTACGATGTTTGACAATATAAGGTGTAGTCAAAGTGATCAAGGGTTAAACCAAACAGGACCTTATGTTTGGTAGGGTAAACCCAGGATTGATCAGTTTGACAAAAGGGTTAAGCCAAACAGGAACTGATGTTTGGCAAAATAAATAGAACCCAGGGTTGGTTAGTTTGACCAAGGGATTAAACCGAACCGGACTTGAGGTTTGGTATATTTACCTGAAAGTTGGAGAAAGTCTAGTCAGGATCAAGATGACTAGCAAAGGAGTGGTTTTGGTGAAAGAAATCCTAGTAAGTGAAGCTATGTGAACTAAATTCTGGTGAGTGAACCTGGGTCGTAGCAAGGGAAGCTAGGTGAAATAAATCCTAGTGAGTGAAGCTAGGTGGACTAAGTCCTGGTGAGTGAAGCTAGATACGAAGTCTTGGTCCAGGAGACTGAGCACTAAGTCCTGGTCGGGGATCGGGCAACGGAGTCTTTTCCGACCGAGGGTTGTCGGACAGAAGTAGAGATGGGTCGAGGTCAGACGTCTCGAGATCCGAGTTCTTGGAGGTCGAGCAAAAGTCCAGCCGGAGGTCCCGGTTGGTAAAAGCTTTAGTCGATCGAGAATCGAGGACAAAAGTAGAGACGGGTTGAGGTCGGACGTCTCGAGATTCAGGTTCTCGGAGGCTAAGCGAAAGTCCAACTGGAGGTTCCGATTGGCAAACGTAACTTCCCCATGGTGGAGTAGGTGAGGTCGCGTTCCCCGGAAAAGGGAACATTAGGCGTCGGTTAGACCTAGGTTTCAGGTGAAATCCAAAGTCAAAACCAATAAGTTAAGGCTAAAATTATTTGTGATTTTGTCTTGTGTTTGTTGTTTTGCAGGTACCTGGAGTTGGAGGTACGATAGGTGAGCAAATACAGGAAAAATGGACCTGGGAAGAAACCTTCCTGGGCGCCTGAATGAATCAAGCGCTCAAGAAGTGTTGGGCGCCCCAGTTGGGGGCAGCCCATCCCAGGAGGCGCCTGGGAGCCTCCCAGGCACCTGGGAAGGGCTGATGTTATCCTGCTACAATTTCGGTGGTTCAGATGAACTTTGACCACACGTGGCAGGTGCCCAAAAGCTCAGAGGCGCCCGAGAAGCTAGTATATAAAGGGGTTCGACCCCTCATCTCAGTACATCACTTTCTACATCCGCTAAAGCATCTTGTGTGAAGCAAACATGCTCAAGTCGAAGTTCTGCGACCAAGGAGGCTCCAGGAGAAGTGTGCGACACTTCGGACTTCTAGAGTTGGCCAAGTTTTTTTTGGTTTGCTTTTTATTTATGAGTCATATTTATTTACTATCTTTTCTTGTAAATCAAACTATAAGACGGGTTTCTCCACCTCCGGAAAGTCCGGAAAGGAAACCACTAGTGGACTCACGTTGAGTTCTTAGGCCTTGGATGTACTGACCCTGGGGGGTTGGGAACCAAATAAATCCCATGTGTTTCTCTTGTCTTTCTTTGTTTTATTTTATTTTTCCGTTGCGTACTAACCCCGATAGAAAGACGAAGTTTTCTGATGAAATTTCGGCAAAAAAGTCGAGTCGATATTCACCTCCCCCCTCTATCGGCCGACACCGATCCTATATCTTCTTCCTCTTATACCTCTCTCACCAATAATTCCCTTTCTCAGTTAGCTTTCCGATGCATTGATAGGTATCATTTTGTTGATTATTTTAGTTGCTAAAATCCAAGTTTGACCCATATTTTACTTACTTAATTGTGAATTTACTCTAGGTTCTAGAACTTACTTTTATTTTGGACTTAATTACAAATTTCTACATATTTGAAATGATTTTGCCACTAAATTGTTGACTTATTTTTGTAGGCATGAAAGGATCATGGACCTAGGGCATACTGGGTCAAACTTGAGTCGGAAGTGGACCCGGATCGAGTGATCAAGCTTCAGATTAATCGGGCCGTCCGATTCAAAATCGGCTAGATCTAAGCCATCTGGAAAACTTTGAGGCGATCCGAGCTAGGGTTAAGGCTGATCAAGCACTCAGGTCAAGATCTGAGATTTTCATCCAAATCAGAGATCATTCAACCGTTGGATCGAGCTCAGAGGGCTCTAGACTGTCCATTCAAAGATCAGGTTAATCTGAGCCATCCGTTGCAAATCTGGAGGATCCGAGCCACCTCGAGGCAGATCCTGACCCTTGATCGACATCATCAAAGTTTGGCTCAGATCGGACAAAGATCAACCGTTGGATTTGACCTAAACAATCTGGGCCGTTCATTTCAAAGTATTTAATCAAAAATGCCTTCCCATTGTAGCTCGTCGTGCCTTCGCCGCTACTTCGTCTTCTTCAGTGTTTTCTTCATCGTTTCTTCAGTTTTCTTCAAACCAAGGGCGCGACCACCTCAATTCCTCATTTAGATCGAGTTCTAGATCCTTGGGAAGCTATTGCCGTGAAGATTCCAGCTCCGAATTGGCCAAAAACAGAGCCGAGTGAGGGTTTCCTCAGTTCTGCCATTGATTGCTTCGATCTTGGTTTTGTTCCATCCTTCATCCATCCGAGCTATCTAGAGGGGTTCTCTGGAGTGCTTGGTTCATCCCCAAACCATCAGCGCAAGTGGACAAGGCCAGATTAAGGAAATCGAATGGGTTTCAGATTGGATCAGAGTGGAAGCTCGATTGATTCGTAGGGACTGTTTTTCCATTGATTTGCTGATCTTAGGGGTTCGAGGCTCACCCTTGTGTGACGAGCAAGGAGTTCTTGAGCTAAGGGAGTAATTGAGGCTTAGATTTCTTATTGAATTTCGGTTTTTAGCTGTAATTTCCATTTCTGCATGTTGTTTCATTTCTGATTTCTTATCAGCTGCTGTAGCTTTCTTTTCCAATTCGATTCTGTCTTAATTAGGTTTAATTTCTGCAAGTTAAGTAGACCTAGTGCTTGTTGAGTGAACAATTGTATTTGAATTCAGTTTGTTTCTTAATTTAGTTCATGCGTATCAATTTCCTGAATTCTCTTCTACGTATCAGTTTACTTTCAGCAATTTTTAGCTTAGCATTTCTGAATTTGTTTCAAGTAGTCATTAGCCATTCTTAAGCTTTTCTGAATTGTAGACCAGTGTATCAATTCCATCTTGTTTGTTGTTTGTTCTGCATTTAAATTGTTGCTGAAATTCAGCATTAGATTCTGAATTCTACTAGTCTGCAATTTGTCAGTTTCAGTCTTATTGCATGCGGTGTTGTAGTTTCAGTCTCAATTCTGAAGTTGTATCAATGGAACATGAGCTCTTTTGAATTTTATACGAACAGTATATTTGAGCAATTAATTTTGGTTGTGTGTTAATTTCTGCATTCGAATCTGTCTTTCTGCATTCACTTTATTACTGCATTTTCCCACTCATGTTCTGCCTTACTTCCTTCTTCATTCAGTTATCTCTGAATTGGTCAACTGCATCTTTGCAATTCTAAGTTTGTTCCTTCTGAAGCTAGATTCAAGAACTTGTAATCAGTGGCTTGTTTGATTTGCATCTAATTTGCAGCCGAATTTCCTCCCTGCATTTCTGAAATTCTGCAGTTTTGTGTGTGTCAAATTTCTGCAACGTTTCTGAATGGATCAGCCTACTTTCTGAGTATTAGTTAGAGTTATCTGAATTTCTTTCCAAGCTTGGTTTATGCACTTGATCTCAGCTTGTCTTGTGAGTTTCTAAATTAAATTTGTCCCTGTTTTGATCAGTCTTTCAAATTCTGAATTTCTCCATTTATCCCTGATTTCCTGCATTCATTCATGCATGGCACTTCTCTAATGGATGTATCTTTCAAGTTGAATTGATCAGTCCAATTCGAAAATTGTCAAATGATAGTTCTGCACCTAGTATCAGATTCTTTTTGGCACATCAGCTTCCTCAATCTGGTATCAAGTTTGTAAATGGCTTGCACTTTGTATCAAGAAAAATCTTGGCACTGATTTTGTATCAGTTTGGTTGAAGATTGATTTGCATTTGGTTTGTTTGGAGTAATAATTTCTGAAGAAGTTCTTTGCATTAGTAACAATCGGAATTGGTTTGATTTTATACCAGATTGGTTTTCCAAATTAGGCTAAGTTGCATTTAAGTTTCCATTTGTTTGAGTTCATTGGTTGAATTACTTGGGTTAAGTTCCATGGTTAGTTCCTTACTTTATATTGCGATTTCATTTCTAATTGAAACCAAACCCAGATTTTATTTGAAACCCAAAAATATCAACGACACATAAATTCGAGCTAGAATCAAACAACCTCAACTAGCCCTAGGAAAAATACGACCTGTGGCCCCTTTACTACGTTTTCATTCTTTGATAGCAAAAAGGGTTTTCAGCTTTACACATATCTAAATTTTGAGACCCACATTCGTGACACCTAGTTCCGGCTCATCAAAATTTTTGGCGCCATTGCCGGGGAGGCTACTAGTTGAGTTGATTGATTTATGCTTGTATGCTTATTTCATATCTTTCTTGATTCATTTTTTTTGTGCTTACTGCTATATCTTGTGATTGATTTTACTGGTTTCATCTTTTTATATACTTTTACTGCGATTTGTTTTTGATTTTATGACCAGGTCTACAGGTGGTGATCTTGAAGAATTTGACCCTGAGATTGAGAGAACTTTCAGAGCAAGGAGGAACCAAGGCACACTTTCAGAGACCATTGATATTCCTTCTCTTCAGACTTTTCCCACTCACTCAGGCATTATCATGGCAGACCACCAGAAGACTATGAATGAACTCACAGCACCAGACGACACTTTTCAGTATTCCAGTATTGCTTATCCAGAGCTGGCTGGAGATTTTGAGCTCAGATCTGGACTTATTCACTTGCTACCTAAGATTCAAGGATTATCTGGAGAAGATCCAAATAGACACCTGCATGAGTTTCACGTTGTATGCTCCACCATGAAGCCTCAGGGTATTTCAGAAGAAGATATCAAGCTAAGAGCTTTCCCTTTTTCTCTGACTGGAGCAGCAAAAGACTGGTTTTACTACATACCTACTGGGCATGTGTCTAGCTAGATTTCTATGAAGAAGGCGTTCCTAGAGAAATATTTCCCAGCCTCCAGAACTGCAATTATCAGAAAAAGCATTTGTGGCATTCATCAAGTGGTGGGGGAGACACTTTATGACTACTGGGAGAGATTCAACAAGCTTTGCTCCAGTTGCCCACAGCACCATATCAGTGAGCAGTTACTTATCCAGTACTTTTATGAGGGCTTATTGCAGATGGACAGAATTATGATAGATGCTGCAGCTGGAGGAGCCCTAGTGAACAAAATGCCAGAACAAGCTAGGGAGCTCATTTCAAACATGGCTGAGAATTCACAACAGTTTGGGAGCAGAGCATTGACCACTAGAGGAGTTAATGAAGTCCAGGTGGCTTCTAATGAGCAGAAAGAAATCAAGAATGCATTGGTCGAGCTCACATCATTGATGAAGCAAATGTCTGTTAATAATGCAATTCAAAGTTCAAATATTTCGGCACCTCCACAAGCTAACCAAGTGATGAGGGTATGCAGTATTTGCTCTAGTCAAGAGCACAACTCAGATTCATGTCCCACCCTCTAACAAGATAAGACAGTAGCGGCATTGGTTAGGGGACAGTTTCAAGCTAGGAATAACCCTTACTCCTCTACCTATATCCCTGGTTGGAGGGATCATCCAAATCATAAATATGGGAACTCTTTTTACCAACAGAACCCTCAGCAACAACAATTCCAGCAAACATCACAGCAGTTCCAGCAGCCACAGCAAATTCCGTCCCAAAATCTGCAAATCCAGCCACAATTTCAGCCGATTCAGCAAACATTTCAGCAACCTCAGCCCAATTTCAGCAAATCCAGCCTCAATTCCATCCAATTCAGCAAGGGTGACAAGGTTTCCAAGCATTCTAAACATTCCAACCTCAAAACCAGCAAAGTTTCCAGCCCTCACAGCCTTACAATCAGAATTTCCAGTCCTCGAATCAAAATTTCTAGCCTATTCAATTTCAGTCCTCACCACATAATTTTCCACTTCAGAACCAGACTTTTCAGGGCTATAACTCTACGCAAGGTTTCCAATCATTTCAACCCTCTTATCAGCCCTATCAACAGCCAATTCAGCCCTCTTATCAGCCCCAACAGCCCTATTTTCAGGGATCCCAGCAAGTTCAACAATTTCAGCCTACTACTTCATCCTTTCAAGGTCAGTCAAGGCACTATGCTAACCAAGGAGGCTATGGAAGCTCTAGTGGAGGAAATGCGCAACAACAAAGAATTGAGGAGATGTTACAGCAAGTTTTACAACAACAACAAAGGAATGAGCCGGCTATACAAAACCTCGAAAGGCAGATGGGACAATTGGCTAGTGGGATAAATCAAAGTCAAGCACAAGGATCAAGCCAACTACCTTCCCAAGCTATCCCTAACCCAAAGGGAAATGTTAGCGCTATTACTTTGAGGAGCGGGAAGGTTACTACATCTCAAAATGGTCCAAGAGCTGAATTTTCTGAAAACAGGACAGCACCTCCATTTCCAGCCCAAAACAGCCATGAAATCACTCAAAATTCAGTTGGTTCCACCCCTAGTCCATGCCCAACTCCTTCATCAAGCAACCCTGTGATTTTGGTGGAAAATGAAGGAGAAATCAGTGCCGAAACAAACATTACAGCAACTTCTTCGAAGGGGACAGCGGCACCAATTTCAACCCCTAAACTTTCGGCTCAAGAAAATGATTTGAGAGTTCATTTGCCATTTCCTCAGCGTAAAACACAAGCCAAAAGACAAGTGGAGGAGGAGAAGGCTAAGGAATACAATGAGCTAGTGGAACTTTTCAGTAAAGTAGAGATTAATGTACCTTTATTGACCATGATTAAACAGATTCCTAAGTATGCCAAATTTTTGAAAGATCTCTGTGTTCACAAGAAGAAGCTTAAGGAAAATGAGTTGGTCAGCTTTGGAAAAAATATTTCAGCACTTATTCATGCCATACCTCAGAAATGTGAAGACCCTGGAGTATTTACGGTATCTTGTGAGATAGGGAGCACCACGTTCCATGATGCCATGCTAGATTTAGGAGCTTCCATAAATGTGATGCCCAGGTCAGTCTTCCAGATGCTTGGCATAGGCCCTTTACAGCCTACTGGTGTGGTGATACAGTTAGCAGACCGGAGTCAGACCCACCCAGCCGGTATAATTGAAGATGTTTTGGTAAAGGTAAAGGAGCTGATATTTCCTGCAGATTTTTATATCTTGGATATGGAGGGAGATTATCTTGCACACCGTTCTCCACTTATTTTAGGAAGACCATTTCTGAAGACTGCTAGAACAAAAATAGATGTTTATGCTGGTACGCTTTCCATGGAGATTGGAGACACGGTAGTTCAGTTTAGCATTTTTGATGCTATGAAGCACCCGAGAGAGGACCACTCCATTATGAGCATGGATATTCTTGAGGAGTTGGAGGATACAGAGTTAGAGGCTGAGGGATTTCTACATGATTTTTCTGGAGGAGTTGTTTATTTAGAGGAGGCTGAGGGAGTATTTACTGCAAAGACTGAGGATATTTCAGAAGATATTACAGATGAATTTCCAGCTGGAGAGGTTTTTCTAGGTGTAGGGGATTGCACAGAGCCCCAAGGATCACTCATACCCACTGAGGAAGGCCAGATTGAACTGAAGCCACTACCAGGCCATTTGAAGTATGCATACCTAGGAGAGGAGCAGACTTTTCCCGTGATTATTGCACAGCACTTGGAGTCAGAGCAAGAAGTGAAATTATTGCAAGTCCTGAGGCATTACAAGAAGGCAATTGGGTGGACTTTATCAGATATACCAGGTATCAGCCCAGCTATCTGTATGCACAGGATATTTTTGGAAAAAAATGTCAAACCCGTGAGGCAGCCACAAAGGAGACTTAATCCACTTATTTTGGACGTTTTAAAGAAAGAGGTGACTCGACTTCTACAGGCAGGTATCATTTACCCTATTTCTGACAGTCAGTGGGTTAGTCCCATTCACGTTGTGCCTAAGAAATCTAGAGTGACAGTGGTGGCAGATGAAAGCAATGAGCTAGTGCCCACCAGAGTTAAGAATTCCTGGAGAGTCTGCATTGATTACAGGAAGCTCAACAAGGTCACAAGGAAAGATCACTTCCCTTTATCATTTATTGATTAGATGCTTGAAAGACTGGCAGGGAAGTCGCATTATTATTTTTTGGATGGTTATTCAGGCTACTTTCAGATTTGTATAGATCCAGAGGACCAAGAGAAGACTACCTTCACTTGCCCCTTTGGCACTTTTGCCTACAGAAGGATGCCTTTCGGACTCTGCAACGCACCTGGTACATTTCAGCGATGCATGGTAAGTATATTTGGTGAGTTGCTAGAGCATTGTATGGAGATATTCATGGATGATTTTTCAGTATTTGGCACATCTTTTGATTCATGCTTAGAAAATTTGTCTAGGGTTTTACATCGTTGCATAGAAACTAACCTTGTTCTCAATTTTGAAAAATGTCACTTCATGGTAGAGCATGGCATTGTACTTGGACATATAGTCTCTCGGAGAGGTATAGAGGTAGATCCTGCGAAAATCAGTGTTATTTCTTCTTTATCTTACCCCGTATGCGTACGGGATGTTTGTACTTTCCTTGGACATGCAGGTTTCTACCGTAGATTTATTAGAGACTTCAGCTTGATTGCTCGGCCCTTGACAAGACTTTTGCAGAAAGATGTTGATTTTCATTTTGATGATAAATGCAAAGAAGCTTTTCACAGACTCAGGGAGGCTCTTACCTCAGCTCCTATTATTAAATCACCTGATTGGACTTTACCATTTGAATTAATGTGTGATGCCTCTAATTTTGCAGTTGGAGCTGTTCTAGCACAGAGGGTTGATGGAGCACCTCATGTCATCTGCTACGCCTCCAAAACCCTAGATGCCGCCCAAGCAAACTACACCACCACTGAGAAGGAGCTCCTAGCCATTGTTTTTGCTTTAGATCGTTTCAGATCCTATTTATTGTGCTCACATGTTATTATTTTTTCTGATCATGCAGCTCTGAAATACTTGTTGAAAAAGCCTGATGCAAAACCTAGACTGATCAGATGGATGCTCCTGCTCCAAGAATTTGACCTGGAGATCAGAGACAGAAGTGGAAAAGGAACCTAGTTGCAGATCATTTGAGCAGACTTGAAGGAGATGGATCTCCTACCACTATTGACGATGATTTCAGAGATGAGCACTTGATTGCAGTACATGGTGAGACACCGTGGTATGCAGACTTAGTTAATTTTCTAGTTGCACATGTATTCCCTACACACTTTTCTAAAGCTCAAAAAGATAAACTTAAAAGTGATGCAAAATTTTATGTGTGGGATGATCCTTATCTATGGAAATTTTGTAATGATCAAATAATTAGGAGATGCGTACCAGATCATGAGTTTTCTTCTGTCCATACATTTTGCCATTCATCAGCTTGTGGGGGGCATTTTGGACCCCAAAGAACTGCTAGAAAGGTGTTAGAATGTGGATTGTACTGACCCACCCTATTTCTTGATTCATATGTCTTTTATAAAAATTGTGATAGATGTCAGCGAACTGGGAACATAGGAGCGAGACATGAGATGCCCCAAAACACTATGCTTTACTGTGAGATTTTTGATGTTTGGGGAATAGATTTTATGGGACCTTTTCCTGCATCTTATGGTTTTGTGTATATTTTACTTGCTGTGGATTATGTTTCAAAATGGGTGGAGGTCATTCCCTCCAAGACTGATGATTCTTCTATTGTTTGTAGTTTTGTTAGGTCACACATTTTCTGCAGGTTTGGAATTCCAAGAGCTATAATTAGTGACCAAGGATCTCATTTTTGCAACAAACACATGAAGGCACTGCTGAGTAAATATGGGGTTGTACATAAAGTTTCTATATCCTACCATCCCCAAACAAATGGACAGGCTAAATTTCCAACAGAGAGATAAAATCAATTTTGGAGAAGACTGTTGGACCTACTAGAAAGGATTGGAGCAAGAGGCTAGATGACGCACTTTGGGCCTACAGAACAGCATTTAAGACACCGATTTGCATGTCCCCCTACCGCTTGGTATATGGCAAAGCTTGTCATCTCCCCGTGGAAATAGAGCACAAAACATATTGGGCAGTAAAAGCTTGTAATTTCGATGCTACCAAGGTGGGAGAAGAGAGGAAACTTCAACTCCAAGAACTTGAAGAAATTCGGCTAGAAGCATTTGAAAATTCAAGGATCTACAAGGAAAAGACCAAAAACTTCCATGACAAGCACATTTTGAAGAAAGACTTCTAAATTGGTGACAAGGTATTATTGTACAAATCAAGGCTCAAATTGATAAAAGGTAAATTAAGGTCAAGGTGGGATGGTCCATTTATTCTAACTAACATTTTTCCCTATGGTGTTGTGGAAATTCAAGATGTATCTAATGGTTTTATTTGGAAAGTCAATGGCCACCGGTTCAAAAGGTACTTTGAAGAATTAAAGGAGCTAGAGGTGGATGGTTTGGACATGAACGAAGCTATCTACCCAACTTAAGGGGAGTTCACTTTTCATACACCTACATTTCATTGTATATATCATTTTCATGTTTCTAGGAATAAAATTTTCTCTTTTTGAAGTAGTTGATAATAAATTCTTAGGCAAAATAGAATGAATAAATAGACATTGTAAACACCATGTTATTTCTTTTATCACTTTTGCTCTTAGTGAATAAATGTATCCCTCTAGGTTATCTCCATAGCATTTTAGAGTCTTTTGAAAATAAATTAAATTTGGTTGTTAAAACTTAGGGTTTAAGTTAATGGATGAAATCTTGGATGCTTGAGTACTACTTGGCTTTAGATTCTTAATTGATGACTTGAGATGAATTATTTGCACCTAGTGAGAATTAGCCTTATTTTTGTGACACACATATGTGATTGTACTCTAGAACTTGCTTAGGTTCTTTCAAAACCATATTTCAATGATTGGATCACATCTATAGAGACTAATCAATTTGTTTACCTTTCAATATCAATTTTTGACAATAATCATGTTTATTCTATTTTTCTTTCCTTATTTCCTACTCTTAACCACACTTTTCTATGGACTTATTTGTTTGGAATGTTTCTTAATGTTACTTTGCCCGAGACGACAAAGGATTAAGTGTGGGGGAGTGACTAGTGTTTTGGAAATATTTGGTATCAAAGAGGCATTTCATGTCAAAGAAATTTTGCAATTACATGTGCCAAGTTGAGTTGAGTTTGGTGTCAAAAATGAGCAAGAAGAAATGGTTGAGGATGGAAGCAAGTGGAGCATCTAGATTCTTATTATACTTTGAAGATTCAAGTGGTAAGCAATGGAAAAATCTGAAAAAAAAAATTGGCACACACACAAAGAGAAATCTGTGCCAAAAAGCAATGAAAGGAATGCAATGGAGCATGTTTCGGCCCCTCTGCTAAAGGAATGAAGTGCAGCCGTGTTAACTTGAAACCAATGCAGAAATTCTGTGCCAAGTGAATTCAGTTGACAAACAAAGAGAAATCTGAGCCAAAGTGGAAAAGAAGTGGTAAAGTAGAGTATCAAAAGATGGAATCTAAAAGCAAAGAATTCAAAGAAGAAATTTGGGTATCACTGGATTGTAATGGGCACAATTTAGAATCCATCTCAAACTAAAATTTGGGTTTTGGAAATCAGTGATGCAGTGCCGAAATCAAGTGAAGCATTTATGAAGAAAATTCTACAATGAAGAAAGAATATGGCACGCAAATGGCACAAAATCTGTGCAAAAATGGAGAAAAATCTGTGAAGCATGTCTTGGTCAGAATTATTTGGATTGAAGCTGTTCTTTGCTGTAAAAATCAGAAATATTTTGGGAGAAGATGAATTACAGCTGTATAAAATCAGGAAGTCTGAACAAAGTCTGAACAAAGGCTGAAAAGAAGCTGAAAATCTGAATTGCATTGCAAGGGAGTGCTGAATCTGAGCTTGCAATGCTGAATCTGAGCTTGCCGAGTGGTTTTCAATTGAACTAGACTTCTTGGGAGCGATTTTAAACTGCTGAATGAAAGAAACATGGCTGGAATCTAAATTCTGGAATTTAAACTGAATTTGAAGAAAGGCTGATCTGAATAAAAAAGAAAAAAATCTACAGCTGAAAAATCTGAATTGCATTGCAAGGGAGTGCTGAATCTGAGAGCTACTAATGATACAAGTTAAATTCGAAGTGAGCTACAAAGTTCTAAATCTAGTGAAGAACTGTGGTTGATGCTGAGCTGGAGGAATCAGTTTGGAATGTGGAGCTAAAAATCTGAAGCATCTGAAGCAGTAAATGGTGTTACCATAAAAGCAGTTTTGTCAACTTGAGGCTGAATTTGATTTTCCTAGGCTATGAATCAGGGAACAAAGTTCGGAAATGCATCAAAGAGTATGGAGTACACCCAATGCTGTCCAAACCAGGAAGAAATCTGGATGCTAGCAACTCTGATCAGCTCAGAAAAGAGATGCAGTGCATTGGCTGAAGTTAAACCTGCTGAACAGAATTTTTTTGAGTGGAATACTTTAAATGCTAAACTATTCCTAGATGCTAACTGATGATTAAGAAATCAGAGAAGTGAAATGAATTTGTCGTGAGCTGGGATCTGGAAAGAAAATGAAAAAAAAAGAGAAGAAAGTGATGGAAGTGTGCCAACTAGAGAAGGGTATGTATCAAGAGGAGTGGTAAGAGTTGTTTAGTGAGGGTTGTATGTGGAGCATCTATGTTACTTGATGTCTTAAGTTCTCTGAGATAAATCTGATCCAAAATGCTCCATTAGAAGAAGTCAGGAAAAAAAAAGAAGAAGAGAAAACAGTTTGAGAAAAAAAAATATGAACAAAAAAAAAAGAGAAGCAAGTTGGCACAAAAATTTAAGCGATTGGCTCCATGAGATCAGTGAAGAAAATCTCATCCAAATCAAGCCTTGCATCACTAACATTCTGACTTTTCTAGAGAGAAAGAAAGACGAGAAAAAAATTATGATGAAAATAGGAAAAGGAAACAAGTGGCACGCAAAAGGCGAAATTGGCACATTGAGACTAATAGGGTTTTCTTCATCCAAATCAAAGGTATTGTTCAAGTTTGACTTCACCACACTTTTTATATCACTAGAGGACTGTAAAGAGAAGCAAAGTACATTGGAAACATTCTCGAGCAACCAAGTCTCCTACTTCATCAATTTTTCTATTTTCTTGGCTTCCACTTCATTCTTACCATTTTCCATGTTTTTCACTTGTTTTTGTAGATGTGGATCCTAATCATGAATAATGGTGGAGAGTAGATAACAAGCAAGCCTATGGTAGTGCAAAAAGCATGAGTGTTTGAGTGAGCTCCACTTTCATCATGAATTTAGAACTCAAGAAGAGAGCCACCAAAAAATTCCCTTGAAAGGCTAGTTAGTTAAATTCATCTCAATGAATCATGAAGGATGAAAAGGCTAAGTTGTTGATTTAAGGACGAGATACTAATCCATAGAGCTTAGATTTTTGAGAATTGACAACCTCAGGTAATTTCTTTTCATTTGCTTCTGATTATACTTGAAAAAAGTCTAAGGGATACATACTTAGTAGTTTCGCGAGACGCTTAAGCTCAAGTGTGGGGGAGTTGATAGGTATCATTTTGTTGATTATTTTAGTTGCTAAAATCCAAGTTTGACCCATATTTTACTTGCTTAATTGTGAATTTACCCTAGGTTCTAGGACTTGCTTTTATTTTGGACTTAATTGCAAATCTCTACATATTTGAAATGATTTTGCCACTAAATTATTGACTTATTTTTGTAGGCATGAAAGGATCATGGACCTAGGGCATACTGGGTCAAACTTGAGTCGGAAGTGGACTCGGATCGAGTGATTAAGCTTCAGATTAATTAGGGTCGTCCGATTCAAAATCGGCTAGATCTAAGCCATCTGGAAAACTTTGAGGTGATCCGAGCTAGGGTTAAGGCTGATCAAGCACTCAGGTCAAGATCTGAGATTTTCATCCAAATCAGAGATCATTCAACCGTTGGATTGAGCTCAGAGGGCTCTAGACTGTCCATTCAAAGATCAGGTTGATCTGAGCCATCCGTTACAAATTTGGAGGATCCGAGCTACCTGAGGTAGATCCTGACCCTTGATCGACATCACCAAAGTTTGGCTCAGATCGGACAAAGATCAACCATTGGATTTGACCTGAATAATCTGGGTCGTTCATTTCAAAGTATTTAATCAAAAATTCCTTCCCATTGCAGCTCATCGCGTCTTCGTCGCTACTTCATCTTCTTCAGCGTTTTCTTCATCGTTTCTTCAATTTTCTTCAATACAAGGGCGCGACCACCTCAATTCCTCATTTAGATCGAGTTCTAGATCCTTGGGAAGTTGTTGCCGTGAAGATTCCAGCTCCGAATTGGCCAAAAACAAAGCCGAGTGAGGGTTTCCTCGGTTCTGCCATTGATTGCTTCGATCTTGGTTTTATTCCATCCTTCATCCATCCGAGCTATCTGGAGGGGTTCTCTGGAGTGCTTGGTTCATCCCCAAACCATCAGTGCAAGTGGACAAGGCCAGATTAAGGAAATCGAATGGGTTTCAGCTTGGATCAGAGTGGAAGCTGGATTGATTCGCAGGGACTGTTTTTCCATTGATTTGCTGAGCTTAGGGGTTCGAGGCTCACCCTTGTGTGACGAGCAAGGAGTTCTTGAGCTAAGGGAGTAATTGAGGCTTAGATTTCTTATTGAATTTCGGTTTTTAGCTGTAATTTCCATTTCTGCATGTTGTTTCATTTCTGATTTCTTATCAGCTGATGTAGCTTTCTTTTCCAATTCAATTCTGTCTTAATTAGGTTTAATTTCTGCAAGTTAAGTAGACCTAGTGCTTGTTGAGCGAATAATTGTATTTGAATTCAGTTTGTTTCTTAATTTAGTTCATGCGTATCAATTTCCTGAATTCTCTTCTATGTATCAGTTTACTTTCAGCAATTTTTAGCTTAGCATTTCTGAATTTGTTTCAAGTAGTCATTAGCCATTCTTAAGCTTTTCTGAATTGTAGATCAGTGTATCAATTCCAGCTTGTTTGTTGTTTGTTCTGCATTTAAATTGTTGCTGAAATTCAGCATTAGATTCTGAATTCTACTAGTCTGCAATTCGTCAGTTTCAGTCTTATTGCATGTGGTGTTGTAGTTTCAGTCTCAATTCTGAAGTTGTATCAATGGAACATGAGCTCTTTTGAATTTTATACGAACAGTAGATTTGAGCAATTAATTTTGGTTGCTGTGTTAATTTCTGCATTCGAATCTGTCTTTCTGCATTCACTTTATCACTGCATTTTCCCACTCATGTTCTGCCTTACTGAATTTCCTTCTTCATTCAGTTATCTCTGAATTGGTCAACTGCATCTTTGCAATTCTAAGTTTGTTCCTTCTAAAGCTAGATTCGAGAACTTGTAATCAGTGGCTTGTTTGATTTGCATCTAATTTGCAGCCGAATTTCCTCCCTGCATTTCTGAAATTCTGCAGTTTTGTGTGTGTCAAATTTCTGCAACGTTTCTGAGTGGATCAGCCTACCTTCTAAGTATTAGTTAAAGTTATCTGAATTTCTTTCCAAGCATTGGTTTATGCACTTGATCTCAGCTTGTCTTGTGAGTCTCTGAATTAAATTTGTCCCTGTTTTGATCAGTCTTTCAAATTCTGAATTTCTCCATTTATCCCTGATTTCCTGCATTCATTCATGCATGGCACTTCTCTAATGGATGTATCTTTCAAGTTAAATTGATCAGTCCAATTCGGAAATTGTCAAATGATAGTTCTGCACCTAGTATCAGATTCTTTTTGGCACATCAGCTTCCTCAATCTGGTATCAAGTTTGTAAATGGCTTGCACTTTGTATCAAGAAAAATCTTGGCACTGATTTTGTATCAGTTTGGTTGAAGATTGATTTGCATTTGGTTTGTTTGGAGTAATAATTTCTGAAGAAGTTCTTTGCATTAGTAACAATCGGAATTGGTTTGATTTTATACCAGATTGGTTTTCCAAATTAGGCTAAGTTGCATTTAAGCTTCCATTTGTTTGAGTTCATTGGTTGAATTACTTGGGTTAAGTTCCATGGTTAAGTTCCTTACTTTATATTGCGATTTCATTTCTAATTTAAACCAAACCCAGATTTTATTTGAAACCCAAAAATATCAACGACACATAAATTCGAGCTAGAATCAAACAACCTCAACTAGCCCTAGGAAAAATACGACCTGTGACCCCTTTACTACGTTTTCATTCTTTGATAGCAAAAAGGGTTTCCAGCTTTACACATATCTAAATTTTGAGACCCACATTCGTGACACCTAGTTCGGGCTCATCATGCATCCGAACCACTTTTCCAGCGTTTTCAATTTAAAATAAGAGATTGTGGTTCGGATGCCCTAGGGATTATTTTTTTTTCTTTCTCTCTCAATGTAGCAACCTAAAATCTGATTACTTTAGGCCTAACGTGGGCCTGAAATCAGAGGATTTCAGGCCCTTTGCTAACTAAATTTGGAATATTCTTTTTCAAATTATAAATAAATATGTATAATATAAACATATAGATAAAGATTAAGAAAATACATGAAGATATAAATATAAACTATAAATAAATAATTAGTGGTTATAGATGTTAAATCTAAGAAATAAAAATAAAAAATATTAAAATACAATTATAAATATGGGAAAAAACTAACATAGATAATAAGATATAAAGATAAAAAAATTAAGATATAAAGAAAGAAATACAAAATATATGTTTGGATACCACAAAAATCTATAATTGAAATTAAGATATAAAGAAAACACAAGTATAAAGAAAGAAATATAAAATATGAATAAATACATACAGTTGGTAGAGTAAAAATATTTTAATATGGAAAAAACTATGAGTCCACGTTGGGCCTGAAGTCCTCTGATTTCATGCCCATGTTGGGCCTGAAATCAGAGAATTTCAGGCTCTCTACTAACTAAACTAGGAATATTTTTTTCTAAATTATAAATAAATATGTATAATATAAACATATTGACAAATATTAAGCAAATATATAAAGTGATAAAGAAAAAACATGAAGACATAAATATAAAATTTATAAACTATAAATAAATAATTAGCGGTTATAGATGTTAAATATATGAAATAAAATTAAAAGATATAAAAATTTAATTATAAATGTAAACTTCATTGATATTCATTAGAACTAACTTTGGACACCACAAATACCAACTCCTATTGCAACAAATTCAAATTATTATGAGTTGATAATCTATAAGGAATCAACACAAATACTTATATTTTGTATTTCTTTCTTTATATCTTATATCTTATTATCTTTATATCTTATTATCTATGTTAGTTTTCCCCCCACATTTATAATTGTATTTTAATATTTTTTATTTTTATTTCTTATCTCTGTTAGTTTGGTTATCTTAGTTTGGTTAGTAGAGAGGATTTCAGGCCCAACGTAGGTCTAAAATCAAAGGATTTCAGGCCCAATGTGGGCTCATATTTTTTTCTATTTTAAAAATATTTTTTTATAATATGTAATCATGATTTATTAAATTAATTATTTATAGGTTAATCTTTTATATAATTCTACAAATTCTAATAAAATATTATTTTATTGAAATACTCAGGTATGATCAAGACAGACTTACATTTGTTCAAACTTGAAATAAGTTTAAATGTATCGTATTATCGAACAACATCTGGATACTACCTAAATACATAATGCATAGCAAAATTCAATTCCTTGCTGACCATCAACTCATAATTTAAGAATTTGTTACAATAGGACTTTTGTAGATAATCAGTGGGTTTCGATGGAAACCCACTGATGAACCTAGGATATTTGGATTTCTCAATACTCAATATCACTAGTTAGAGTTGAGCTAGGAGATGATATTTATGGTGTCCAAACTTAGTCTTAATGAATATCAATTCTCATACCGTATCAGTTGACACAGAATGATGCAGCAACAATGCAGCATCAGTTGGAAGCAATTGACTTATTTTTACTCTCATCCTTATCTCTTTATTTAGTTTATCTATATATTTTATTATCTATCGTACTTTTTTTTGCATTTAAAATGTATTTTTATTTGAATTATATTTATTTCATTTAAAATCAGAGTTATTTTGGTTAGTAGAGGGCCTGAAATCCTCTGATTTCAAGCCCACATTGGGCCTGAAATAAGAGGATTTCAGACCCAACGTGAACTCATATTTTTTTCTATTTAAAAATATTTTTAATAATATTTAATCATGATTTATTAATTATTTATAGGATAATATTTTATATAATTCTGCATCATATGGCAAAATATTTTTTTATTGAAATAATCAGGAAAGCCCCTAAATGCATTGTAGTATAATATTCTACATAATATTCTACAGCGTATGATTATAATATATTTTTTTATTGACAAAATACTCTACATCATATGATCAACGTAGACTTATATTTGTTTAAACTTGAAACAAGTTTAAATGTATCATAGTATCGGACAACATCGGGAAAGCCCCTAAATACACAATGCATAGCACAATTCGATTCCTTGAAACACCATCACCTCATAATTTTTGAATTTTACTTTCTATTCTATTTTTTTCTTATAATTTTAATCATTAAAAATCAATTGGATTTCATTTTAGGATTAAAGAGAGCTTGAAATATTTCATTTCATGCCCAAAGAGGTCTAAAATATTTTATTTCAGACCCAAAGAGGGTCTGAAATATTTTATTTCAGACCCAAAGAGAGCCTAAAATATTTCCTTAAGGATGAGTCTTTAAGGAAGTTTGAGGATAACTGCCAACATCTTGAGAATAAACTAAAAGAAAAAGAGCAACAATTTAGGATGCTACAAGAGAAGGTATTGCACATCATATCAAGTCATTATGATCCTTGAAAGAAAACCCATATTTTTCATGCTTTTGACTCATCTTAGTATGTTTGCTCTTGTTAGAATAAAGATCTTGCTAGCCAACTCAATTCAAATGCAGAAATACAAAGCCAACAGGATAGAAAACAGTGTCAGCTTATGGAAAAGTTGAATGTGAAGGAAGAAGAATCTATGATACTTCAGCAAAATGTATGGTTTAGACTCAATAATAAAAAGTCACAGTATTTTCTGCTATGAAAACTATTAACATCGCACATTTACATTGTTTATAGGTCAAAGATCTAGAACAGAGATTGAAAGAGCGACAACGGATAGAATCAATGAGTCTTCAGGAAAAGGTTAGAGAATTGGTTATAAAAAATCCTCTCAAATATTAATTAAACAAATACCATGATCCAGTAGAGTTCCATTCATTTACTAAATATTGTAAAAATTTCAGGCCCTCTTTATTAAATATCAATTGGATTTTATTTCAGGTCCAAAGAGGACTTGAAATTTTTTATTTCAAGCCCAAAGAGGATCTGAAAATTTTCATTTCAAACCCTCTTTGAGACTAAAATATTTTTATTTTAGGTTTCCTCTTTAGGAGTGAAAATCACACGGAAAAAGAAGTTATAATATCTAATCACATTTAGTGAGAAAAAGGAAGTTAAAATGAAGATCAGATTTTACAAGATAGGATTATTATATTTCTCACGGGTTCAGTTTTCAAATATCTAACCGTGTCACACTTCCTTTGATTAGACTTGAACGGAGGGACTTGTGACAGGGTTGAGCCTGTCAGGGTTGACATGGATTACAGGGAAGCTACGTGTCAAGGCCCATCGGACCCGACTGTCAAGGTCAGACTCCTGAAATCACCTCGGGAGGGCAGACGCCCGGGACCCTTCTGAGCTAGATATGCCCGAGACTATTTTAAGTTGGAGACTCTTGAGACCACCTCAGGAAGCCAAGTCCCCGAGACCACCTCAGGAGGACGGACGCCCGAGATCACCTCGGGAAAATAGGTCCCCAAGATCACTGTTGGTGCAAGATGCATTAGTGATGTCCTCCTCTAGTGTTTCAATGTTTAACAATATGCTTAAGTTAGTGATATATTAGACAAGGTAAGATTTAGTTAAGAAATCGGCATCAAGGTAAACAAAGTCCTAGTTAATTTAGGTAATAAGTCCTAGTTCGAGGAATTGGGCACTAAGTCCTAATCATGGATTGGGCACTAAGTCCTGGCCAAGGACTGGGCACCTAAGACCTGACCGAGGGTTGGGTACGAAGTCCTGGTTCGAGGAATTGGACACGATGTCCTGGCCGAAGGCTGGGCACATAAGACTTGATCGAGGGTTGGGCACTAAGTCCTGGTGAGTGAAGCTGGGCACTAAGTCCTGGTGAGTGAAGCTGGGCACTAAGTCCAGGTCATGGACTGGGCACGAAGTCCTGATCCGGAAGATTGGGCAAAAGTCCAACGGGAGGAGCCGATTGGCAAACTTCTCCTGAGAGGAGTAGGCGAAAGGCACGTTCCCCAGGAAGGGAACACTAGGCATCGGTTCGACCTAGGATTTCGTGAGAAATCCAAAGTCAGAACCATTTGTTAAGGCTAAGATTGTATATGTGTTTGTCTTGTGTTTGTGTATCTTGCAGGTACCTAGAATTGGAGGCAAAGCAGGCGAACAAACACACAAAATGGCCTGGAAAGCTGCTCCTGGGCACCTGAATGGATACATACACCCCCAAGCATTCAGGCACCATGGATACCAGGCGCCAGGATGAATCAGGCTCCCAATAAGCTCTTGGGCACCCAAGATAGGCCAACTTATCAGCTTCGTGAAGTTCGCATTCCGGATGAAATTTTGACCGCCAATGAGGTGCCCCAGAGGCTCTTGGGCGCTCGAGAAGAAGCTATATAAAGGGGTTCGCCCCCTCAACTCAGATCATCATTCACAACAACATTCTAAGCATTTTGAGCGAAGAAAAAGTGCTAGAGGTGAAGCTCTGCGATCAAGGAGGCTCCAGGAGGAAGTGCGCTGCACTTCGGAGTTCCAGATCGACCGGGTCTTCAATTTTTGTTTGGTTTGCGTTTACTTTATGCATTTAATTTTCCTTATCTTTTGGTTGTAAAAGTTGCACTATAAGACAGGTTTCTCCACCTCAAGAAAGTTCGGAAAGGAGACCATTAGAGGACGGGCGCTTCCCGTGCTTAGGCCTTGGACGTATTGACCCTGGGGGGTTGGGAACCAAGTAAAACCTGTGTGCACTCTGAGTTGTTTGATTTTTTTGTTCTTTCTATTTTTCCACTGCTACTAACCCTTTGTCTAGATCGAACAAGCGAACCTCAGAGTTTCTGACGAGATTTCGAAAGAATTTTAATGATTCGATATGCACCCCCCCTCTATCGACGGCACCGGTCCTACAAGTGGTATCAGAGCCTGGTAGCTCTTCACTGGACTAACAACCAATGGAGCAAAGATGCCAGGAGTTGAGGGGGAGACAGGGGTGAATCAGGTATTTTTTTTAATTATGTCCAAGTTTAAATTTCATATTACATGTTTTAAGTGCAGGTAGAGAGGACACTACAAAAACCAGTGTCCTACTCATAAGAATCGATCGTCACCATCGACGGCAAAGGAGGTACCAGCACCAGGAGTCCGGAGGGACAAGCGCCACATCATATGCTTCAGATGTCAAGGGCACGAACACTACAAGAACCAGTGTCCGACCAAGGTACGAAAAACTAATGTTTGCAATAATTTTCAAAGTTCTAAAATTTCTGCACAGTTTTTCAAGCATACTGATATCACTGAAAATATTTCTGATAAGTCTGATAGCTTAGATAGTTTTTCTGACAAATTAGATCTTTTGTATAATCAGCTTAATGTAGTACATGACAAATTATCAAACTTAGAAAATATTAAAATATCAAATATAAACTCTTTAATATTTAATATCAATGCTAAAATATTTGAACTTAATAATAAATCTTCTAAAGTCAAGGATAATCATACTTTAATACCTGATATTTCTAATATTAAGGATGAGAATGATATTAGTGATAATTTTGAAAATATTAAAAATGATAATGATATTTCTGATAATATTAATAATTCTCAAGAAAATATTGTTATTAATGATCCTTTTAATAAATCTGAAGATAACTCTGATAATACTGAGAATAATTTAGAAACCTCTTTGGATAATGATGAAGTTATTATTGATTCTAATATTTCTGAAATTAATTCTGAGGATATTAAGGATAAAACTCCAGAAAATGATGATTTAATTAATAATTTTTTGGATAACCTTGAATTTAATTATGAAACATTGATTAGAAGTCCTGAAAATTACTCCACCTATAGTGAGGATAATAATGAAATTTTAAATTCTGAATTTAACTCTGATGATGAAGATGTAGAAGAATATAACTTTGATGAGGAGGAAGAAGAATTTCTTAGAATTAAGGCTACACTTAATAAAGTCTACAAAAATTCAAATAAAGCAGAAGTAATAGATAAACTTGAAAAATTAAATGAAAAAGAAATAGTAGATCATTTAGATATTTTTGAATTAATGAAAGTGATGCAATTAGACCCACAACTATTATTTAACCGAGAAATTTTAAAATATAATTGATAACTTAAATCAAATTAAATCTAAACAACCTTAATTAAATCTTAATTAATTTTTACCTTAATTAATTCTTTTAAACTTTAATTAATACTTAATTATTTTAACTTCAATTAATACTTAATTATTTTAACTTTAATTAATACTTAATTATTTTAACTTTAATTAATCCTTAATTATTTTAAATTATTTTAGCTTTAATTTATCCTTAATTATTTTAACTTTAATTAATACTTAATTATTTTAACTTTAATTAATACTTAATTATTTTAACTTTAATTAATACTTAATTATTTTAATTTTAATTAATCCTTAATTATTTTAAATTATTTTCACTTTAATTGATCCTTAATTATTTTAACTTTAATTAATACTTAATTATTCTAACTTTAATTAATACTTAATTATTTTAACTTTAATTTATCCTTAATTTATTTTAACTTTAATTTATCCTTAATTTATTTTAACTCTAATTAATCCTTAATTTATATTAACTCTAATTAATCCCTAATTAATTTTAACCTCTAATTAATCCTTAACAATTTAATTCAAATTAAAACTTAAATTCAAATTAAATGTTAATAATTCAAATTAATCCTTAACAACTTAAATTCATTTTTAAACCTTAGTTAATTCTTAAATATCCTCAACTTTAATTAATAACTTCAACTTTTAATGATTTCATCTTTAATTAATTAATAACTTCAAATGGTTTCAACTTTCTTAATAATTACACCTAATTAATTAAATTTTTATTCAATCCTTAATTCAACATAATCCACGAACTAAGATTCAAATTATTTACCTTCAAATATGCAACTAAATAAAATTCTACCCAACTTAAACCTACAACTAAATAACAACAAATATGTCAAAACTCAAAGTGGGTTCGCATATTCGCGGGTTCACATGATATGTATCAAATCGAGAATTTGATACATTATTAGAAACTTAATTAAAATATCTTGACATGATTGAGTCATGCATAAATGCCATGTACATGCATATGCTAATTTTTTTGTTATATATCTGCCATGTCATTCATGTTTAATTTTCTGCATGAATTAGAACGGTTTGATAGGAAAAAGACTAGTTGATACTTGCCTAACCTAGTACTAGGGTGAGCGAGATGATAGTACGTTAGGGAAGCTTGGCTTAGGTAAGTGGAACTAGCCGAAGCTACCTCGTCACATCCTAGACTAGTTAGACCAGAGTTTTTCAAAGAGTAAAATAAAGGTATTATTTCTTTAAAAGGCTCAAAGAGTAAAATAAAGGTATTATTTCTTTAAAAGGCTTTGTCTATGGAAAGGGTTGATGATTCAATAAGGCTACAGCCAAAGAAGGCCTCTGTGCCTCGCCAAGACATGGGAGCCGATTATTGAAATCTACTTTTATATTACAAATTGATTTAACTCGAATCTAACTCAAGGTCAACCAGTCTATAAATAAATTAAGAAAAATTATTCAAGCATCTCACAATACACCCATAAGGCAACCATGCTTGCTTGTATTGAGACATCTAGAATGGGTGAGATGTTAAGGACTAACTAATTGACAGATATTTTTCAAAATGTTTTCAAAATCCTTAGGATATTTTTCTAAAAATCTATTTTCAAAATAATATTTCAACATAATAATATTTTTATGGATTTCATGCCTGCCTGGTTGCTTAAATATATAATACATTTTCAAAATTATATCTTTTCAAAAAATTATTTGACCTACACTCTTAGACACAAACCTGTTAGGTCAACACTAAAATCCCTTAAGACATTTAGATAGAGTCAGACGGTGTCGGGTTCAAGGGGAGCCTTTTTTAATTATTTTTTAAAATTTACTTGTTTCAGGAAGTATTCTTTTTGAAAAATTCAGATCTTTCAAATACATGGTGCTTATCATTTCAAAATATGTTTTCGAAAAATGTCTCAAAAACTTATGATTTACTTCAAAATATCTTTTTCGAAAATCATTTCTTTGAAAATTATCATACTATTTCAAAATGCATATGTATGCCAAAAGTTTTTTTTAGCTTATTATATCATTTCAAAATGCCGTTCAAAAATTATTTTAAATTACTCTTTTGATTTTGACAAACCCTAAAGACACATAGGAAGTCTCCATTATGATCTACAAGAACTCCTAGGATGTGTCAAATTTAGGGGAGTCTAAGTCAAAAGAAATTGATTCTATTTTTTGATATTTTTTTTAATTATTAGATAATTCTTTTGGTTTGAATCAAACCCTAAGACTCAGAGGAAGATCACTTGTAGTCAACAAGCTTCCTAGGACTATGTCAAGTTTAGGGGGAGGTCAAATTATAAGAATGATTAAATATTTCAAAATATTATGTTTTCATATAGTATATTCTCAAAATCATTTTGAAAACATAAGTATTCTCTCATTTTAAAATCATATTTTTTGGTCTTAAAAATCACTTTATAAAGATATTATACTATCATTTTTAAAACGCTTATTTTGAAAATCTTTTTTCTGGAATCCCTTTTGAAAATAATTTTACTTGAGTTTGGAGAATTTTCAAGACACTTAGGGAAATTTCTGTTGGTATGGCTTGGGAATTTCAAAGACAACCACGGGGTCGTATATGAAAGACCTCTCTATGGCTACGGATTAAAAAATTTAATCCGAATAGAGACCCATCTTACTAACGACCGACTCATCGTCGGGTTAATTAATCCAAGTTATAACTTGGCCGAAACCGAAGTTAAGGCCTTGTAACTTTCCGGATTAATTAACCGCGGAAAATACGACGATTTGGATCGTTGGTTTTTGTGTTCATCTTCGGGGTCCAGTTAATTAATTATTGTCTATGTCAACGAATCAAAATAATCAATTAACATACATGAAATGACAAAGCAAAGCAATATGGCACAAACAAAACATATCAAAACAAAATTGGAGCTCAGAAGAAATATACCTCGTCGTTTACCTCACAGTCTTCTATCTTATGACCCTCCCCTCCTGGACGTCATGTGGGCGATGATCTACCAAGTCATTGAGTCACCAAGGCACGCCAAAATCACCTTCTTTAAGCCTCTTCCCCTTTTGGTAGCAAAAACCATAGCTAGGGTTTCGGCAACTTCTCTTCTCGCCCCTCCACCTCTTGCCGCCGACCACCTTAAGCTCCAAGCTCTGGCCGGCCAAGAAGCAGCAATGAGAAGCTACAAGGAAGATGAAGAAAAGGAAGAGGAAGCTGAGCAAGCTCCTTCTTCTTCCCAAAACCCACCGGAAAAACCTTAATCCTCCCTCCTCACCGCCGGTGCCAAACCAAGAGGACAAACCTCTGTTTTTCGGCCGCTGGAGACTCCTTCTTCTTGCTCCTTGCTTGCGCATGCAGAGGAGGAGTCGACTGTGAGGGAAGGAGAAGAGAACAAGGAGAAAGAAAGAAGGAAAATGGGCTTTCCTTCCTTCTTGCCGCCGGCGCCGCAAGTTGCACAAAACCCACCGCCGGCCAACCTCCGTCTGCTCCCTTGCTCCAAGCTGAGCACCACCGTGTTCCTCCCTCTCCCGCCGGTCCTTCACACCCAAGAGATCAAGAGAGGATGAGGAGAAATCTCCTCTTCTCTTTGCTTCTTCTCACCGACGCTTAAGAACCCTAAGGGGAGAGTTAGAGAGAGAGAGATAGGCAAGGGTTTTATATATGGGATTTGTGTATGATTTATTGGAAAATTATTTCCAATTAATTATGGATTGATTCCAAAATTTTATTAGAGAATAATTCCTTAATTAATTAGAGATTAACCATTTAATTAATCCAAGATTAATTCCTTAATTATTCTAAGATTAATTTCTTAATTAATCCGAGATTAAATCCCAAATTAATTCCTTAATTAACCGGCCTTGTATCATGACTCCTATGGGGTTTTATTGCGCTAAGATAGGGACCATGAGGAGGAGTAGGTTCTTGGCCCGCTAATGGATCCAAACCCGATCCATTAATGGAGATCCATTCCACTAAAGGATCCCATTGTACTTCCTCACCAACCCCCATATTTTCATATGGGCTCCACCTATTACGAGTCGTCCATCTCCCCGTGTTTAAGATATCGTATGCCCGATAATTAATTTAATTTACTGATAATTAACTTAATTATCTTCTTGATCCTTGATTAGTACCGCTCAACCTTTTCGATATGTCGGGCCATGGTCCACTTGCAAGATTTGACATGACGATCCTTTTGAGCTCACCAAGGGGGCATCATCACCCTGACTCACCAGGACACGGATTCCGTCAATAATCAACGACACATCATATTATTAATATTATTTCCCAACTTACCGGGCCTATCGATCTAACAGAATAGATCTCGCCCATTGGTAAATCAAAGATATAATAATTAATAATATATGTCCGTCATTATTTCGGGATTAAGAGATCGTACTCCATAATATTATCCGAGGTCTAATCCAATTTACTAAGTCAGTACAAAAATTAGATGACCTCTCTTTTGGTCCTACTCAATGTACACAAAGTACACTAGTGTAATCCATTGGTTAAGATAAACCACACCTAATTACACTACAACCATTCCGATGGTTTGTCCAACTCCATCTCGGTTGTGAGCTCTTTCTTATGCTTCGATAAGGAACCTGATAACATGATCTTCTATGCGACACCACGCACCATGTTATCTACAATGCCAAGCATCAGACGTTTAGTGCACATACTAATATAAACATGGACTGTGTGATTTTCTGATTCTCTTTAAAATGTAGATGTATCCTAACCAAAAGGCAAGGCTTTTAGTATACATCCTAACAATCTCCCACTTATACTCAAAGGCTCTGCTGTTTTTAAAATGTCATACATCTGACCTCTAGATCCTTCACAAGCCTAACGCTCTCGCTGCTAAGGCCTTAGTGAAATGATCCACCAAGATCATTCTCTGATGCAATCTAGTCAATGATAGCTATTTCTATTTTGGGTGGTACTTGCGCTCTATGTGTTTTCTTGCTTTATGGACTAGTGATTCCTTCGAGTTTGCAACTACACCATTTTGATCACATCAAATGTGATAGCTCTGAGCAAACCAGTAATCACACCGAAGTTCATCTTGAGGTTTCTGAACCATGTAGCTATATTGGCTGCCTCTTAGCCTGTCGAATATCCAGCTTCCCTAGCAGGGTCCATTACGCAGTCACTGCACAACACTCTACTGTACAATGGTTCTACCTCCTAAAAGTAAACACAAACCCAAGGAATAATAATTATATATGCCCCTATCTAGATTGGAATTCTGTATCCATATAACCCACAGGAGATTGGTCTGCCAGGTAAATCAGCATATAATCCTTAGTCCTTCTCAGACACTTAATATATGCTTTTACCACAGTCCAATTTCCATGACCTGGGCTACTCCGATATCTGTTACCTGTGCCCACGACACAACAGATATCTGGGCTCGTTTTTAGCATACATGAGACTTCCTTTAACTGATGCTAGAGGAACCGTCATTACCTACTCTATCACCTTTGATAATCCAAACATATCTCTTAATAGAGTAGCTCCAAAGCTGAAAAGCACAAAACTCTTCTTTGGAGGTATCTATGCTAGAACAAGCTAGGACAATATTTTATATGAAACTCAGGATAAGCATATCATCCTTGTCTGGAGATCCCTTAGATCATTGATCCCCAAGGATGTGTCTTACTTCTCCCAAGTCTTTCATACTTTGTGCGGACGATCATACCCTTACGTCTGATAATATTCCGTTATTGTTGCCAACTAACAAAATATTATCTACGTATTGTACAAGAGTACCATTTTCGTTCCTGTCACACTTTACACAATATTATCCGTCCTTTGAACAAATCCATTCAACCGGATTTATCTCTTCAAAACAGATGATCCTTGTCATAGGTCTAGGGATTCAGTTCATGTTCACTTAGGACCCAGTCCATAGACTCTACAAGAGCATGAGACTTTTAGGTTGTTTGACAATCCTCCCACTACGATAAGGTACCCTTTTGTGTATCTTCTGTGACACGAGGTGCAGTGTCTTGTGGTACAACTTCTTGTAATGTTAGTATTAAGATTGGAATATACCTCAGAGTAATTGTACGCATGGACTTGTGGTCTATTCCGTAGTCTTTCTTTAAGAATCAGTCATTCGTTCCAATGAATATCCTCTGATCCTTAAGACTATTAAACCACCTTATTGTTCCCTAGGATAGCCTACGAACATATGCATTAGATTCCAACTTGTAAATGTCTCTCTTCAGCAGATGTGATGAACTCTTCATAATCTGAACATGTCTTAGACTAAGTCATCACTTAGTCTATGTTTCTATGATTTTAAGAGACTACTTTAACCTAGATGGAATCATTCATATATATCATCGTATCCAGGACTTATCCACTTGAACAATTGTAGCTAATCTCAGAGTGGCTTATCATCTTGCTAACTAATAGTTTTAAGAGACCTTCTTCCTTCCAAGTGCTGCACCATTCTGTTGGGGCGCACTAGGTGCTATGAATCGGGATCATATTTTCAATCCTCTGATAAGTAAGTCCTACAATTATCCCTAGAGGCACTTTCCATCATGATCTCGGCACAATCAAATACACAAAGTATTCTAGGGTACCTCTATTCTAGATAGATTATGGACCTATACTTATCAGTATGAACCATTTCTTACATACTCTTGGCTCTATGCCCCGAGGCTTAGGACAAGCCTCTTTGGTATTGTTACTTCCCTAACGAGAGTCAAAAGATTTTAAGGAAGACAAGTCTTCCATTTACCAACGAACCCAAGGGTTCATTGGTTACCAACTTTTGGATTTCATTAGAGATTAACAGGACCAAAGCTTAGGGCCAAAATATGTGTTTGGTTCTACTAGGAAGAAACCTTTCTCTTATTTATAGTTAAGATGATAAAACACCTAATTACATCAGGGGAGTCCTTTTGGTTTTATATACTAACTGCCTATCTATGTACTTTAATAGACATTCCTTCTATTCCACTTTTAACAAATAAAAGCAATAGAATATCTTATTCCAGAAACTGAACAAAAAAGGTTCTTTCCAAAATTAAATACATAAAGACGATCTATAAAACCAAAATTATATCAACCTATGCTAAAGACATAAATGAAATAGTCAAAACTCCCACTACAAAAGTTATCTCCATAGCCATCCATGTAGTCAGCAATATCCTCCTCAGCTAGCCGTCAGGTTTCCTGGAACCCCTGCACAAAAATGTAGACATGATTAGAGGCATCCGTATCTACACACCAGGTACTGGTAGATATCACCACTAAACATGTTACAATGACACAAGAAGAAAATATACCTGTATCATGACTCTGACGATGGGGACAATCTGTCTTCCAATGTCCAGACTGCTTGCACACAAAGCACTTGCCTTTCGGCTTCTTTATGCATCCCTGAGGTCCCTGTAATCCTGCCACTTTCTTTGCCTGAGACCATTTCTTCTTCTTCCTTCCTTTTGGTTTAGAAGAAGAAATATCTTGAGTCATGAAAGTCTGTGAACTCTGAAGTGATACTGCCTCTGCCACCTAGAGTTCTGTCAGAAGTTCTGCCCACGAATATGTACGTTCGTCCATATTGTATCTTAGGCGGAACTCCTCAAAACTCTTTGGTAGAGATACAAGGATGAAATTGATCTGGGTTTCCCCATCAATTTTTGCTCCAAGGATTTCCATCTCCTTCAGCCAAGTCATCATTTTGACGACATGTTCCCTTACGGGCATGCCTTCAACCAAGACAGCCGTCATCAAGTTATGCAAGACCTTATGCCTAGCGGCTCGATTATTTTCCCCGAAGAGTTCATCTAGTTCTGATATTTTACTGGTAACGGAAGAAGCCTGATTCTGATGACACTCAGTCATCTCGTCTGCTTCTAGCCATTTCCTAAAATATTCGAACTCCTCTTCATGGTAAATCTCTCTAGGCTTTTCGGTACAGAACTCGGCAAGATCACACTTGGGTTCCTCGGCAGTAGAGACAAAATCCATATTTAATTCCCAATCCATTTCATCACTAGGGGCATTTAATTGAATTTCTCTTTGAATTAGGTCCTGTGGGTCTAGATCCATTTTAAAGCACCTGAGAATCATATCAATCACACACTTTAGATTTTTGAAATAAATTGACACCTTAAAACAATTTATCACAAAATCTACCAACACCTCAAACACCGAGAATTTCGCATGCCACGTTAGTGTGGACGTATACGAATTCTACATTCGTGAGAGGAGGTTTTACCCTTTAATTTTACTATCATGTCAACCTAACCTTTTGACAAGCAAAATTAATAGTTGGTCCTCTTCAACCATACAAATAATAGCAGTGACTCTGTTGGGGAGGATACTAATATTTGTATCTAAGTGTTTACCATTACACGGCACTAAGAAGATTATTTCCGATTATGTGTCTTCCGTTGGGGAAGTACACATGCTCTTCAATAATTTTCTATAATCTTTTTTAACCTAGTGATCCGCAGAACAAGCCTATCCGTTCTGGAGGAAGGCACTCAAAGCCAACGCGCGGGCTTGTTCGCATCACTTGTTAGATTGTAATGGAGGTCGTGGGACCCTTAGGGTCCCTCTCCCACTTAGTTATTTGTGTTTGAGGTTTTTCACATAGACACACATAACAAGCACACAAACCAATAATAATAGTGCTAGAAAAAATAATCCTAGATTTTTCCAACTATTATGGCCTTGGTTTCCAATGCACCTTCAGTCATGTCTTCACCTCGTCCACTCCATCCTCTCCATGCTCAAGCCACCATGAAGGATTCCCCGAGCCGAGATAACTAGCTTACTTATTTACATCCATTGATTCTATACTCCATGAAGGAGTGTACATGTCATCTAGATCAAAAGTAAATAGAAAGCTTGGCTAAACAAGTGCCATATTTAATTATAAAAATTAAATAGCTTATCTAGCCTCATCAACCCCGAGGATTCAAATAATTTACATCACACACAATTAATCACATACAAACAACACACACAATTGCCATAATATTTGGAATCTAGTGCCTACAATACAAAGTTAGCATACGCACATCCAAATACTATCTAGCAAAATAATGTATATGATAATGTGCAGAAAAAATAATCGAATCCTAAACACACAAAGTTAGCCTACGCACATCCCAAGGATGAAAACTTTTTCCTCCCAAGTATCAAAACTTAAATCAAAATCATTTTTGTTTTCTCCCAGGGATCAAAACTTAACCCTTAAATCCAATCTAACTTAAGATATTGTCAAACATCAAAAAGGGGGAGATTGTTGGTGGAAGATGCATCATTGATGTCCTCCTCTAGTGTTTTAATGTTTAACAATATGCTTAAGTTAGTGATATATTAGACAAGGTAAGGGTTAGTCAAGAAATCGGTATCAAGGTAAACAAAGTCCTAGTTAACCTAGGCAATAAGTCCTGGTTCAAGGAATTGGGCACTATGTCCTGATCATGGATTGGGCACTAAGTCCTGGCCAAAGGCTGGGCACCTAAGACCTGACCGAGGGTTAGGCACGAAGTCCTGGTTCGAGAAATTAGGCACTAAGTCCAGAACAAGGGTTGGGCACCTAAGACCTGACCGAGGGTTGGACACTAAGTCCGGGTGAGTGAAGCTGGACACTAAGTCCTGGTGAGTGAAGCTGGGCACTAAGACCTGGTGAGTGAAGCTGGGCACTAAGTCCTGGTCATGGACTGGGCACGAAGTCCTGATCTGGAAGATTGAGCAAAAGTCCAACCGGAGGAGCCGGTTGGCAAACATCTCCTAAGAGGAGTAGGCGAAAGGCGCGTTCCTTGAGAAGGGAACACTAGGCGTCGGTTCGACCTAGTGTTTCGCAAGAAATCCAAAGTCAGAACCATTCGTTAAGGCTAAGATTGTATATGTGCTTGTCTTGTGTTTGTGTATCTTGTAGGTACGTAGAATTAGAGGCAAAGCAGGCAAACAAACACACAAAACGGCCTGGAAAGCTGCTCCTGGGTGCCTAAATGGATACAAGCACCCCTAAGTGTGGGATCAGTTCGAATCGATAGGGGGGGTGAATATCGATCAAAATTTTTTTCAGAAAATGTAAGAGTAATTTGCGAAGCGGAAAGTAAAACAAGACAATGCTAACACGTTTGTTTTACTTGGTCCGGAGTCACGGTCGGCTCCTACTCCAAGGCCCACGGTCCTTGACCGTTTACGACGGACAATTCTATATTGCATAAAATATTACAACTGAAGTTCAAATATAGAATTAAAAAGAAAATAAAGCAGTAATACAATTTTATACCGATGACCGGAGAAGTTGGAAATTCAGAGCCGCAGGTCATCGTTGGCGTTAGAATCTTGAGCACGGAGCTTGTCGGAGCGGAGCACATGAATGAATGTGTAGAAAGCAATTCTGTTGGAAGCCAAGGGGGTGAACCCCTTTATATAGTCGTAGCTGGGGCGCCTGTGTTGAAGGGGGCGCCTGACAAGTGGCCCTCTCTACGCGAAACTCAATTCGCATACTTGGCCAGTGCTTATCCCTTCAACTGGGGCGCCTGAGCTAACTGGGGCACCTGTGTTAACACAGACGCCTCTGTTGCAGTCTTGAGGCTTGCTTCACAGTTGTTCTGGAATTGCCCTTTGCCTGGGGCACCTATCTCAACACAGGCGCCTAGCCCAGCAGGGTGCCTCACTCCATTGAGGCGCCTGGGAGCAGAAACCTTTATCCCTTCATTCCTGCAACCAGGGTTATTTCCAAAACACAAGTAGCATATAAATGATATGAATTTAAGTATTATTAATAGCCTGAGCTGTCTTGGTTCTGACTTTGGGCTTTCCAAATGGAACCCTAGGTCGAACCGACGCCTAATGTTCCCTCCTATGGGGAACGCGTCCTCACCTACTCCTCTCAGGAGAGTTTACCTGTTTGCCAACCGGCTCCTCCGGTTGGACTTTTGCCTAATCATCCAGATCAGGTCTTCGTGCCCAGTCCGCGACCAGGACTTCTTGCCCAACCCTCGGTCAGGTCTTCGGTGCCCAGCCCTTAGCCAGGACTTATTGCCCAATTCCTCTAATCAGGACTTCGTGCCTAGTCCATGACCAAGACTTATTGGCCAACCTTATGTCAGGACTTAGTTGCCCAGCCCGCGACCAGGACTTAGTGCCCAATTCTTAGAACTAGGACTTCTTGCCTAGTGTACCTAGAACTTTTCCTGCACACTTGATTAGCATTGTTAGATCACAATAAACCTTAACTTCTGAACCCTTTGCCATTATCAAAACATAGGTTTGACTTTGGTGCTTTCGGCACCAACAATCTCCCCCTTTTTGATTTATGACAACATGGTTCAAAAAGTTAAGTTAAAAAGCATTTCAAGCACATCTAACAAACAACATTATTTTAAAAAACTTTAATTAGCTCCCCCTGAAGCTTTCCATGATATGTAATTTTTGATAAACTTCTAAGTGCTTTAAATTTTTAACTAAGTGATTTTCAAGATAGAGCAAAAGCATTTGCACTTACAAAGAACTTTTTACACTTAGACAATTTTCCACTTTAGAAAAGTTTTGCAAGCCTAAATTTTGCTTTAAAGACTTTTACTTAAACAAGCTTTGCAAAAAAACTTTTATTTAAACCAATTTTTGCAAAAAGGAATTTTTAACAAACTTTCCTTAGCCAAAAAACTTTATCAGAGAAAATTTTCACTTGAAAATATTTCACTTAAAAAGATTAGCCAAATTTTGCAACAAACAATTTGCCAAAAAAAACTTCAAGTTTTGCACAACAGTTTTTGCACACTTAGAAAAATTTCGCTTTAAGAACAGTTTGTGCATTTTAAAAAATATTTTTACTTAAAAAAATCTTTAAGGAATTTTTAAACAAGTTTTTTCTCAAAAAAATTGTTTACTAAGGAAAATTTACTTAAAAACATTTTCCAAAAAAAATTCAAAAATTTTTTTGCTTAGACAATTTTGTTCACTAAGGAAAACTTTACTTAAAAATAATTGCACTTAGAAATTTTTGAAAGCACTTAGAGATTTTTGAAAGCACGTAACAGTTTTTCTTTACTTTTTTCAAGAGAGATAAAAATTTTTTTGAAAGAAACAAAATTTAACTCTCTTTTTCTTTTACTCTCCCCCTTTGCCATATATCAAAAAACAAATGATAAAATTATTGCAAGTCCATTTTGAATTGGAGTTAGTTAAAAGAAATTTTAAATCCGTATTGAACTAACTCTAGTGAATTCAAGCAAGAAAAGGACCAACTAATTAATCTGAACTTGTTCGGATCATGTCTAACCCAGTTAGCTACTTACTAACTGTTATAAAATAGCAGTTTTCACTAGGGTTAGTCAAGTTAAGTGATTTGATCAAGTTAGATTTGCTAAGCCTGAACACTTAACTTGATTGCTGTTCATTTTGTATTTATAGCCCCAATTACTACAGATGCACTATCTTAAAGCATCTTGAATCAAGGCATAGACCTAAGCATCTCAACCCAGTTTAGGTTATCAATCAAAGTACCCTAAGGTGCTTGTGAGATGTTGGCTTCTTGATCTATAGGTGCATGCAGTTCTAGGGTTAAGGCCTAAGCTAAGTCCATTTTGTGCAAAAACCCTACTTTTGAAGGGGTAAGTTTTTGAAAAAAAAACTAAGTCCGGAAAATCATTTTAAATTTCAATAATTTGATAAAAGAAATGGTTTTTCAAAATATATTAACAACTAATTTTCGAAAAAAATGAAAATAGAAAAGATTTTTGAAAAAATATAGCACAATCCTATTCTACTAAGCATAACCCTAACTGCCTTCTTAGTAAGCTAAACTCATATTCAGGTAAGGGTTTGGTAAAAATGTCAGCTAAATTGGATTTTGAATCCACATGCATAAGTACTATTTCACCCCTGGCTACATGATCCCTTACAAAATGATGATTGACTTCAATATGTTTTGTTCGAGAGTGCTGAATTGGATTCTTATAGTTAAATTGATTGAACTAATGTTGTCAATAAAAACTTTAGTTTAGGTTTAGTCTAGCTGGAAATCCTTAAGAGTGTGCATCATCCATAAAAGTTGTGTCACACACTCTCCTAGAGCAACATATTCTGCTTCAGTTGTGGACAAAGCTAAGTAGTGTTGCTTTCTACTACACCAGCTGGCTAGACTATTTCCTAACAATTGACAACTTCCACTTGTACTCTTTCTATCTAATTTACAACCGACATAGTCAGAGTCAGAATATCCTGATAATTCAAAAGTGGAAGTCCTAGGATACCAAATACCTACATTTAGGGTACCCTTAATCTACCTTACAACTCTTTTTAGGGCTGCTAAGTGGGATTCCTTAGCACAAGTTTGGTATCTAGCTCACGTTCCTACAGAAAACAAAATATCAGCTCTACTAACAGTTAAGTACAGTAGGCTACCAATCATACTTCGGTATAGTTTTTAGGTCAACTGGTTTACCCTCAGGGTCATTATCTATTTTGACATTTGTAGTCATAGGGGTACTTAAGCTTTTAGAGTTGTCCATTTTAAATTTCTTTATTAGTTCCTTTGCATATTTGGATTGGTGAACATAATTACCATCTCTAGTTTATTTTATTTGGAGACCTAAGAAAAAGTTAAGCTCCCCTACCAAACTCATTTCAAATTCACTTTCCATATTTTTCACAAATTCTTTTAGAAAATTAGAATTAGTAGATCCAAATATTATATTGATAACTACCATTTTGATGATTAATTTAGGCTCTCAACTCCATGTTTTGATCCACTTTTATATGCTTAAGTTTGCATTTATATTAGGTTTCATGAATCATCTCTATTTTGGCTTTTGATTAAATTCTTTCTATATTTGAGATATTTTGGGCATTAAATTTGAATATCATTTTGTAGGTTTCAACTGACCATGGACCTAGATCAGACTGAGTCAAACTTGAGTCAGAATGGGTTTTGATCAAGGGGATCAAGAGGTGGATCAATGTGGGTCGTCCGATCAAGAAACGGCTAGATCTGAGCCATCTATCATCTGCTGACCAATCTGAGCTTAAGTTAGAGTTAATCTAGACCACAGATCAAGATCTCAAGATTTGGTCCCAATCAGAGGTCATCCAACCGTTGGATCGAGCTTAAGAGGAGCCTAAACCATCCATTCAAAGATCAGAGCAATTTGAGCCATCCGTTGTAGATCTGATCGATCCGAGCTGAGGAGGAGTAGATCAGGACCATTGATCAGGATCTGGAAGGTTTGGGCTTGATCAGAGTAGATCCGACCGTCAGATGCACCAAAGATGATCTCAGTCGTCCATTCCTAACTATAAAAGCAATTAATCCCTCAGATCTGAAGGTCATCGCGTGTCGTCGTCGCCAGGTCGTAGCATTTCTGTTCTTCGTGTTTTCTCCGCATTTCTTCATCTTTTTCGTTGTAGTTTTTGTCTGAGGGTGCGCGACCACATCAGATTCAGTCTTCAACAAGATTTCAAATCATCCAGGTATATTTTCCAATTAAGTTTGCTAATCGATTGTGTTTTAGGAAGTTTCGGAGAGGGTTTCGCCGGAGCTTGTTTTCACTGATCGATTCACTGTCGATCGCTGGATTTCCGTCGTCTGGAGCTGTCGAAGCAACGTAGTGGGGTTCTCGAAGCTGTTATGATAGTTACTGAAGTCGATAGTCATCCAGTCAATCGATGAGGAGGAGATCGCCGAGTGAATCCAGTTTCTGAATGTTCACTGTGATCGAACAGATACGCCTCTGATCGGTCCCTAGTCCGATCAGAGGAAGACCAAATCGGTCCAGCGACCGAACAGGAAGATCCAAATGCACCAATCCATTGCAACTTGATCCGGGAGATAGATCCTTCTTTGGTTTTTGAGCTAGGGGGGTTTATAGCTCATCTTTTGTGTGACGACAAAGGGAAGTTTTGTCGAGAAACTGATTTGATGTTTAATTAGGATAAGTTTTAATTTCAAGCATTTATTTCTTCAAGTTGTTCTAGTTGTTAGCATTACACTTCAAGCCAAGTGCTTAAGCCATGTTTTGATTTAGTTTCTATTATCTTGCAATTTATTCCCTGCAATTAATTTCTTGCATTGAAGTTTAGTTCTTGAATTTTAATTCCATTATTTGAATTTAATTGTTTAGTTGTTAACTAGATCAAGTTTAGTCTCCGAACTTTCCTACTTCATCTCTGCTTAGTTAAGCCTCTTTCGTTCCGAATTGTTATTTCATTCCTCATTGCACAAAAACCCCCATTTTATTAGAAAACCCAAAATATCAAACGACAAATAACCTACAAGCTCAAGTTAAACATTCATTCAACTAGTCCTTGGAAAAATACGACCTGAGGCCCCTATCCTACATTTAATCTTGTTAGCCAAGGGTTTTCAGTTTATAAATATCTAAATTTGAGGCTCACTTGTGACACTAGTATTGTGACGACCCGCCTTCTCTTCCTTAAGGCGGGCGTCGCTTTTACTTAACATTAACTTTACCTTATTCTTAGCCTTAGGTTACAACTACTTGACTTCCCTTAACTTGCTCTGAATTTTTTTTCCTTTTAAAAAAAAACTTTCATTTTATTTGTTTTGCAAGGATTTGACCCCTAGATCTCTTAGTTGTAAAACTAAAGCACTAACCATCTGCCCTACAACACTTTCCTTTTAATGATACCAGTCGACTGCTATATAGCCAGTCGACTGGTGTCCGCCACAGAAACGTTCTATGCCCGGCACCAGTCGACTGGCCTCTTGGCAGTCAACTGGTGCATCGAACAGAAACTTTCTGTTCGATAGGGCAGTCGAATGGTTCTGAACCAGTCGACTGGCACGCCTGAAACCTGCATTTACAGACCTGGGAACTCCTTTCAAGGGCTCATAATTCATACACTTCCAAAGCATATAAAAAATAACTCCAAATCTATACTCTATACTAGTTTTATAAACATTTTAACAACCCAAAACAACCTCATAAACTTGCAATTAGGGTCTTTGCGGAAGTAAATAAGCTATCAAAATATATGAACTCTAGACTAGAGTTTGTACCCAACTTTGTCTCTATGCAAGGTTTAAACAAAGTCATTCGTTCTACCAATTCAAAACACCAAAACACATGTTCTAAGACTTAACCCGACGATCTCTTCCACGGTTCCGCCGCCACTGAACATCAATGCAAGTCCCGCTCGCCTCCCTAGCTTATGCTTTTTCTTTACCTTTGTCTGCAATAGAAGGAAATACAACTAATAAGCGATTTGCTTAGTAAGTAAATCCTAACTCACAAATCCATGCGATCAATGCTAAACATGCTCTTTTCAAATAATGGTTGCTTCAAAACACATGCACATTGAAATACTTACACATGGAAACTTTCACATACTTATCATGCTCAATCATGCTTGGAAACATTTACTAGCATTAAAACATTGGCAAATCTAACATGCTCATAATTTCTTTTGAGACTTGCTACTTATGCATTTCCATACTTTAAACCACTAACTTCCTTGCTCTTGCTCTTTAACATGCTTGTAACATAACAATGTTAACATACATACCAAAACATATGCTTAAACTGAAAACACTTACATATACTCATATACTTCAAAATAATAATCAACTTTCTCAGGCCTTGACACTGTACTTGGTATCAGTGTACCAATGCGCGCATCCCTAATAGGTTTCGGGGTAGCTAGCCACCGCACCCTATTAGAGCTTCTTTCTTACTTTCTGTGGGCCTCTCATTTGCCTGGTACATGTCACTTTACAAAAGTAAAATACTTTCTTACTCATAATGCTTGTATTTATCAAGCTAACTTTCTTTTTCATAAATCTTGCACTATAAATCTTTACCTTTTCTTACTTGGAACTTTCATCGAGCACCTTGCGTGCCCTTAACCCCAAAACTCCTTTTTGGGACTTTTCAAGAACTTACTCTTGTCATACTTAGGTTTCATACACAAAACTTACTTCAATTCATATTCTATGATAAAACATGTATTCTTTAGGAACTTAAAACACACAATAAAAAAACCATAATCTTAAAGCATGCACTTAGATCACAAACATGGTTCTACAACGAGAAATTCATGGCGAAACTACTTCCATTGCAGGTGAGTGATTTACTTACCCTTTCTTGAAGAAAACTCACTAAATATGGTTTAAATCCCAACGTAGCCCTTCTCTTCCCTTTCTTCGCACAAATATCCTCCCTCCTTGACCCTATGGAAGAAGCCCTAGATGTTCTACTCAAGAGGAAGAAGGAGGAGAAAGAGATCTCTTGATTTCCCTTTGGTTTCGCAGCCCCTCGCCCTCTCCTTGTCACGCAGCCACCAACCCTAGTCTGCCGTTTCACGCGACTTAAGCGGGGATTAAATACCTCTTCATGAAAAAGCCTATATCACCTATAACATAATTTCGCTCCTCCTTTTTCTGTGCTTGATACCCTTGCCCTTCTGGTCAGCTGGGCGCCCTTAAGGACCTGCCTGTCCCTGTGGTCGCGAGATCAATCCCTCCCTCGACCCTTAATTTTTTTTTATTTCATTTTTATTCCGAAAAATTGCCAAAAATTCAGAAAAATTCCTAATTATTCATGAAAATTATTGGGTGTTACAATCCTCCTCACCTTGTAAAAAGTTCATCCTCGAACTTAAAACAGCTCTGGATACCTTTGCCTCATGCTATCTTCTGATTCCCAAGTTGCCTCTTCATGCTTCTGATTCAGCCATAAGACTTTCACTAGTGGTACCTCTTTATTCCTCAGCTTCTTAACTGCTCGATCTATTATCTGAATAGGTCAACTTTCATAACTGAGATCCTCCTGAACTTGTACCATCTGTGGCTCAATCACTTGGTTGGCATCTGGGATGTGCTTCTTCAACATTGAGACATGGAACACATTGTGTATTGCTGACATCTCTGAAGGTAGCTCCAACTCATAAGCTACTTTGCCAACTCTTTTCGACACTGGGTAGGGTCCTACGTATCGAGGACTTAGCTTGCCTTTCTTGCCAAATCTCATTACACCCTTCATAGGAGCTACATTGAGGAAAACTGTGTCCCCAACTTCAAACTCTAACGGTCTATCGGCGTACATCGGCATAACTCTTCTGCCTACTCTGAGCAGTTTCTATTCTCTGGCGGATACTCTTTATAGCTTCTGTGGTATCATCTATGAGATCAGTCTGTGCCCCCATTTCTTTCTTCTCACTACCTTCATACCAACAGAGGGGAGATCTACACCTCCTGCTATAAAGAGCTTCGTAGGGCGTCATACCAATAGTAGTCTGATAACTGTTGTTGTAGGCAAACTCAGCTAAACACAAATACTTGCACCAACTGCCCTTGAAGTCTAATGCACAAGCTCTGAGCATATCTTCTAGAACTTGATTCACTCTCTCTATCTGTCCATCAGTCTGGGGATAGAAAGCTGTGCTGAATTTCAGTTTGGTGCCTAACGCTGTCTGTACGCACTCCCAAAAGTGTGAAGTGAAACGACCATCCCTATCAGAGATAATAGTCTTCGGAACTCCGTATAGTCGGATCACTTCCTGCACATATAACTGGGCTAACTTTTCAATTGAGTAAGATACTCTGATTGCCAAGAAGTGGGCAGACTTGGTCAATCTGTCTACTATCACCCAAATAGCGTCATAGCCATTAGTTGTCTTTGGTAGACCAACTATGAAATCCATGGCTATGTCTTCCCATTTCCACTCTGGAATCTGAATGGGTTGTAGGACACCTCCTGGTCTCTGGTGTTCTGCTTTAACTCTCTGACATGTCAGGCAGGTGCTGACATACTTAGCTATGTCTCTCTTCATCCCTGACCACCAAAATCTTCTTTTCAAATCGTGGTACATCTTAGTGGAACCAGGATGCATTGAGTAGGGAGTTCCATGGGCTTCTTCAAGAATCTTCTTTCTCAGCTCTTCATGATTGGGGACGCATAAACGGTCACCATAGTAGAGTATCCCACTGTCAGATACTCTAAACTCTTTACTCTCTCCTTCTTGCATCTCTTGTTTGATCCTTTGGATATCAGAATCCTCAACTTGCTCTTTCTGTATTTCTTCAAGCAAAGTTGACTCTAGTGTCAATAGAGCTAACTGCCCATAAATGATCTCAACTCCATAATCTACTATTTCCTTCTGTAATGGTGGTGATAATGCTGACAAGGGCATCAAGGTGGCACAAGTCATTCTACTTAGTGCATCTGCTACTTTATTTGCCTTACCAGGGTGGTAAAGGATCTCACAGTCATAATCCTTCACTAACTCAAGCCACTTTCGCTGTCTCATATTGAGGTCTTTCTGAGTGAAGAAATATTTCAGACTCTGGTGATCTGTATAAATCTTGCACTGCACTCCATATAGATAATGTCTCCATATTTTTAGAGCGAAGACTACAGCTGCCAACTCCAGATCATGAGTGGGGTAATTCTTTTCATAGTCCTTGAGTTGCCTGGAAGCATAAGCTATGACTTTGCCTTCTTGCATAAGGATTGCTCCAAGTCCTAGCTTTGATGCATCACTGTATATATAAAAGCTCTTATCACCTTCGGGTACTGTAAGGATAGGAGCGCTGGTCAGTCTCTTCTTCAACTCAAGGAAGCTCTGCTCACAGCCCTCAGTCCACTTATACTTCTTATTTTTTCTGATAAGGGCTGTAAGTGGAGAAGCTATCTTTGAAAAGTCCTCTACAAACCTTCTGTAGTACCTTGCCAAACCTAGAAAACTTCTGATCTCACTGGCATTCTTTGGTCGACTCCAGTTACTGACTGCTTCAATCTTGGTTGGGTCTACCATAATACTTTCCTTGGAAATGATGTGGCCTAGGAAGGCCACCTGGTCAAGCCAAAACTCACACTTTGAGAATTTGGCGTACAACTCCTTCTGATGTAAGGTTTGCAATACCATCTTCAGGTGTTCGTCATGTTCTTCCTGAGTCTTTGAATACAGTAGGATATCATCAATAAAGACAATGACGAACTTGTCCAGAAAATCCTTGAATACTCTATTCATTAGATCCATAAACGTCGCAGGGGCGTTTGTCACTCCAAAGGGCATGACCACAAACTCATAGTGCCCATATCTTGTACTGAAAGAAGTCCTTGGCACATCACTCTCCTTCACTCTGAGCTGATGGTAACCTGATCGTAGATCTATCTTGGAGAACGCTGTGGCTCCCTTCAGCTGATCAAATAAATCATCTATCCTTGGCAAAGGATATCTGTTCTTGATGGTTACCTTATTCAAAGCTCGATAATCTATGCACATTCGCATAGATCCATCTTTCTTCTTGACGAACAATACAGGAGCTCTCCAAGGTGAATGACTAGGGCGGATGAAACCCTTGTCGAGCAGCTCTTGCAATTGTTCTTGCAATTCTTTCAGTTCTGCTGGCGCCATGCGATAAGGTGCCTTCGAAATTGGGTTGGTTCCTGGGACCAACTCGATTTCAAACTCAATTTCCCGATTGGGAGGGAGTCCTGGTAACTCTTCAGGAAACATCTCAGGATAGTCACAGACTACCCTCACTTCTTCTCTCTTCAACCCTTCTCCTTGACTTGCATCCACTATATGAGCTAGAAAACCAGAGCACCCCTTCTCTAACATTCTCTGAGCTTGTAAGGTAGATAAGAACCTTTTTGTCTTTCTCTTTGGGTCTCCAATAAACTCAAATGGAGGTTCTGCTTCTGGTGTGAACTTGACTTTCCTCTTCTTTTGCGGCATTCAATAGAGGCATTGTACTTGCTCAAGAAATCCATCCCTAAAATGATATCGTAATCCTTCATCTCAAGGACTACTAAATCACTATAGAGTTCTCGGTTGGAAATCCGAATTAATACAGCTCTTAGCCACTGAGTAGATGCCATGACCTCTCTCGAAGGTATGGTCATTAAGAACTTCATCGTTCAACATTTCTGGTGGTCTTTGTACTGTTTAAGTAGTGCTCGATGATCAAAGCACTATTTATCAGTTCTTCGGAGGTTTGCGACCTCTTAACACTGCTGGCCACATTTAACGCTATCTCAGGCCTTAACATCTTGAGCCTTAGCCTGACTCTCTCTTTTTCTGTGCTAACTAGCTCTGGGCACAAATGAGCTAACCGATTAAACTTCTTCACTGTTTCATCCACGGATAAGTCTCCGTGTCTGAACTTCGTGAATTCGTCGTAATGCTTGTTGGTTACTCGCATGTAAAAATATTCTTCGAAGAACTCAGTCTCGAAGTCGGCCCATGTCATCTGGTTGACATTTCTCTTGGCCTTGACTCTCTCCCACCTCATTCTAGCATCTCCGGTAAGGCAGAAGGAGACACACTTTATCTTCTCTACCTTAGGCCAGTCTAGTAGCTCTACTGTGCTTTCCAAAGTTTTGAACCATGCTTGAGAATCCCATGGTTCACTTGTGCCTGAGAAGTTCTCTGGCTTCAGTTTCTACCACTAGATGAGGTATGCTTCTTGCCTTACCCACCTTGCCGGGACTATAGATGTAACCGATGGATCGTCGGTCACAACTAGTGCCACTACATTCTCCACCAGCGGGGTAATGGGAGCGGCCTACTAGTTAGTCATCATGGTGGCAATAACTTGCTGCTATTCTACTACTTACCCTTGTAACCGAGCCACCATCTCTAAAAGATTTGGTGGTGGTACTGACTTTGTTGCCTCTTGCCCTTTAGGAGCTCGCTCCTCATTTTGGGCCTTTCTAGGACGTCCTCTTGACATTCTCTTACTCTATATCATAAAGAGACTATGTTACCTCTTGCCCTCTAGGAGCTTGCTCCTCATTTCGGACAATTCTGGGACGTCCTCTTGCCATTCTCTTACTCTATAGCGTAAAGAAAAATAAAAGTTCATTATCTCTTACTAACATAATTCATTATCTCCATGCACATATTAGCATATAATAATACTAATATACTTCCTTATCATCATGCACTTACTGATACTAGCAGTCAATAATGAAAAGCATACAAAACTACAACATATGAACTTCTTACTTGGCAGGCGGCAGGATTGATGCTTGATGTCAGTGTGGCGGAAGGGTGGAAACCTGCTCTGATACCACTCTGTGACGACCCGCCTTCTCTTCCTTAAGGCGGGCGTCGCTTTTACTTAACCTTAACTTTACCTATTCTTAGCCTTAGGTTACAACTACTTGACTTCCCTTAACTTGCTCTGAATTTTTTTTCCTTTTAAAAATAACTTTCATTTTATTTGCTTTGCAAGGATTTGACCCCTAGATCTCTTAGTTGTAAAACTAAAGCACTAACCATCTGCCCTACAACACTTTCCTTTTAATGGTACCAGTCGACTGCTATATAACCAGTCGACTGGTGTCAGCCACAGAAACTTTCTGTGCCCGGCACCAGTCGACTGTCCTCTTGGCAGTCAACTGGTGCATCGAACAGAAACATTCTGTTCGATAGGGCAGTCGACTGGTTCTGAACCAGTCGACTGGCACGCCTGAAACCTGCATTTACAGACCTGGGAACTCCTTTCAAGGGCTCATAATTCATACACTTCCAAAGCATATAAAGAAATAACTCCAAATCTATACTCTATACTAGTTTTATAAACATTTTAACAACCCAAAACAACCTCATAAACTTGCAATTAGGGTCTTTGCGGAAGTAAATAAGCTATCAAAATATATGAACTCTAGACTAGAGTTTGTACCCAACTTTGTCTCTATGCAAGGTTTAAACAAAGTCATTCGTTCTACCAATTCAAAACACCAAAACACATGTTCTAAGACTTAACCCGACGATCTCTTCCACGGTTCCGCCGCCACTGAACATCAATGCAAGTCCCGCTCGCCTCCCTAGCTTATGCTTTTTCTTTACCTTTGTCTGCAATAGAAGGAAATGCAACTAATAAGCGATTTGCTTAGTAAGTAAATCCTAACGCACAAATCCATGCGATCAATGCTAAACATGCTCTTTTCAAATAATGGTTGCTTCAAAACACATGCACTTTGAAATACTTACACATGGAAACTTTCACATACTTATCATGCTCAATCATGCTTGGAAACATTTACTAGCATTAAAACATTGGCAAATCTAACATGCTCATAATTTCTTTTGAGACTTGCTACTTATGCATTTCCATACTTTAAACCACTAACTTCCTTGCTCTTGCTCTTTAACATGCTTGTAACATAACAATGTTAACATACATACCAAAACATATGCTTAAACTGAAAACACTTACATATACTCATATACTTCAAAATAATAATCAACTTTCTCAGGCCTTGACATTGTACCTGGTATCAGTGTACCAATGCACGCATCCCTAATAGGTTTCGGGGTAGCTAGCCACTGCACCCTATTAGAGCTTCTTTCTTACTTTTTGTGGGCCTCTCATTTGCCTAGTACATGTCACTTTACAAAAGGAAAATACTTTCTTACTCATAATGCTTGTATTTATCAAGCTAACTTTCTTTTTCATAAATCTTGCACTATAAACCTTTACCTTTTCTTACTTGAAACTTTCATCGAGCACCTTGCGTGCCCTTAACCCCAAAACTCCTTTTTGGGACTTTTCAAGAACTTACTCTTGTCATACTTAGGTTTCATACACAAAACTTACTTCAATTCATATTCTATGATAAAACATGTATTCTTTAGGAACTTAAAACACACAATAAAAAAACCATAATCTTAAAGCATGCACTTAGATCACAAACATGGTTCTACAACGAGAAATACATGGCGAAACTACTTCCATTGCAGGTGAGTGATTTACTTACCCTTTCTTGAAGAAAACTCACTAAATATGGTTTAAATCCCAACGTAGCCCTTCTCTTCCCTTTCTTCGTGCAAATCTCCTCCCTCCTTGACCCTATGGAAGAAGCCCTAGATGTTCTACTCAAGAGGAAGAAGGAGGAGAAAGAGATCTCTTGAGTTCCCTTTGGTTTCGCAGCCCCTCGCCCTCTCCTTGTCGCGCAGCCACCAACCCTAGTCTGCCGTTTCACGCGACTTAAGCGGGGTTTAAATACCTTTTCATGAAAAAACCTAAATCACCTATAACATAATTTCGCTCCTCCTTTTTTTGTGCTTGATACCCTTGCCCTTCTGGTCAGCTGGGCACCCTTAAGGACCTGCCTGTCCCTATGGTCGCGAGATCAATCCCTCCCTCGACCCTTAATTTTTTTTTATTTCATTTTTATTCTGAAAAATTGCCAAAAATTCAGAAAAATTCCTAATTTTTCATGAAAATTATTGGGTGTTACAAGTATGGGGCTCATATCAAATTTTTGGCGTCGTTGCCGGGGAATCACTAGTTGAGTTTGTTTAATTTGAGCTTGTGTTTAATATTTATATTCTTTGATTCTATTCTCATTTGCTTAATCTTTTTGTATACAGTTGCTACCATTTTGTTTGTTTTGTGACAGGGCTGCAGGTGGAGATCTTGAGAGGAAGTTCAAAATGTTTTCAAATGAACATGTAGAGATCAAAAGTTCATTGTTGGAGTTAAAATTTTTGGTGAAGCAAATGAAATTCCAATGAAGACCCAACATTTATTCATCTACTTATAATTCAGGTTGGGGGAATCATCTTAATTCACAACAGCCCCCACAACAAGGACAGCAGCCATTTCAGAATTTTCAGCAGTCTTATTTAAATTTTCAGCAACCAAATTATCAGTTTCAGCCTCCACTTCAACAATTTCAGCAGCCTATTTAGAGTTTCCAACAGCATTCTCAAGCATTTCAGCAGCCCTATTCGAATTTTCAGCAAAACCAACCTTTCAATCAGCCACAACAGCAATTTCAACCACAATTTCAAAATTTTCAGCAAAGTTACAATTATAATCAGCAAAGTTTTCAACCATGCAATCAGAGTTTTCAACCTCCACAATTTCAGCCCTCACCTGAACAATTTCAACCTCAAACTCAGAATTTTCAGAGCTACAATTCTCAGCAATTCCAACCAAGCTTCCAGCCCAATTTTTAGCAATTTTCACAGCCGAATCAACAATTTAATCATCCCCAACAGCCCTATTTTCAGAATTCACAACCTAGTCATGATTTTGAGCAACCTAATGCTACATTTCAAGTTCAACAAGAGTCCTATATCCATCAAGAAGACTTTGAGGATTCTAGTGAGCTTGAGGCTCAACAACAAAGGCTTGGGGAGATTTTAGAATAAATCATACAACAAAAAAGTTTACAACAACAAGAGTATGATTCTTCACTTCAAAATATTGAGAGACACGTTGAACAATTGGTTTGTGAAATGAATCAAATGCATGCCCAAAGATCAAGCCAATTCCCTTTTCAAGCTATTCCTAATCCTGAGGGGCATGCTTGTGAACTAACTTTGAGGAATGAGGAAGTTGTTTCAAGTTTAAACACTCCAAATGCCGATTTTTCTGAAAAATTTCTAGCAGCCTATTTCCCCACTCAAAACAGCCCCGAAGTTGATTCTATATCAGTTCAAGGTTGTTGGGACCGGGTGCATGTTGACAAGGATACGGGTTCGTAAAATTTTAAATTTTTTACGTGCAGCGGAAGAATTAGCATAAAATAATTTTTAAATTATTTTAACCTCGTATCTAGCATGCAACCTTATGATGTGTGGACATGATCATAAATTAAAACTTTGCGGAAAAGTAAACAAATTTACTTTGTACCTCGCGTAACTCGAAGAAAGGGACGAGATCCAACCGTAGCGTCCCTTGGAAGCTCCGCCTCTATTCGCGTCCACGCCAAGTTCTCTTCGGGATGACTTCGCAAAGTCACGAGTTTTGTGCCGACGAGAACTACTAGATTCTCTATAGGCACAACTAGAAGATCAAGAGAGAAGATAGGAAACTAACCACCAAGAATCGGAATCCAAATTCCGGGAAGGAAGGAGATGCGATCCGCTTCTTCTTCTTCGAGGTCGTCTTGGTGGATGAAGCTCACGCCCACCTTGGGAGTTGCGCCGGCCCTAGGGGAGGAGAGAGAGCCGGCCCTAGAGAGAGAGGGGCGCCGGCCCTAGAGAGAGAGAGAGGCGTGTAGAGAGAGAGAGAGAGGGAGCAACTAATCTCTTGATTAATTGATTGGGAATTCAAGGCTTGCCTTTGGTTCCTTATATAGTTGTTTCTCCCTTGCCAAGTCTCTCTCTTAACGGAATTAACGGAATTAATTTCCATAAGAAATTTATCTTATAATCTTTCTTATGAATAATTCCGTTATGCCTAGTTTTATTATAACTAACTTTATAATAAAACAAATACTTCTCTCCTTTAATTATGGAATAAATTTTATAAGAAATTTATAAACTTTCTTATTATGAAAAAATCAATTCATAATTGATTTTATAAAATTAAAATAAATCATTCCATGGATCATTTTAATTTCCATAAAAGGAATAAATTTCTATAAATTTATTTATATAAATTTCTTTATACAAATTTATTTATCCATAATTTATAAAACAAATCGCGCTAAATTTATTTTATTAATTAAACCAAATAAATTGGTTTCTTCCCCTTGTTGTGGCCGGCCAAACCAAAGGGGTTTAACACCCTCTTTGGCCAGCCAAACCGAGCCGAACCGATCGCAAATTAAACTCATTTAATTCGCCCAATAAGCCTTCAAAAGACTTAGCCATTTTAAGTTTCCGTTGCACCTCTGATTAACTCAGATTCGACTTATTTCTCTTGATTGGAAAATCTAATTTTCAACTCGTTTTAAATCCCTCGGATTACTCGTAGTGCGTGTGACTAAATAGGCTTTCGATTTATGTTGGTCGTCTATAATTAACCAATTATAGAACGGTCATGAGTGGCACCTAGTAGTACATCATGACCCCCAATTAATCGAAAGATCAACGGTTTGACCTCAGAAGTAATTTCGAAACCCTTCAACAGCTCTAATGAATCGTGCCTCATTCCCTTCACCATCTTATACCCACTTGGTTCAGGACACGGTCTATTTGTGTCAGTCCCCACTAGGCTGACTACGTCACACCTAGCCCAAGTAATGTCTTTCTCGTCCTTTGGATTTCTAATTACTCTCATGTATTTAAGAGACTCGCACTCTAAACATGATATGCCCTGGCCAGAGGCTTTGAGTAACAATCCGACGATAGCCCTGGGTATACATCTCCTCGCAAGGAGTGGTGAATCCTTTGTAGGCTGTTCAAACATCTTCGGGCACTTCGACTTATACCCAATCATCCTGGGTCCACACCTCCTTGGAGATGCTTGCTTAAGATGTTAAAGTATAAGTCTCCATGACCAAGATGACTTGAACACTGCAAGTCAAAGGAACATCGCACTTAAGCTGCAGTAATAACTTCAGTGGCATATCTTTATAGATTACCATATGAAGTTTTACAGCTAGTCACTCCAATGAACTAGTTCCCTTAACTAGCATCCATGTTTATCTCTGGACATCCCAATGTCACCAGCCAGTGAGAATCAGCTGATTAGAGAATAACCCATGTTAGTCTCAACAGAATTGATAGTGTCCGTATTTATCAATTCATCGACTAGGGATATTTTCAATACTTCACAATTGCACATTTAGAGATAATCACTAGTTGTGATCCCATCACAAATTCTCTTATGCTGTGAATTGTATTGTGGACATTCAGTAGATGAGTTTAAGATCCCAATCAAATACACAAACATGTATACTCAAATAGTAAATTATCATTTATTAAAATAAATGTTTACAATCATAAGGCGATTGCCTTAGGACACTTCTCTCATATCACTAACAAAGGTGACCCTAGTGCAAGCCTAAGTCCTTCTTCAATTGATTTTATAATTTTGGTGGAAGAAAAAGAAGAAATCAAAAAAATTAGGGCACCTACAGCATACATGCCTCGTAAAATTTCTATTGAGAGTTCATTTCCAAAATTTTCAGCTCAAGAGGAGGAGCCAAAAGTTTCTTTACCCTCCTCACAGCACCCCAGAGAGGAACCTCCTAGCATTAGCATGGATATTGTAACGACCCGGAAAATTTTCTCAATATTTTATTTAAAAATATTGATCATGTCTAGATAATTTTTCGAGAAACCTAGAGACACTAGTATGAACTTTAGCCTAGTTACCCATAATTTTCTCATTTAAATTGAAAAGCTAAGTACTAATAGGCTTTTCTAAGACCATGGTTATTGGTGGATTTTAGGTGGAATTTAATATAAATATAAATGGGTGATAATTAGGAATATTAGCATGCTCATGAGTGGGTCTTAGGGGAATTTTAGAAAATAATAAAAATAAAATAGAAAAATAAAGTGCATGTACCAAGGATTGAACCTTGGACCTATGATACCACCATGCATGTACTAACCAATTCACCTAGCAAGGGAGTGCTAGTAGAGAATGAAGTGGATTTTAGTTAAGGCTTAGGGAAAAATGAAGAGCCATCAAGGGAAGAGACACCATGACTCTTCACTTGCCCTCTTCATGTAGTATAAAAGAGGGGAGAAGGCTTAAGTTGTTTTCTCTTCCACCAAAAAGGCTTTTCCACTTCCCTTCTTCCTTCTCCTCCCTCCTCCTAGCTGAAACCCACAAAGGGGTTTTTCCTTTGGAAAAGGTTCACAAGAAGGCTTCATCTTCAAGATCTAAGGGTTATCTAGAAGACTACAAGGGCTAAGGGTGATCAAGGGATAACAAGGTCTTCATCATCTCCTCTAGTTAAGGTCTAAAAACTAAACTAACAAGGGTAAGACTCCCTCACCTGTGGTATAATAGTTTCCGAGTTATTTTCATGATGCAATGATTTGTTTGGACTATATGTGGAGAAAACCAAAGTTAGGGCCCTTGTAACTTTCGGCCACCATAGGTTTCTATGGTTGGGTTTGGATCTAACTCTCAAATGATGTTTCTTATATTTTCTTATGTTGTAAAGGTGTTAATAGGGGTTTATGTGAAAGTTTTACATGGTTTAGGGCCCTTGTAACTTTCGGCCAAGAGGGGTTTTAGGGCAAGAAATTAGGTTTAACTCCAAGAAAGGGTTCGAATGGCTTCCATGGTATTATATGTAAGGTACTAGATGTGAATTGGGCATTTTATGAATTTTTTATGGGCTTGGGATCCTCTTTGAGTTTCGGCCAACTTATGATTTAGGGCTAGGACTCGGACTCGGATTCGGATGAAGATGAAGAAACCTCCTTCTCCTTCTTCTTCTCCTTCTTCTTCTCCTTCTTCTTCTTGTTGGTCTTTTCCCTTGCAACTAAGGCAATCCCCTTCTCCTTGGGGCCTTTGTTAGCCATTTCATGAAGCTCCATTTCACAAAATAAATCATCTAACTTTACAATTGACAAATCCTTAGAAACCTTGTAGGCATCCACCATGGATGACCACAAGATATTCCTTGGAAAAGCTTTTAACACATACCTTACAAAGTCGTGGTTCTTGACCTTTTTGTCAATGGAGTGGAGACCATTCAATACCTCTTTGAATCTACTATGAAGTTCGCTTACCGTTTCACTCTCCTTCATGGAGAGATTTTGTAGTTGGTTAAGGAACAAGTCCCTCTTGGCTATTCTTGAATCTCAGGTACCTCATGGAGTTTGATGAGTTTGTTCCACAAATCCTTTGCACTTGTAAAGGGACCAACCTTGATTAGTTGGTCTTTGTTCATGCCACATTGCAAAGTCACCACCGCCTTCACATCGGCTTCTCCTTTTTCTCGTTTGCTCAGCCGACCAACGTGAAATTCCAATTCTTTACCCTCCGCGTCTCTTGGAGGAGTGAAGCCCTCCTTCACAGATAACCACATTCCAATGTCGGTCTTGAGATAGTATTCCATGCGAGACCTCCAATATTGAAAATCGGAACCATCGAAGAAGAGAGGTCGGGTGGTGCTAAATCCTTCTCATAAAGCCAGAGTTAATAGCTCTCGGTTGTTAATCCGCTTGAACAGAGCCCCAGGCTCTGATACCACTTGTTGGTGCTTGGATGGCTAGAGAGGGGGGTGAATGTAGCCAGACACTTGAAACTTAGCAGTTTTTATATTTTCTCTGCACTTCAGAGATTAGACAGCGGAAGCAAAACAAATGCAAAAACTAAGTGCAGAAACTAAGTAACAAGCAAGAACTCTAACGCAAGGATATACAAGGTTCGGGGATAACTTGCCCTTATTCCTTGGCGTGCCCGTGAGGTGGGCGATCCCTTGATCGTCGGCAGATCAAGCCCCGGAAATCTGGATATCAAATCCTCCTTTCGGTGGAGAAACCTCTCCACACAAATGGTCTCAAATGTATCAAAAATTAAGCACAGAGACAACAAGAAAGATCTTACAGATCGCTAGCAAAGCCCAAGGATGAGAAATGAGAGAGCAGATCACCGAGCACAGCACAGCGCCACCAACGCAAGAGCTCCCAGCTCTTCGTTTGCTTGCTGATCCACTCGCGACTCCCTCCACAGACTCAAGGTTACAGCTTCGCAAGAGATCGCTTCAAGTGATTCACAGTAATGCACACAAATGATTGAGTAAAGCTATCGATGTGGAGAACTCTACAGCTCCTTCTCCACTCCACGGCTTATCCTGCTTCCATCGGCAGGTCACACGCTCCTCTACAGCAGCTCCTAGCTGCTCACCTGCAACAGCCAGCTACCCCTGACCTCCTCTGGACTCACTGAATCCCCTCCAATCGAGCCCCAGGTCATCAGCTCCTCAGCCGTTGTAGCTCACACCAGAGGACGTTACAACCTGCGAAAGCAAACAGCCAAATCTGCTGTAGCGAAAGCTTTCGTTTGACTCCCCTTGAATGATCCCTGAGTCACCTGCACACTTAGCAGCTCATTAGGGCAGCAAATCAATAGAGAATCAAACAATCAGAAGTTAAGAGCAGAGAAAGCAGATGTGATCAGACGTTATCAGAGCGTCTGACAGCGCGTTTGAATTAAAGTGATCGGTCACCGGACCGATCCACAGCTTTGTTGGGATTCCCAGCTTTCGCAGCCACAAGGGCCTGATCGGTCACCAGACCGATCAGGCTGTGCCCTGATCGATTAGCAGACCGATCAAGAAGCTCTCCGACCGATCAGGCGATCGTTCACCAAAATGATCTGAACAGTATCCCAGATCGGTCACTAGACCGATCAGGAGCCGAATAGAAGCCAACCCAAACCTTTCTGTTCTCTCCCTGATCGGTCACCAGACCGATCAGGAAGCTCTCCGACCAATCAAACTCCAGCCTGATCGGTTATAAGGAGGAGTTCGCGACACTTGATCGTTCACCAGAACGATCTGAATAGTATCCCAGATCGGTCACCAGACCGATCAGGAGTCGATCAGTAAGGTTCCCAAACTCACTGTATGCTCCCTGATCGGTCACCAGACCGATCAAGAGTCGATTAGTAGCCCAACAAGGTCACTGTGTGCTCCCTGATCGGTCACCAGACCGATCAGTCATCGCTGCATTGGTCACCAGACTGATCCAGGCAAGGTCATATCTCCTCTAAGTCAAGAGAACAAGCCTCCAGCCCTTCTCTGACTCGTGCTCAGTCCCCCGGACCAAGACTCCATGCCCAGTCTCACTCACTGGGACTTCAACCTAGCCCTCCAAGCTAGTATCTGGCCCTCCAAGCCAGGATTTCATCCAACCTAGCCCTCCAGGCTAGGACCTGACCCTCCAAGCCAGGATTTCATCCAACCTAGCCCTCCAGGCTAGGACCTGACCCTCCAAGCCAGGTTTTTCACACCTAGCCCTCCAAGCTAGGACTTTTCACACCTAACCCTCCAAGTTAGGACTTTTCACACCTAGCCCTCCAAGCTAGGACTTTTCACACCTAGCCCTCCAAGCTAGGACTTTTCACACCTAACCCTCTAAGTTAGGACTTTTTCATCCAACTCCGTGCCCAGTCCCCGACCAGGACTTAATCTCAATCATCTCATCAACCTAAACTAAAATTGGTGTCAACACCAAAACAACAATTAGGGTCAGACTGCATCAACAGTGTGGTGGTGAATAAGTTGTATCTCAGTGGGTCCTTGCACCAGTTACTGCTCCCTTAGTAGTTATACAGGGTCCTAGGATTGTAGAGGTTGCCCCAGGTCCCTAGGAAATCCCTTTTTAGTTTTGTCCTTCCCGAAAGGCTTCTATAGCCTTCAAAGTACTGCAATGATACATGTCCATCCGTTATAAAGGCGCATGACGCTCTTTGATGGCGACAGGATCCTTCCGCAAATGCCCCATCACCACGTGCTTTAACGACCCTCTTCACGACCTCTTACTAACGTACGTCGTTGTAGCTGGCTCACATCAGATGACTATCTCTGGCGCTCCCCCGATGTGGTAGTTTCTTTCTTTCCACGTGCTTCGTCCCTATTGCGTTCACATAGGCGGCTTCCTCGGTATAAGAAGGGAAGGTGAGGACGTTCAGTCAACTTCTGACTTCGTGGCTGGGTGCACCTCATCTCCCTCTTCTTCTCTAAGGACTCTTTTGAACGTAAGTAGTTCGCCTCCTCCTTGTCTTTTCCCTTATGAATCATGGAAGGTTACCAGGCGGAGTGGTACGAGTCTGCCTCTTCGAGAGTGAGACCGGAGGCTCTGCAAGTGACCATTGAGGCCTACCACATCCCGTCTGAGATGGCGGTGGTTATCCCCAGGGTAGACCATACGCCAATGGAGCCTCCCGCAGGCTTTTCTGTCTTCTTCTTGGGGTAGGTAGAGTCAGAGCTCCGTTTCCCATTCCTCCTTTCTTCATGAATATAGCCTCCTATTTCGATATCCCCCTTCACCAGATGACTCTCAATGTCTTTGCTCGGATGAGGGGGTGTATATTATCTTCAAGCTCTTCGACCTCCCCTTAACTCCTTGTCTCTTTCATTCTTTCTTCGTTCCAATCGGCTCTAGAGGGGTCTTTAGCTTTTCGGTGCGTCCGAACCATAGGTTCTTAGGAGGGTTCCCTTCCTCGCACAAAGGATGGAAGGCGAAGTTTTTCTTCATCCGCCTGACTGTGTTGCCCTTCAGTCCTCTTCGTTGGATAGAGGCTCTACCGACTCCTCCCTCTATAGGGGAGTTTCTCCAGAGTCCTGCGTATCAGCGCGCTAGGAACGTACTCTCTGTCATGGAGTTCAGTGGCCCTGGACTGGTGCAGAGTGAGGAACTCATATACCGGGCGGGCCTTAGCCCCAAAGTGACCCGAATCAGCCCCAGCCTCGGTATGTTCGTCTTTTTCATCAATGCCCATTAGTTCTAACTGATGTTTCTTTGTCTGGCTATTTGCAAAGGAAGTCATGTTCTCCAGGGTGATGGGCCGACTTATCAGTGGGAGGAGGCCAACCAGGAGGTGCTGACTCCTCCCCCGTCCACTCTCGATGCACCCCGGTGCCTACCGAGTCCTCGGAGGGGACTGTTGAATCATCCCGTGGGCCTGGTTCACCCGGGAGGACTCTTTCCTCTGTTCCTGAGAAGGTTGTTTCTCCTTCCGAGGGTGAGGAATTCGTTCTCATATCTTCCCATGTTCCGTCGGCCGCAGTTCCGAGGGCAGGCGTCCTGGCCCTCAGCTTTCCTTCAATTGAGTCTGTCGAGGCTCCGAAGGATAAGGAGGTATTGCGTACCCAATACAGGATGACACTCGACTGCATTCAAAAGAGGCTGGATGCAGCTTTGGAGGCTTCCATGCAATCTTTCCCCCCAGTGCAGTTGAAGGAGGTCCCTACCGAGGGGACCTTGTCCGAGAGGACTTCCAACTCTGAGGAGGGTGACTCCGACCCCTCTTGCCTGCCTCCTGAAGCTCCTGTTATCCAGCTACTTCCTCCGCGCAGGGGCTCGTTGCCTTCTGAGGTCCGGGTCGGCATCTCGAGGTCTCAAGGAGGAGAGGTCGTACGAGTCTTTGCGGGACCTCTAACTAATCTCCGTGAGTCCCTTCTGAAGGTATGTGCCCCTGGTATATAGGATGTTTCCTTGTATGTTCCATCATTTCTCCGTGTAATGACAGACCGTTGAAGATTGCCTGATGGCCGGCCGTGGCTTGTACGCCTGGTCTCAGATTGAAGTCTTGACCCGCCGGGCCCTGAGAGCAGAGGCCGCAGCTGACCACGAGCATCAGACGGGATTTATGCAAGCGGGGGTCAGCCGTGCCCTACAGGCGAAGGTGGAGCATCAGCTGAATACTCTGATGGTCAAGGAGTCCGCCCTATGCAGTTCCCGGCATCGAGAACTGTTGGCCTCTGAGCGGGCCATGGCCATTACCAAGGACCTGCTCCAGGTGATGCAAGATCAGCTTCAAATAAGAGAAAGAAAGTTGTCGGGCGATATCCGACTTATGGAGGCTTCGACCGAGAGGTTGAACGCGCGCGTTCAGGATCAAGCGTAGCAGTTCGGCTAGAAGGAATCCGACCTCTTGATGGAACTGTTGGCCTCTGAGCGGGCCATGGCCATTACCAAGGACCTGCTCCAGGTGATGCAGGAGCAGGATCAGCTTCAAATAAGAGAAAGAAAGTTGTCGGGCGATATCCGACTTATGGAGGCTTCGACCGAGAGGTTGAACACGCGCGTTCAGGATCAAGCGTAGCAGTTCGGCTAGAAGGAATCCGACCTCTTGATGGAAACTGATCGCTTGTCCGTTTTCGAGGACGACCTAGCCCAGGCTCAATCGGAGGTATGAGCCGCTTCAGACAGGCTCAGGGAGGTCTTGGCAGAGCAAGACAGAATATCTGCCAAGATGGTACAGCTGAAGCGCGCCAAGGAGGCTGTTGAGGCCGAGCTGTGCGACCTTCGGGCGGCTGAGACTTCTAGCACTAGAGAGGCTGAGGCAGCATTCAAAGTCAAATTCCTGGAATCGGATGAATTTGGCGCTATCATCGCTAACCAGGTAATGAAGAGCTTGAAGCAAGGCTTCCACGAGGCAATCGACCAGTTGAAGAAGGCTCAATTTCTACCTCCTGATGCGGACCTAAGTTTATGAGTGTCGGCCGAGTTTGGAAGGAGCGCCCTCTCGAGGACCGAGAGTCATAGGATTATGTGTTCACCTGGGGGCTTGGCCCTGCTGTACCCATTTTGATTAAAATAACAATATTTCTTTACCTTAGTATCTCGTGCATGCTTTGGCGTCCATTGGTCTTCGCGTCAAGGGCTCAGAGAGTAACGAGATTGGGGTGTTTCGGGTTTAATCCTAGGTACGGATCTCCCAAGATAACCACGCGAGCCCAAGTACTAGGCCTGCATTTATTCCCCTATGGGGTCCCCGTCGACCCTTCTCTTTTAGAGAGTGTTGGTGGTCTCCGAACCGTCGCCACCGCATCCCACGGAATCTCTTGAATTGACCTATAAAAAGTCATGAGTTCCCAGGTGCGGCGGAGGCATACCAACCGACGCGACGCTTCAAGGTTGACGTCCATTGCTGTTCTCGCGCCATGCCTGCATCAAATGCGCAGAGAGGCGACGGTCACTATAAAGAGGGGCGGGGAAGGGGGGAGGGTGAACCATCCTTCCCCATTCATTTCGCTTTTCTCCTCGTAGACTCCCTGCGACGACATGCCTGTGCCTTTTCCTCCGCCCCGGTTTACGGCAGGAGTTGCCGCCATCACCAGGAAGGATAGTGGAGACGTAATAGCATTTCTTACCGAAGGACCTAGCGGAGGTGGAACCACCTGCCTCATCCTGTTTTCCAGGAAGCATAGCGGAGATGATGTCTGGGGTCTTGCTGAAGATCCTGGTGGAGGTGGGACTCCGGGATTAGCCGAGGAGTCTAGAAGAGACATCATGTGCTCCGCCAGGGAGCATAGCGGAGATGACATCTCCTGATGGTTCATCTTCTGCCCCTCCCCTGGCGGTTCATCCTTGCCCACCTCAAACGTCATCCCCTTCCGAACTGCTCGTTTCCCCGAGTTTTGGGCATTCGATGGCGTTTGTCGGGATGGTGCAGTACCATCACCCGAAGGGGAGTTGTACCTACTGTCCCCCCTTCTCTTCCTTTTCAATGTTGTAGTCGTTCTTGTTGTTGAATGCATCTTTACGGAAAGAGGTAGTCGGGGTCTTCAGACGGGATTGTTACACCCATGTGTTACCTCAGGCGTCCTCATCTGTTACTGGTTACGCGGACGAAAGACCGAGAGGTTTCCACTACGGCCGAGGATTCAAGGATTTCGACCATATCGCGCGTGGATCCCCGCTCACCGGCTATCGGAAGACAATTTTGAGCCAAGCGACTTTGCGGGGATGATGCAGTAGCAAAGAAAAGCTCGAGTAGAGGAGTGATTCCCTTTACCGGATCTTCTGATTGTATCTTGGTATTTCTCTGGGATATTGGCATCAATGTATTTTCCATATAAATGAAGGAAAATATTTGTTACCTTTGGTATGTGCATGCCTGCATGTTCTGATGTTTCGCTTGCTCCCTTTTGTCTTGTGGATTGTGTTAACCTCTTATTTGTAGCGCCTAAGTATTTCGGGCACCTTAAACACCGCGAGTCATCAGGGTCTCGACCCCTTGGTTGGGGAGCTCGTAGCACCCCGATCAAGATTAGTACCTCGGGCGTCCGTAGCACCGTGAGGTATTAGGGTTTTGGTTACTTGGTCGGGCGTCCATAGCATCCAGACCAAGCCTAAGTACCTCGGGCATCTATAGTACCACGTGACATTAGGGTTTTTATTCTTGGTTGGGGGTCCGTAGCACCCAAACCAAGCCTAATTACCTCGGGCGTCCGCAGCACCGCAAGGTATTAGGGTTTTTATTTCTGGTTGGGAATCCGTAACACCCAGACCAAGTCTAAGTACCTCGGGCATCCGCAACACTGCGAGGTATTAGGGTTTTGGTTACTTGGTCGGGCGTTCGTAGCACTCAGACCACGCCTAAGTACCTCGGGCATCTGCAGCACCACGAGGGATTAGAGTTTTTATTCTTGGTTGGGAGTCCGTAGCACCCAGACCAAGCCTAAGTACCCCGGGCATCCGTAGAACCGCGAGGCATTAGGGTTTGGGTTACTTGGTCGGGCATCCATAGCACACAGACCAAGCCTAAGTACCTCGGGCATCTGCAGCACCACGAGGAATTAGGATTTTTATTCTTGGTTGGGAGTCTGTAGCACCGAGACCAAGCCTGAGTACCCCGAGCATCCGCAGTACCGCGAGGCATTAGGGTTTGGGTTACTTGGTCGGGCATCCATAGCACACTCACCAAGCCTATGTACCTCGAGCATTAGCAGCACCACGAGACATTAGAGTTTTTATTCTTGGTTCGTGTTGGAACTTGGATGGCTAGAGAGGGGGGTGAATATAGCCAGACACCCACTTCTTTCAATTTTAGGTTTCTCTGCAGTTGGGTTAGTAGCACAGCGGAAGTAAAAACAGAGTTGCAGAAACTAAAACCTAAACTAAGCACGAACACAAAACGCTAACAAAGAGGATTTACAAGGTTCGGGGATAACTTGTCCCTACTCCTTGGCGTACCCGTAAGGTGGGCGATCGCTTGATCGTCGGCAGATCAAGCCCCGGAAAATCTGGATAAAATGCAACCTCCTTCTCGGTAGAGTAACCTCTCCACAGTGTTTCAAGATGGATCAAGTATAAAGTACAGGAAACACAAGAAGGATCTTACTTAGCACTTAGAACCACAAGAACACAAGCAAACTTCTCCCGAGCTCCACTCAACGCAAATCTCACGCAAGAACTCCCTTCTTCGTGTCTTCTCGCTGATGGACTCGCCAAGCTTCTTGTTTCTCTTCCAAGTGCTCAAGTAACAGAAGGTTGCTTCAAAGATCATAATTGCTTGCTCAAGATGATGGAACAGAGTTGTCGCAAGAGCACAATGTGGAGAACTTCGTTTCTGAGACTTGTTCGCCACCAAGCGCTTAAGTCTCAGCTCACTGATCGCCAGGTCACCACCTCACTGTAGCCTCCAGCTGCTCACTTGCAACAGCTAGCTACCACTGAGCTCTCCTGGACTCCCTGAGCTTCCCTCAGCCAAGCCCCAGTCAGCAGCTCCAGCAGTGTCAGCATCCGTTGCAACCTGAGATGGAAAACGGACAAACCTGCTCCAAGGAAAGACTCCCATTGACTCTCCTTGAGTGTTTGAATCCATTCCTGTCACCTGCACACTTGATCAGATCATTAGCACAGCAAATCAAGCATAGAATCAAGTATCAGAGAAATCAGATGTGTTCAGACGTGATCAGAGCGTCTGACAGTGCATTTTGAATTAAAGTGATTGGTCACCGGACCGATCAGAGAGCCTCCTGATCAGTCACCAACCGATCAGGGTGGGTTCAGAGCGATCAGGCTCCATCCTGATCGGTCCCCAACGTGTAATCAAAAATCACGACTTCTCCAGGATCCGATCACCAGACCAATCCCAAGTCGTGGATCGGTCACCAGACCGATCCACCCCTTTGCAGGGTGATTTCCCAGCTTCGCAGTCCAACCCTCCTAATCGGTCACCAGACCGATCAGGACATGCCTAGACCAATCAGGCTCCATCCTGATCGGTCATAGTGAGGAACTCGCGACACTTGATCGTTCACCAGAACGATCTGAACAGTATCCCTGATCGGTCACCGGACCGAATAGGAGCCAAGCAGTAAGGTTCCCAAAATCCACTGTATGCTCCCTGATCGGTCACCAGACCGATCAAGAGCTGAGCAGGAAGTGAACTCTAAGCTCCCTGATCGGTCACCAGACCGATCAGGAGCTGAGTAGTGAGTGAACTCTATGCTCCCTGATCGGTCACCAAACCGATCAGGAGCCGAGCAGTAAGTTCCCAAACTCACTGTATGCTTCCTGATCGGTCACCAGACCGATCAGTCATAGCTGGATCGGTCACCAGACCGATCCACAAGGGAACTTCATGCCAACTTCCCTGATCGGTCACCAGACCGATCCAGGCTAGGCCAAACCCACTCTAAGTCAAGAGAATTGGCTCCCAGCCTTCCCTGACTCATGCTCAGTCCTCCGAACCAAGACTCCATGCCCAGTCTCACTCACTGGGACTTCAACCTAGCCCTCCAAGCTAGGACCTGGCCCTCCAAGCCAGGATTTAATCCAACCTAGCCCTCCAAGCTAGGACCTGGCCCTCCAAGCCGGGATTTCATCAACCTAGCCCTCCAGGCTAGGACCTGACCCTCCAAGCCAGGACTTTTCACACCTAACCCTCCAGGTTAAGACTTTTCCACACCTAGCCCTCCAAGCTAGGATTTTTTCACACCTAACCCTCCAGGTTAGGACTTTTCACACCTAGCCCTCCAAGCTAGGATTTTTCCACACCTAACCCTCCAGGTTAGGACTTTTCACACCTAGCCCTCCAAGCTAGGATTTTCCCACACTTAACCCTCCAAGTTAGGATTTTTCAAACCTAGTTCCACTAGGTATGCCTAGTCCACGACCAGGACTTAATCTCAATCATCTCATCAACCTAAATAAAAATCGATGTCAACACCAAAACAACAATCAGGGTCAGACTGCATCAACAATCTCCCCCTTTTTGTTGTTTGACAACCCGATTTTAAGTTTAGGGATTTGAAATCAATAATTGCAAATCTCACACTTATAGGGAGTCAGGATCCTCCCCCTACAATAGTTATCGTCCAAACTTAACCAACCTCACTCTCCCCCTTTGTCAAACACCGAAAAGGGTCTAGAGGGGTCGTTAAGTTTAAAAATAAAATCTCCCCCTCAATCCTAGGGGTCTCCCAAAACAACATAAGATTATGAAAATTTTGAAGGTTATATGAAAAGCATATGACAAATAGAAGGCATGGTAAAACAATCATATGTATCATATGAACATGGAGTTAGAACAAGCATAGCAATGCATAATATAGCGAGGCATACATGAAGATATCTATTATAGAGTCAGATGCATAACACAGCATCAAAAATATAGTCATGATAGTCAAGTCAAAACAGTCATCACAAATCATAAAACCCAGATCAAATCAATCAGTAGGGTCGTCATTAGATGTATCATCAATATATATAACGCTCCCTGGTGCAGTGCTACTAGAAGGCGCCGCTCCAGATGATAAAGGCTGGTATGGATGACCAGCAGCCCAACTGTGCCACTCCTCGTGCCAAGTCTCCTGCCGGGAGTGAATCCCAGAAACGTCAGACTCGATCGCCAGCAGTCTGCGGTCAAAAGCCTGAAACTCAGAGCGGACCTCCTCTCTCCAGAGCTCTGAGACAAGCAGACCATGCTGAATCGTCTACTCCAGCTCAACAATCTGCCAGCAAAGGTCAGGATCCGACTCATAGTAGCCCTCTGCAGCAGCGGGGGCTCCTAATGCATCTGATCATGGGCTGCTCTCGGTAACTCCCCTACACGTCTTCTATCCTTCCACCTCAGCCCCTGCGGTCCGACAACAATGCCAGACTGGGCCAACATGCGTTGATCAAGTCGGCAGTCCTGCCGAACCATAGGTACGATGTTGCCCTATGAGACGTCGACACCAACCGAATGCAGCCAAGCAGTAATAATATGTCCAAATGGCATGTAAACTGTCTGTCCGTACATCTGACTGTAGGTAATGATGGAGAAAAAGATGGTAGTCACTAAGTCAAAGTCTAACTGCTGATGCATCTCGTAGAGCATCAAACAGTAGAATGAGTAAATCTCATCTAAGTGCTTCGAAGTAGTAGGGATGAGACAGTTAGTGATGATCTTAAACAAGACATAATCAACGGGAGAAAGGCGGAGAGCAGCAAATGTGGGGAAATCACTGGTGCGCTCACCGGGACCCCCTAGCCTGGGATGGCTGAAGAAGTACTCGTAGATAGAGTCAGGAGTGACTCCATCGAAAGGAACCGGTAGTGGATCCGGAAGATAAGGGTAGAGTGGAAAGGCATTATCTGATTGGCGACAGTCAAGAAAGGCAGTGAAAGCAGATAGATCAAAATTAAGGTCGATACTGGCGACACAGGTCCTCCACCCCGTACCCTCTCCACTGATCATGTTGTTATAGAATTCAGAAACCAAATCAAAATTGATTGGCCTCTCAAGGAAAAGAATGGATTGAAGTTCATAGTGCTCAATGATTTGTCGTACCGACGGACAATGTTCATAGATGAATGTGTTGGATCGAGAGAACCGATAGAGGGGGGTGAATATCGGAAAGTGTTCGGATTTAAAATAAGAGAAATTACACAGCGGAAGATTAAAATAAAATACGCAAACACAGAGATTTTTTACTTGGTTCGGAGCCTGGGTCGACTCCTACTCCAAGGCCCACGATCGTTGATCGTTTACTTTGGGCAATTCTATATAAGGCGCAAAAGCAGTTTATGTGTCGTTTATGTTTTTGGGTTTCAAATAAAGATTTGGGCTTGGTTTCAGTCTGAAAGGAAAACTCAATGAAAATGAACGAAAACCAAACAAAGGAATTAAACAAACGATAGTGAGTGATAACTAAATCGGAGGTCAACCAACTCGACCAAGGGAACTAAATCGAAATTAAAAGGGAACACAATGGATATTAAATGCAATCTTGATGCTAAGCAAATGAATAAATATAGTGATGGCAGATTTTGGAAACAAACAAGCTTGACACCAATAAAAGCATGTGAAATTCAGAAATTCAACAAGCACCAACTTCAACTCAATTTAGCTACAATGTTTTGGAAGCCAACAAATACAAACAAAATTCGGAAATGGATGAATACAGTACCAGTTGATTTCAGACAATATAGCACACTAGAAATACCCTATAACTTGGTGTCAATCACTGCCTAAACATGAACTTGATACAAAGTGCCGAATTTCAGCAAATTGGCACGCAAGAGAAGGAAAACTGCTTCACAAATTCTGCATGCCTTTGCAGAAAATTTCCAGCTCAGAATTCAGAGTTGAAGCTCGTCAATTGAGCTTAGAAAGCAAGACTATTAGTGAACAAATTTGCAAGAGTTGAAGGAAGAACTTTAGCATCCAAATGCAGCTCCAATTCAGACACGTTAAGGCAGAACAATGTGCAGATTTCATGTACAATTCAGATGCAGAGATTAAGTTCAACTTCAGAAATCGAGTTTGAGTTAAGTGCACAGAATTTCAACCAGTGTAATGTTCAGAAATAACAGAGGCAGAAATGTGTTTGCAGAAATTTCAGTCCAATTCAATTGCAGACCTATGTGCCAAAACTGAGCTGAATGCAAATCTATAACTTGTACAAGATAAGATGTAAAGCAAATTAATCGATGCAACATTCAAGCACAGATGGATGCAGAAACTAAGGAATCCGAAGCCAATTTCAGAAATGAAATGCAGTGGACTGAATTGAAAGCTGAATTACACTGCACAAACTTAATGTTCAGAAAAGTTGAGAAGATCCAAAGTTCTCTTGATACAAACTTCAGAGACTGATTACTACACTTGTAGAAATAACCCAGAATTGCAGGAATAGAGTGATGTGCAGAAATTTATCCAAATGCAGAAATGGGGTTCAATTCCAACAAACTGATACAAGAAGCAGAAAGTGATACTAAATTTGTTGCAAATGAATCCAGCTACAATATAGATCGTAGAAGAAAATCTAACACTTGCTTAAAACAGAATGCAGCTACCGAAAGGAAGAATTGATACGCAAGGCAATGAAAGTGATACACAACAGGGAAACAAAATGCAGAAATCAGGGATACAACTAATACGCAAGAATAAAATTGCAAAGCAAGTAAAATTAAGTGAAGAATTAACTAAATAAACTAGCTAACTAATGAAAGAACAGATTTAAACCACTAATTTAAGCAAAAACAATTCAAAACTTAAACTAAGGTAGCTGATACAAACGTTCAGAACAGAACAATGCAGGAATTGAAAATTACAGCTAAGAAACTTAAAGTTAGCTAATTAAACTAAACCCCAATCCTTCCCTAGGCTCAAAATCTTCTTGGTCGTCAAGCAAGAGCTGACTTCGAACCCCTAGGCTCAGCAAATCATTGGAAAGCAGCTTCAATCGATCAACTCTGCTCAAAACGCACACAACTGGAATTTCAATCCAATCTCCTCGGCCTCAGTTGATGGGGGTTGCGATGATGATTCGAGGAACATCTGAGCTCACCTGAGAACCCCTACAGCTGGCTCAGATGGTCGGAAATGGCTCACGGAAGAGATACAAGTGACTAGATTGTTGAGCTGCCGAAACCCTCAAACAGCCCTTTTCCGGTGCAATTTGAGCTGAATTCTCCAAGAAAGCTATCCCCAATGACTCAGAATTTGATCCAAGATAGAAATTGAGTGGTCGCGCCTCGAATTAGAGAAAAAATTGAAGCAAAACGAAGAAAACGAAGAAGATGCTACTGTTGCGGCGAAGACGTGATGAAGAACAAGCTGCGCCAAAAATTTCCTTAAGTAATTAGCATTGGACGGCTCAGATTGAATTGAGGAGATCCAACGGCTGATCTTGCTCTGATTTGAGCCAAACTTTGATGATGATGATCTGGGGTCAGGATCTACCTCGTGGTAGCTCGGATCCTCTAGATTTGTAACAGATGGTCCAGATCAACCTAATCTGTGAATGGACGATCTAGAGCCCTCCGAGCTTGATCCAACGGTTGGATGATCTCTGATTGGAATGAAACCTTCAGATCTTGATCATAGTGCTTGATCAACCCTAACCCTAGCTCGGATTGCTTCAGATTGTCCCGGATGGCTCAGATCTAGCCGCTTTTGAATCGGACGGCCCGGATTAATCGTAAGCTTGATAATTCGATCCGGTTCCTCTTCCGACTCAAGTTTGACCTAGTATGCCCTAGGTCATGAACCTTTAATGCCTACAAAAATAGACCAAAAATTTAGTGGCCAAATAATCCAATTTTGTGTAAATTTGCAATTAAGTCCAAAATAAGAGTAAGTTCTAAAACCTAGGGCAATTTCACAATTAAACAATAAAAACATAGGTCAAACGTGGATTTTAGCAATTAAAATAATCAATAAAATGGTACTTATCAACTCCCCCACACTTGAGCTTGAGCGTCTCGCGAAAACACTAAATATGTATCCCTTAGATTTACTTAAGCATAATTAGAAGCAAATGAAAAGAAATTACCTAAGGTTGTCAATTCTCATAAATCTAAGCTCTATGGAGTAGTATCTTGTCCTTAAATCAACAACTTAGCCTTTTCATCCATCATGAGTCATTGAGATGAATTCAAATCACTAGCCTTTCAAGGAAAATTTTGGGTGGCTCTCTCCTTAAATTCTAAGTTGATGATGGAAGTGGAGCTCACTCAAACACACATGCTTCTTGCACTACCATAGGCTTGCTTATTATCTAATCTCCACCATTATTCCTGATTAGGATCAACATTTACAAAAACAAATCAAAGACATAGAAATGATAAGAAATGGAGTAAAAACCAAGAAAATGAAAAAATTGGTAAAGTGGAAGACTTGAGTGCTCAAGAATATTTCCAATGTGCTTTGCCCCTCTTGTCAGTCCTCTAGTGATATCAAAAATGTGATGGGATAAAATTATGGCATTGCCCTTTAAGAATTTGATAAAAAAATCCTCACTAGTCCCTTTGTGCCAAATTTTGCCATTTGCGTGCCAATTTCTTCCTTTTCTTTTCTCTTTCTCTTGGTCAGCTACTGAATTCATTTTCTGCTTTCTTTTCCTCTAGTGGAGTCAAAAAGGTAGTGGAACAAAGATGTAATTCGGATGAGAAGCATTCCACTAAATTCATGAGGCCAAAACTCCTTTGTGTGCCCCTTTTATTTCTTTCTCTTTTCTTTCTTCTTTTCTGATTTTTTTCCGATCTATTTTTCTTTCTTTCTTTCTTTTTTCTTTCTGCTCAGAATTCTTCATTTCAAACTTCCTGGTAGCTGGTGAAGGTTTACTTCTCAATTTCAAGCAGCTTTCCTTACAATTCAGCTGCAATCCATCTTCTAATCCACACAGAATTTTCAAATCAGCACAGATTTTCTGCATTCGGCACAGATTTTTGCATTGTTTCATATCTGTCCAGCTCAGATTGTGTTCAGCTGCAACTTTTCAGCTTCTCCCAAAGTATTTCTGATTCCTCCAGCAAAGAACAGCTGCAATTCGGCTTCTAGCAATTTGTGTTCTGATTTCTACAGCCTTAGCTCAACTTCTTCTCAGCTTTCACTCAGCCTTTCAAATTCTGTACAGCTGCACTTCATCCTTTCTTCAGCCGAATTAACTTGGGTACAACAGTTTGGATCTTCACATTATGGTCAAGAGTATGAATTCTTTAATTGGTTTCCTCTTTAACTACTTCCCTTTCTTGTAACTCAACTTGACACATGGATTCCTTTTCATTTCTTTTTTTTTCTTTTAAGTTCAGATTCTAGCTCCACATTCCAGTCCGATTCCTCCACTCAGCAGTTTGCATCAAATAGAAATGGATTATCCTTGCAATTCTTTACTTCCTTCACAGCAATTGCATTACACGATAGTGGAGAATTTAGTGCTCCACTTGAGAAATTCTGAATTGCCTGCCTACACAACTTTTTTTTTCTGATCTGAAAATCCAAACACATTCTCTGATTCTTTTCTGTTTTGATCAGCAGTGGATTACCCACTTCAGATTTGCATTTCCACATGCGTAAGATTCATAAACATGAACTCTACTTGAAACTTTGGCACAATTTCCTCACTTGGCACAGATTTTTGCATTGAATTCAGATCTGTCCAGCTGCCTTTCCAAAGCAAACTGACCAAAAACAGCTGCATTTCCAAAGGATACTGAAATCAGCTGTGCAGCCCTTGCATTACTCTCAATTCAAATCAGCACTTTGACTTCGTTAGAGGCAGCTGCAGATTTTTTCATTCAGATCAGCCTTTGAATTCAGATCCCAGCCATGTTTCTCTCATTCAGCAGTTTAAAATCTGCTTCCAAGAAGTTTAGTTCAATTTAAAACCACTCGGCAAGCTCAGATTCAGCACTCCCTGATTTTCAGCAGTTTTTCAGCTTCTTTTCAGCTTTTGTTCAGACTTTACAGCTGCATTTCAATCATTCCCAGCTGCAATTCAGATTCCAACTAAATGTGGCTGATCTTACTTCCATAATTCCACTTTCCAATTCTTGAATCCAAGTCAATTTCGATCCAAGCTAGCAGATTTTTTTCTTTTTTCACCTTGGCACAAGAATTTCTTTCTTTTTGCTTTTGCGTGCCATTGTTTCTCATTACAGAAATTTTTTTTTTTCCATTGTCACACCATGCCACTTGGATCTTCAAAATATGTTAAGGAAGCTAGATCTCCAATTGCTTCCATCTTTCTTGCTCATTTTTGACACCAAACTCAACTCACTTGGCAAAAAAAAATTTTTCCCGAAATGAAGTGCATCCTTGATAAAAATTGCTTCCAAATCACTAGTCACTCCCCACACTTAAATTTTTGTCTGTCTCGGGCAAAATAGCATTAAGAAACATCCCAAACAAACAAGTCCAAAGAAGAGTGTGGTTAGGAATAGGGAATAAAGAAAGAAAAATAGAATAAACATGATTTTTGCCAAAATTGTTATGAAAATGTAACCAAAGTGATTAGCCTCTATAGATGTGATCCAATCATTGAAATATGGCTTAGAAAGAACCTAAGCAAGTTCTAGAGTACAATGACATAGGTGTATCATAAAGGTAAGGCTAATTCTCACTAGGCAAAAATAATTCATCTCAAGTCCTCAATTAAGAATTTAAAGCAAAATAGTACTCAAGCATCCAAGAATTCATCCATGAGCTCAAACCCTAAGTTTTGACAACCAAATTTAATTTATTTTCAAAAGACTCTAAAAGGCTATGGAGATAACCTAGAGGGATACATTTATTCCTAATCATGCAAGAAAAAGTGCGAAAAGAAACAACAAGGTATTTACAATGACTCCTATGCCTTCTACTCTACTCATGCATTTATTAGTAAGGACACAGTTCAAAGGAAAATTCTAATTCTAGAAAGCATGAAAATGAAAAATGAAATACAAGAAAATACAAGAAAGAATAATCTCCCCTTTATTTCTGGTGGACGGAGTCTATCAAGCAGTAGCCTCCATCGTGGTAGTGGAGGAAAATGGGTGGCTGAGAGAATTAAAACTCCCCCACACTTGAACTTTACAAAAATTTGCTCCGGTGGCCGAAGGCGATTTAGGTTCAAAATCCATTGAAGGAATGGAGGGCTATGGATTAAAGTAAGATCTTCTCCTCCTTCTTGATGCCTTTTAGAAGTCCTTCCAGGAGGTTGAAGTCTGTTCAGTTGGAGCACCCACTCCTGAAGTCTTCTGGACCCTGCAAAACAATGTAATACCTCTCTCAAGCGTTCAGGGTCAGAAAGAAATGATATAAATTCAGTCTCTGCATGAAATGTATCCAAAACTGCATCATATCCAATTAAATCAAATTTTGGTATCTCAATGAATTTTTCCTAAGTAATATCCTCCAAAGGTATATCAAGAAACTTATCACAACTCATGAAATCAACTTTTGGCACATCAATAGTATTTTCACAATTATTTTCCATCAAGGATGTATCAAGCAATGTGTCACAGCCAATAAAATTCATCTCAGATACCTCCATAAGTTTTTCACATTCAACCTCAGCATAAGATATAGCAAGAGACTCATCAAAGTAAATAACATCAATTTCAGGCACTTCTAAAAAATTTTCGCTATCCATATCCACAAGAGATGTATCAAGTAATTCATCATAACAAACAACATCAATTATAGGTGCCTCTAAAATTATTTCACCATCCATTTCAAGAGATGTATCAGGTAATGCATTACGACCAATGAAATCAATTTTTGGTACCTCTATTGGATTTGCACAAACAATTTCTACACAAGGTATATCAATAAATTCATCAGAACCAATAAAGTTAGCACTAGGTACCTCGCTGAATTTTTCTGAACAAAGAGGAGAAATACTTACCTGAGCGTGCTGGAGAATACCTGGAGGTTCTACAAGAGTAGATGTATCCATGGTCTCCTCCTGGTCAAGTACATGCTCCTCTTCAGCCTCAAACTCTGGTGGAAAATCAACTAAAGCAGGTGATCCTTGGGTGCTTGCTTCCACCATGCAAGTCCCTACACTTTCTGGTTCATTCTCTGAATCTTGTGGTGGTCCCTGGGGCTTAGTGCAATCCCCTACACCTATGGAATCATCTTCTATGCATGCTCCTTCTGTAATATCTGCAACAACAACATTAGAAAAATTAGGACCATCAATAATACTATCATCACAAAATAAAAGATGAGAATGGTCCTGTGGAGCTTCAATTTCTTCTTCTTGAGCTGAAAAATTTGGAAATGGATTTTGAAGAGGAATCTCCGGAGGAATGCATGCTGTAGGTGTCCTGATTTTAATGATTTCTTCTTCTTCTTCTTCTAAAATTCTAAGATCACTTGAAGAAGGACTTGGCCATGCACTAGGGTCACCTTGAACTGATATGAAACCAACTCCGGGGCTCTCAGAATTAAAAGCAGCTTGAGAAGCTAATTGTTCTGATCTTTAAGCTTCTATCTGATTCAAATCACTAGCCACTTGTTCCATTTGCCTTTCGAGGTTTTGAAGATCTTGTTGAAACATTTGTTGAAATTGAGACTGTGGGGGTTGATAAAATGGTTGATTAGGCTGATTAAACTGCTGGAAATTTGATTCACAAGTTGGCGGAGATTGCTGAAAATTGTAGCCCTGAAATTCTTGGATCTGAGGTTGAAATTGTTGGATCGAGAGATGCGATAGAGGGGGGGTGAATGTCGCAAATCGTTCGGATTTAAAAGAAAGAGTAAGTGCGCAGCGGAAATAGAGACAAAATAACACAACGCTAACAAAGTCGTTTTTACTTGGTTCGGAGCTTGGGTCGACTCCTACTCCAAGGCCCACGGTCGTTGACCGTTTACTTTGGGCAATTCTATAATGCGTAGAAAGAATACAGAAGAGAACTATAATTTGCAATAAACAAAGATTACACTTCTGTATTTACCAACTCCCGGGGAAGGCTCGAGTTTTGGTGCAGCGGGAGGTCGATGGCGCTTCGGACTTGAGTCGGGAAGTTCCTGGAGCAGAGCGCGGTCGTCAAAGAGTTTGGATGCGTTGAATGAAAGTTGTGTGTTGAAGAAGAGGGTCGAGGGCCCTTTTTATAGTGCCTGGGGGCGCCCTGGTCGACGGGGGCGCCCCCCCCCCCCCCCCGTGGCAGCAGATCCACAAGAGGCGCGGTCGTCGACTTATCCCTTAATCCTCGGGATAAGGCCTTGACTGGGGCGCCCTGGACGCTGGGGGCGCCCTGGTTGACCCGGTCAAACCTTATCCGCAGCGCTGAGCTCTCCTTGGTAAGGCAGGGGGCGCCCTGTGCACTGGGGGCGCCCGGGACAGCGGGGGCGCCCTCAGAATGTACTGTCGAGGTTCTTCTAGTTGTGTTGTGTTTTGTGTTCACCTTGGGGGCGCCCGGGACACTCCGGGCGCCCTGGTCAGCGATCGCCTCTTTCCTTTGAGGCATTCTGAGCTGCAGACATACGTTCCTTTGGTCCTGCATCCAGGGTTAGTCCAAAACACAATAAACCAATAACATAATGAATTATACAGCCTTGGCTGTCTTGGTTCTGACTTTGGTCTCCAAAATGGAGCCCTAGGTCGAACCGACGCCTAATGTTCCCTCAAGGGGAACGCATCCTCACCTACTCCTCTCGGGAGAATTTACCTGGTGCCAACCGGATCCTCCAGTTGGACTTTTGCCCGGCAGCCCTTCGCCAGGTCTTGGTTTTCGCCTAGCAGCCCTTCACCAGGACTTGGTTTTCGCCTAGCAGCCCTTCGCCAGGACTTGGTTTTCGCCCAGCAACCCTTCGCCAGGACTTGGTTTCCTGACAGCCCATCGTCAGGTGCCTAGCATCCCTTCGCTAGGACTTAGTTTTCGCCGAGCAACCCTTCGCCAGGACTTGGTTTCCTGACAGCCCATCGTCAGGTGCCTAGCAACCCTTCGCTAGGACTTTGTTTCCTGCACTCTCAAGCAGCATTGTTAGACAACAAATAACCCTTAACTTTGAATCCTTTGCCAATATCAAAACAAGGTTCGATCTGGTGCTTCCTGCACCAACAATCTCCCCCTTTTTGATTATGGCAACACAATTCAAAGTTAAGGAAAAAGATAGCAGTTTAAGCATAAAGGTTAAGACTAATAAAACATATCAATTCGTAACAGTCTAAACCCAAATGTAATTTGAACAGTGAAAAGAGAGAGAGAACAAAAATTTCTCATGCTCATTCTCCCCCTGAATAATTAACTTAACTCTTAACTTTGACCTTTCCTCCCCCTTTGACATATATCAAAAACAAGCATGGGTGAACAAGGTATCTAACAGGGATTTATAAGTTTTTCTAAGTGCTTTATGTTTTTGACAAAGTATTTTTCAAGAATCGAGTAAAAGCATTTTCAAAACTTTTTACACTTAGATAATTTACCATTATGAAAAAAATTTCAGGCTTAAAAAAATTTACAACTTTTTATAAGGCAGAAAAAAATTACTTAGGCAAAATTTCCAAGTTTCCAAAAAAAATTTTAACTTTTAGAAAAGGAAACTTTACTTAGAAAATTTTTCAAGAAATTTTTCACGCTTAGAAAATTTTTAAGAAAAGGATTTTTTAGGCTTAACAAGTTTTTAAACTTTGGAGCAAGTACTTTTTAGAAGAATTTGAAAATTAAGTGTCAAGTACTTGATTGAGAAAATTAAGTAAAAAAATACCCGTTAAATACTTAAGTACTTAGAAATGATTTTTGAAAAGAATGATTTTTGAAAAGAATTGTTAAGTACTTAGAAATATTATTCAATACTTAACATGATAAAGTTAAGTATTTAACTTAATCATGTTAAATTAGGCGTCGGAAAATGTTCTAGGGAGAATATGTTTTTGAAAAAGAATTAAGTGCTTAATATGTTTTTGAAAGAGTTAAGTAAGTACGTAAAACATTTTGAAAAAGAAGTTAATACTTTTTGAAGAGAGACAAAAAAAATTTAAATTTGAAAATTTTGATTCCCACTCTTCTTTCCAATCTCTCCCCTTGGATATATAGCAATAACGGAATATGTTTTGAAAGAAGTTTTGAGAAGAAATTGTGTATCAGAGCTTATGAGTTTTGAAAACATAAAAATACATGGTATAACTCTTAAAAGCATAGCAAAAGCTTAAATTTCCAGATTAAGTCCATTTTGAAGAGTATTATGCAAAAAAAAATATTTTGTATTTGTAAAAAAAATTTCGAAAAAGAGTTTTGAAAAGATTTTTCAAGTACTTTTGAGATAAATTATGATTTGAAATACATACGTACTTTTAGAAAAGTATTAGATTTTTTTTTTTGAAAACAAAATATTTCACTTGACTAGGTTTCTTTTCCAGTCTGACACAATCCTAGGAAACCTTGTTAACTACAAGGACATTTCCCTAAGTGTCCTGGAAATTTTCAAACTCAAGTAAATTTTAAAAAAATGATAGTACTTAAAAATATATTCTAAAAAAGTGTGTGAACTTTTGAAGGTTCAATGTTTTACTTAACTTGGTTCATTTTCCAGTCTGACACCATCCTAGGAAACCTTGTTGACTACAAGGACATTTCCTAAGTGTCCTGAAATTTTCCAACCTAAGTAAATGTTATTTCGAAAACAATTTCATAAGTCACACAAATTCTAACAAATAGTATTTTGAAAGACTTAGATTTTTGCAAAAGAGTTTGAAATAAAGCATGTTATTAAATAATTTCTTTAATTTTGACCTCCCCCTAAACTTGACTCAGTCCTGGGAAGCTTGTTGATCACAAGTACTCTTCCTTTGAGTCTTAAGGTTTGAGTCAGATTAGAAAGAACTGTTTAACAAAGACATAAGTAAAAAGAAACTTTTTCTGAAGTTTTTCTTTTGACTTAGACTCCCCCTTAATTTGACACATCCTAGGAGTCCTTGAAGATCAAGAAGTGGACCTTTCCTCTGTGTCTTTAGGGTTTGTCAAGATCAAAAGAAGCACTTTTGAACAATCTTCTAAGTATGATAACTTTCAAGGAGATAAATTTTTGAAAACTCAATTTGGAATAATAACACAGTTTAAAAAAAATTTGAAATGATAATAATTTTTCCAAAGCGATAGTAATATATTAAGGTTTTTGAATCAACTTTTGAAAACCTTATTTTGAGATAATAATAAGTTTTAGAGCATGAGGTTTTTGAAAAATCTGAATTTTTGAAAAAGATTAAGAGGAACTCCCCCTGTATCCGACACAGACTGACTTTATCTAAATTCCTTAAGGGATTTCAGTGTTGAGCAGGTTTGACTATGTTGACTAGGGTTGACTGTTTTGACCAAGTTTGACTCAGTTGATAATGTTTGACAATCAATAACTAAAACAAAACAAGCCCTAGATTATATTTAAAATGAGTCTATCGAGATATTTAACATGAAATTTCATATTAAAAAAAATGTTAGGAATGAAAAATAGGGTACAAAAAAAAGGTAAGCTTAAATAACTCTTGCAAACTGAATCATACATTTAGCTCCTAGATGTCTCACCCAGTTCTATGTGATCAAGCATGTTAACCTTATGGGTTTTGTGAGACAGGTTTGAAGGTAAAAATGATTTTGAAGAAGAGAATGATTAATTTTAAAAAAATTAATTTTGAAAAAGAAGTGATTAAATTTGAAAAATATTTAATTTTGAAAAAGAAGTGATTAAATTTGAAAAATGTTTGAATTTGAAAAAGAAGTGATTAAATTTGAAAAATGTTTGAATTTGAAAAAGAAGTGATTAATTTTGAAGAAGAGTTTTGTAAATAGGTTTGAATGTATAATTATTTGAAATTTGTGTTAGATTCGAATTTGACAAAAGATAATTTGAATTTGAATTTCAAAAATTGGCTTCCAGGTCTTGGCGAGGCACTAGGCCTTCTTTGGCCTTAGCCTTATGGGATCATCCACCCTTTCCTTGACAAAGCCTTTTAATAAAATTTCATTTTCAAATTAAATTAGGTCATTTTCTGGTCTAACTAGCTTGGGTCTTGGATCGGTAGCTTCGGCTGGTTTCACCAGTCTAAAGAGACCAAGTAGACTTGATCTTATTAGAGTTGGTTTCCCCAACGTACTATCATCTCACCTCCTCCCAATACTATGTTTTCAAATTTCAAGTAATTGGTTAAGTCCTTAAGCTAACTAAACCTAAGTCTAAGCATGGTAAATTACAGAAATTAAATAAACAATCAATCAATCAAACATGCAATTTAATAAAAAATTATTTAAGTCACTTCAAAATGGTAATAATATTCTAGATTTTCGCAATAAGCAATGTTATGAATTACATTTTCATATGAATTAATCATGTTGTTCATAGTAAATAATGGATTATTAAATACTGTAAATTTACCATTTGATTCCCTTTTGGAGGTCTCCCCCTTGATTTTAGCCATCTTCCCTTTGCTTGATTGTTTCCTCAGTATTTTGTAGTGGTCGCGAGCTAACCGGACAAGTTTCCGAGGATACCTTTCTTTGTCGTCAGATTCTGAGTCTGAGTTGGACTCAGGTTCTAGTTGAGGCCTCTTTTGCAGTTTTCTTGGAGTTTTCCCTGCAATAAAACTTATACCTTTCTCGACCATTATAGTATCTATTTGATTATTCAATTCTAATTTAGAAAAAGATTCAAAATTAGTTACCGTCTTAGTCAGTTCGTCGTCTGATTCTACTGGTTCGATTTCGATTCTGGATTCGAGTTCAGATTCTGATTCGGCTATCTGTGCTTGGACATCAAGTACCTCAATGTCGGAGCTCTCTTCGTGTAGGTTGATTAGTTTCTCCCACATTTCTTTAGCACAGTTGAAGGATCCAACTAGCTTGAGTTGTTCGTTAGTTAGACCGCATTGAAGAATTGCAGTTGCTCTTGCATCAGTCTCAATTTGGTTGAGGGTTGGTTCATCCAGTTTGTCCCATGCAATTGATAGTCCATCTTCTGTAGGGAGGTGGAACCCTGTTTGAATGATCATCCATATGTCCATATGGGTCTTTAGATGGAACTCCATTTGACTTCTCCAAGAATTGAAGTTTTCACCGGAGAAGAGATGTGGACGAACGTTGTTCCATTCTCGATTGGCCATTTAAAAACCCTTGCACACAACAGAATTAACCAAAATGTACCAAGACTTGGTCTTGGATTAGTAGTGCGGGAGAAGGAAAAAAATTTGTCCAAAACAAATGTTGCACGAATTTCGAGGCGAATTAATAATAAAATTAAAAAAACAATTTATGACAAAATTTTTGAAAATGATGATTTTGTCAATTCTGATAAATGAAAAGAATAAGAATTTAATGTTTGGAAAAAAAATTTCTTGATTTAAGGTAGCACGAATTTTGAGAAAAAATATTAAAATAATAATAAAAAATTTTATGACAAGTTTTCAAAAAATTGATCGTTTTATCGATTCTGACTTATGGTGAAAAAATGAGAATTCAGAATTGAAAAGGCGTAAGGATATTTTAAATACACTCACAGATATTATTTATTTTAAAAAAATAAAGCAAAAAAAAATCCGAAAAGAAATTTCAAAGTGGTGGTTGCACCAACTTTGAATAACCCCGCTCTGATACCACTTGTTGGATCGAGAGATGTGATAGAGGGGGGGTGAATGTCGCAAATCGTTCGGATTTAAAAGAAAGAGTAAGTGCGCAGCGGAAATAGAGACAAAATAACACAACGCTAACAAAGTCGTTTTTACTTGGTTCAGAGCCTGGGTCGACTCCTACTCCAAGGCCCACGGTCGTTGACCGTTTACTTTGGGCAATTCTATAATGCGTAGAAAGAATACAGAAGAGAACTACAATTTGCAATAAACAAAGATTACACTTCTGTATTTACCAACTCCCGGGGAAGGCTCGAGTTTCGGTGCAGCGGGAGGTCGACGGCGCTTCGGACTTGAGTCGGGAAGTTCCTGGAGCAGAGCGCGGTCGTCAGAGAGTTTGGATGCGTTGAATGAAAGTTGTGTGTTGAAGAAGAGGGTCGAGGGCCCTTTTTATAGTGCCTGGGGGCGCCCTGGTCGACGGGGGCACCCCCCCCCGTGGCAGCAGATCCACAAGAGGCGCGGTCGTCGACTTATCCCTTAATCCTCGGGATAAGGCCTTGACTGGGGCGCCCTGGTTGACCCGGTCAAACCTTATCCGCAGCGCTGAGCTCTCCTTGGTAAGGCTGGGGGCGCCCTGTGCGCTGGGGGTGCCCGGGACAGCGGAGGCGCCCTGGGTGCGCAGTGCAGACGCGGCAGCAGCTTAACTCTTCAGTCGGTTTGCCATGGGGGCGCCCGGGACAGCGGGGGTGCCCTCAGAATGTACTGTCGAGGTTCTTCTGGTTGTGTTGTGTTTTGTGTTCACCTTGGGGGCGCCCGGGACACTCCGGGCGCCCTGGTCAGCGATCGCCTCTTTCCTTTGAGGCATTCTGAGCTGCAGACATACGTTCCTTTGGTCCTGCATCCAGGGTTAGTCCAAAACACAATAAACCAATAACATAATGAATTATACAGCCTTGGTTGTCTTGGTTCTGACTTTGGTCTCCAAAATGGAGCCCTAGGTCGAACCGACGCCTAATGTTCCCTCAAGGGGAACGCGTCCTCACCTATTCCTCTCGGGAGAATTTACCTGGTGCCAACTGGATCCTCCAGTTGGACTTTTGCCCGGCAGCCCTTCGCCAGGTCTTGGTTTTCGGCTAGCAGCCCTTCGCCAGGACTTGGTTTTCGCCTAGCAGCCCTTCGCCAGGACTTGGTTTTCGCCCAGCAACCCTTCGCCAGGACTTGGTTTCCTGACAGCCCATCGTCAGGTGCCTAGCATCCCTTCGCTAGGACTTGGTTTTCGCCCAGCAACCCTTCGCCAAGACTTGGTTTCCTGACAGCCCATCGTCAGGTGCCTAGCAGCCTTTCGCTAGGACTTTGTTTCCTGCACTCTCAAGCAGCATTGTTAGACAACAAATAACCCTTAACTTTGAATCCTTTGCCAATATCAAAACAAGGTTCGATCTGGTGCTTCCTGCACCAACAGAAATTGTGGTGGTGAAAACTCAAATTGCGTGGGCTGAAAATTCTGGTTTTGAAACTGAAAATTTGGATCGTATGGCTGTGAATGTTGAAAATATTGTTGAAAATTTTATATGGGTTGAAATTCTTGCTGCCATGGCTGAGGTTGAAGCTGAAACTGATTATTTCCTTGCTGAAAACTTACAAAAGGCTGCTGGAAATTTTGGTTAAGATGCTGAAATTCTTGGTTTGGTTGAACTTGAGGGAAGGGTGGTTGCTGCAAATTCTGATTATTTAAACACCCTTGCTGAATTCCTTGAAAAAGTGATTGATCCTGTTGATAAAGTGGCTGAAAGTTGGGCTGAATTTGGGGCTGAAAACTTTGGAATAGTGGCTGCCCAATCTGAAAATTCTGACTTGGTGGAAAATCTTGCTGAAACTGTTGACATTGTGGCTGAAAAAATTGATTTGGTTGCTGATTGAAAGATTGGTTCTGCTGAAATTGTGGACACGGCTGCTGGTAAGTAGATGAGAACATTTTGAACTGGCAGTCCTGTCACAAAACAAACAAGAAAAATGGCAACAACCGTATACAAAAGATAAAGCAAAATAAAATAGAACCCAATGATATGTCCAAAGGCATACAAGCAAAAATCAAACAAATCAACTAGTTGCTTCCCCGGCAACGGCGCCAAAAATTTGATGGACCCGAAATACTAGATTAAATTGTCACGAAATGTGTGGATCCATCAAATTTAGAATTTATAAATGTGCTGAAACCCTTTTTGCAATCAAAAAGCTGAAAACGTAGTAAAGGGGCCACAGGTCGTATTTTTCCTCAGGACTAGTTGACGTTGTGTGATTCGAGCTTGTATTTATGTGTCGTTTATGTTTTTGGGTTTCAAATAAAGATTTGGGCTTGGTTTCAGTCTGAAAGGAAAACTCAATGAAAATGAACGAAAACCAAACAAAGGAATTAAACAAACGATAGTGAGTGATAACTAAATCGGAGGTCAACCAACTCGACCAAGGGAACTAAATCGAAATTAAAAGGGAACACAATGGATATTAAATGCAATCTTGATGCTAAGCAAATGAATAAATACAGTGATGGCAGATTTTGGAAACAAACAAGCTTGACACCAATAAAAGCATGCGAAATTCAGAAATTCAACAAGCACCAACTTCAACTCAATTTAGCTACAATGTTTTGGAAGCCAACAAATGCAAACAAAATTCGAAAATGGATGAATGCAGTACCAATTGATTTCAGACAATATAGCACACTAGAAATACCCTATAACTCGGTGATAATCACTGCCTAAACATGAACTTGATACAAAGTGCCGAATTTCAGCAAATTGGCACGCAAGAAAAGGAAAACTGCTTCACAAATTCTGCATGCCTTTGCAGAAAATTTCCAGCTCAGAATTCAGAGTTGAAGCTGGTCAATTGAGCTTAGAAAGCAAGACTATTAGTGAACAAATTTGCAAGAGTTGAAGGAAGAACTTTAGCATCCAAATGCAGCTCCAATTCAGACACGTTAAGGCAGAACAATGTGCAGATTTCATGTACAATTCAGATGCAGAGATTAAGTTCAACTTCAGAAATCGAGTTTGAGTTAAGTGCACAGAATTTCAGCCAGTGTAATGTTCAGAAATAACAGAGGCAGAAATGTGTTTGCAGAAATTTCAGTCCAATTCAATTGCAGACCTATGTGCCAAAACTGAGCTGAATGCAAATCTATAACTTGTACAAGATAATTGATGTAAAGCAAATGAATCGATGCAACATTTAAGCACAGATGGATGCAGAAACTAAGGAATCCGAAGCCAATTTCAGAAATGAAATGCAGTGGACTGAATTGAAAGCTGAATTACACTGCACAAACTTAATGTTCAGAAAAGTTGAGAAGATCCAAAGTTCTCTTGATACAAACTTCAAAGACTGATTACTACACTTGCAGAAATAACCCAGAATTGCAGGAATAGAGTGATGTGCAGAAATTTATCCAAATGCAGAAATGGGGTTCGATTCCAACAAATTGATACAAGAAGCAGAAAGTGATACTAAATTTGTTGCAAATGAATCCAGCTACAATGTAGATCGTAGAAGAAAATCTAACACTTGCTTATAACAGAATGCAGCTACCGAAAGGAAGAATTGATACGCAAGGCAATGAAAGTGATACACAACAGGGAAACAAAATGCAGAAATCAGGGATACAACTGATACGCAAGAATAAAATTGCAAAGCAAGTAAAATTAAGTGAAGAATTAACTAAACAAACTAGCTAACTAATGAAAGAACAGATTTAAACCACTAATTTAAGCAAAAACAATTCAAAACTTAAACTAAGGTAGCTGATACAAACGTTCAGAACAGAACAATGCAGGAATTGAAAATTACAGCTAAGAAACTTAAAGTTAGCTAATTAAACTAAACCCCAATCCTTCCCTAGGCTCAAAATCTTCTTGGTCGTCAAGCAAGAGCTGGCTTCGAACCCCTAGGCTCAGAAAATCATTGGAAAGCAGCTTCAATCGATCAACTCTGCTCAAAACGCACACAACTGGAATTTCAATCCAATCTCCTCGGCCTCAGTTGATGGGGGTTGCGATAATGATTCGAGGAACATCTGAGCTCACCTGAGAACCCCTACAGCTGGCTCAGATGGTCGGAAATGGCTCACGGAAGAGATACAAGTGACTGGATTGCTGAGCTGCCGAAACCCTCAAACAGCCCTTTTCCGGTGCAATTTGAGCCGAATTCTCTAAGAAAGCTATCCCCAATGACTCAGAATTTGATCAAAGGTAGAGATTGAGTGGTCGCACCTCGAATTGGAGAAAAAATTGAAGCAAAACGAAGAAAACGAAGAAGATGCTACTGTTGCGGTGAAGATGCGACGAAGAACAAGCTGCGCCAAAAATTTCCTTAAGTAATTAGCATTGGACGGCTCAGATTGAATTGAGGAGATCCAACGGCTGATCTTGCTCTGATTTGAGCCAAACTTTGATGATGATGATCTGGGGTCAGGATCTGCCTCGTGGTAGCTCGGATCCTCTAGATTTGCAACGGATGGTTCAGATCAACCTAATCTGTGAATGGACGATCTAGAGCCCTCCGAGCTTGATCCAACGGTTGGATGATCTCTGATTGGAATGAAACCTTCAGATCTTGATCATAGTGCTTGATCAACCCTAACCCTAGCTCGGATTGCTTCAGATTGTCCCGGATGGCTCAGATCTAGCCGCTTTTGAATCGGACGGCCCGGATTAATCGTAAGCTTGATAATTCGATCCGGTTCCTCTTCCGACTCAAGTTTGACCTAGTATGCCCTAGGTCATGAACCTTTAATGCCTACAAAAATAGACCAAAAATTTAGTGGCCAAATAATCCAATTTTGTGTAAATTTACAATTAAGTCCAAAATAAGAGTAAGTTCTAAAACCTAGGGCAATTTCACAATTAAACAATAAAAACATAGGTCAAACATGGATTTTAGCAATTAAAATAATCAATAAAATGGTACTTATCAAGGTGCGAGAGCAGAAGAGCGTAGAAGCGTTGAATCAAGTGATGCCTTGAAGCCTGGGGTCGAGGGCCCTTTATATAGGGCCTGGGGGCTCCCGGAACGTCGAGGGCGCCCCCCCACGTGTCAGTCGATCCGGCATTTGCTCGGTCGCTTCTGATCTCTTCAACTTCAGGATCAGCTTTGACCGGGGCGCCCGGAGCGCTCGGGGCGCCCGGAGCCGGCCTCCGCTCGGGGGCGCCCAAGCGCTCGGGGCGCCCGGATGACCGGGGCACTTCTATCTTCTTGGCTCGAGGGGGCGCCATAGCTGTCCGGGGCGCCCGCAGCATGCGGGGCGCCCGGAGCGTCCGGGGCGCCCGGGATAGCAGCTGCAGAAGCAATTCTTTGGGTTTTGTGTTTTGTGTTCACCTTGGGGGCGCCCGGGACACTCCGGGCGCCCTGGTCAGCTGTTCCCTCATTCCTTTGAGGCTCTCTGAGCTGCAGACACTCGTTCCTTCGGTCCTGCATCCAGGGTTAGTCCAAAACACCATAAAATATTATTTTATACAGCCTTAGCTATCTTGGTTCTGACTTTGGGCCTCCAAAATGGAGCCCTAGGTCGAACCGACGCCTACTGTTCCCTCTCGACGGGAAACGCGTCCTCACCTACTCCTCTCGGGAGAATGTACCTGATGCCAACCACTCCTTTGGTTGGACTTTTGCCCGGCGGTCCTTTGTCAAGTCTTGAATACCAAGCTGTCCTTCGCCCGATGCCTTGCATTCCTTCGCTAGGGCTTCAGTCCCAAGCTGTCCTTCGCCTGACGCCTAGCAGTCCTTCGCTAGGGCTTTGTATCCTGGCATTCCTTGCCAGTGCCTAGCAGTCCTTCGCTAGGGCTTTTTACCCTGGCATTCCTTCGCCAGTGCCTAGCAGTCCTTTGCTAGGGCTTTATATCCTGGCAGTCCTTCGCCAGTGCCTAGCAGTCCTTCGCTAGGGCTTTATATCCTGGCAGTCCTTCGCCAGTGCCTAGCATTCCTTCGCTAGGACTTTTTAACTGCACACTAGAGTAGCTTGTTAGATAATAAGTAAGACTTAACTTTGAACCCTGTTGCCGTTATCAAAACACAGGTTTGACTTGGGTGCTTTCTGCACCAACAATCTCCCCCTTTTTGATATATGGCAACCCTAGTTCAAAAAGTTAAGTTTAATCAATGCATGTAAAAACATTAAATTTTGTTCCCTCCCCCTGGAAGAATTCTCCCCCTAGATTTTTCAAAAATTCGTGGGGTTCTAAGTTTTAAAAAAAATTTACTTAAAATTTTTCAACAGAAGGCTTTTGTATTTTCAATAATGATTTTTGCACTTTTGAAAACTTAAGTTTAGGTACTTGGACAACCTTAATTTTTAAAGGTACATGGAAGAGTTTTTGGAAGCATGAGTTTAGAGTACTTAGAAAAATTTGAGGTCTTAAGTTTAAAGTACTCAAAAGTTTTTGAAAGCTTTAACTTAAGTACTTAGAAAAGACTTTGACAGGCTTAAGTAGAAGAATTTTTGAAAAGCTTAAGTATTTGGAAAATTTTTGAAATGTTTGAGTACTTAGAAAATTTTTGTAATTCGAAAAGCTTAAGTACTTAGATAATTTTTGAAATTTGAAAAGCTTATGTACTTAGATAATTTTTGAAAAGCTTAAGTACTTGGAAACGTTTTGAAAAATCTTAAGTACTTAATAAAGTTTTGAAAAAGCTTAAGTATTAAGTTTTGAAAAACTTAAGTATAAAGTTTTGAAAAAACTTAAGCTCTCTCCTTTCCATCTTGGTATCAGAGCCTTAAATGAAGTTTTGAAAAAGTTTAAGTACTTAATAAAGTTTTGAAAAAGCTTAAGTATTAAGTTTTGAAAAACTTAAGTATAAAGTTTTGAAAAAACTTAAGCTCTCTCCTTTCCTATCTTGGTATCAGAGCCTTAAATGAAGTTTTGAAAAACTTAGTACTTTTTGAATAAAGGATAGTGTTTAAAAAAAATTTTGAGTCTAAAAAAATTTAAACTCTCTCCTTTCCTATCTCTCCCCCTTTGCCATATATCAAAAAAAATAGATAAATATAGCAGAAATTAAATTCCATAAAGAAAATAACTTTCATAAAGGAAAATATGATTTTGCTGTACTGAACCAATTCATGATAAGACTTGAACCGAATCAGTTAATTTCCTCTTGTAGGAACCTGTCTAACCCAATTAGCTACTTACTAACTGTTATAAACAGTAGTTTTTGCTAGGGTTAGTCAAGTTAAGTATTTCTATTCAGGTTAGAATGACACTTAACTTAATTGCTGTATAAGTTGTATTTAGTGCCCCAATTACTGCAGATGCACTGACTTAAAGCATCTTGAATTAAGACAAAGACCTAAGCATCTCAACCCATTCTAGGTTATCAATCAAAAGTACCCTAAGGTGCTTGTGAGATGCTGGCTTCTAAATCTATAGGTGCATGCAGTGCTAGGTTAGGGCCTAGGCTAAGTCCATTTGCGAAAAAGCCCTAGTTTTGAAAGGGGGTAGTTTTGAAGTAAAACTAAGTTAAAAAAAGTTTGTAAAAAAAACTGATTTTGAAATTAAGTAAACCAGTTTTAAAAATTCTTTTAGAAATTGATTTTTAAATCAAGTAAAGCAGTAAGAAAATCAAAAATGGGGTTAATCTATTCTACAGAGCATAATCCTAACCAGATACTCAAGTCAAAGAAGTAGGTTAACTAGTCAAACAGTGGTACAGTACAGTCAACCATGAGTCAAGTTTTTAGTTACTTAATACAATGCCGAAAATGATCTAACTAGGAAGAAGGGCCAGGGTGGTCAGATGAGCCGGGCTGCCATGATCGAAATAGTGTCATCATCTCGTGATACTGTGCATCTCTGGCCTCCCTCTCAGCTCTAAGGGCGCTCATATACTCGGTGTAGTAGCCCCGATTTGTCTCCAAGTCTTCGTCATGATTGGCCTCCACTTCCTCTCGGAGGCTCTGGACATGTGTTTCCAGCTGTGTCACTCGATCGTAGAGTGTCGGTGGAGGAGGCTCGTCTATGTATGCTCAGGTCGCTGCTGCTATGTCTCCAACATCCACCTCTACCTCCTCATCTGAGTCGATCGGAGGCCCGGCCTGCTGTCGTCTCCAACTCAAAACCCCGGTGGCCGATACCTCTAGACCGGCTAAAGAGAAGTTCCTAAATCCTATTTCGTCAAAGTCGGTCATCGCGGTTATTTCTCCCACGGTAATGTCACGACCGTGGTGATGAAGGAGGGAGGTGATGATGTGGCAGAATGGAGTGCACACTCGTCCCTGGGTCGTAACACTGGACGCATGCAGAATAGTGTGAAACATGTGTAGTCCAATGTCAATGTCAAGGTGATGGACGAGGGCATATAAGAGGAAGGCATGAAAGGGTCGCATAGTCCCGAGATCCCTAGTGGAAAGTGGTAAGATACAGCGGACCAGGACTCTGTATAGGGCATAGTCCTGTGCCTGAAGGTCAACGGCTTGGAATCGTCTATTTGGGGGGAGTCTAGCTTACCTATAGAAGTAGGAGTGGATAGTGTCTAAGGTGATGTGAGAGTAGGGAGGATCAAATGGAGGATTCCTAGGTGGATAGCAGCAAAATGTGGACTGGGAGGGTCGCAGTCCAAGGAATCGGTTCCGCAAAGTAGGGGTAATAGACAGAGGTATCCCTTGAACAGTAGTGTAAAACATGAGATTATCTTGTCGAACTATGTTATTGTAAAATTCTACACATAAGGATTCATTAATGGTATGAGTGCAGAAGACAAGATTATCTAACTGATAAAAGTTTATGATATTCATGGCTAAGGGGCATGATTGGGTAAAGAAATGTCTATTAAGATAGCTTGTCTTAATAGGCTTGTAAATGGTTTGAGCAAACTTATTACATAATTCTAGAGTGGGGAACCGAGGGTCGGGACTTGGTTCGGCACCGGGGTTGGCCGGGTTTGGTCGACGTCTTCTAAGAGAAGGAATTGAAAAGAAGCATAAAGGTATTGCATTTAATAAAATTAAAAGTTAATTTAAATGCAATAAAAATTATACCGGGCAGCTCGGGAGGCATGGTTGAGGATGAGAGCTTGCAAGGTCTCTTGATCTTCTTGTAAGGAAGGAAGGGAGGAAGGAAATTGGTTTTGGTGTGGGAAGAGAAGGGGAATTCGGGTTCCTTTTATAGGCCTTTCAATGGGGGCGCCCGGGAGCTCCCGGGCGCCCGGGTCAGTAGTCTCTGCCATTGGCAGAGACCAGGTCTGGTTGGGGGCGCCCGGAGTGCTCCGGGCGCTCGAGTCAGGTAGCTTTTGCAGCTTTGGCTGCAGTGATTGTGATGGGGGCGCCCGCGTGGTTCCGGGCGCCCTGGTGAGAGGTTAGAGTCAGCTTCATGTCTCGAGGGAAAGAAAAGGTATGGGGGGTGCCCGCGTGGTTCCGGGCGCCCGGGATAGTATAGGTAAAGACAAATTTTATGTCTTATCATCATTTAACTATGATTTAATCGGTTTGACCATGGTTTGAATTGATTTGACTGCTTTGACTGTGGTTTGACCGTGTTGACCACGATTTGACCATGTTGACCATGGTTTGACTTGGTTTGACTATGTTGACCATGGTTTGACTGTGTTGACCATGGTTTGACTATGATCTGAAATACAGGATTAACTCATAATATAGCATCAAAGAATTTCCAATTGAGTCTTAATCCTACTGTCTCACCCAATCTAGGGTTTTCAATCACGTTAGCCTTATAGGTTTTGTGAGACAGGTTTTGATAAGTAAAGTTATTTTGAAAAATTATTATTTATTTTGTAAACCTTAAATTAATTTTTTGAAAATAGTTAAATTTATTTTCAAAGGAAATGTTTGAATCTATACTTAACTGAAAATTGTGTTAGATTTGAATTTAACAAAAAGTAATTTGAATTTGAAATTCAAAAATTGGCTTCTAGGTCTTGGCGAGGCACTAGGCCTTCTTTGGTCGTAGCCTTATTGGATCATCAACCCTTTCCTTGACAAAGCCGTTTAATGAAATTTCATTTTCAAAATTAATCTTTGAAAAGTTCTGGTCTAACTAGTTTGGATTTTGGATCGGTAGCTTCGGCTAGTTTCACCAGTCTAAAGAGACCAAGTAAACTTGATCTTATTAGAATTGGTTTCCCTAACGTACTATCATCTCACCTTCATCCAATACTATGTTGTCAAGTTTCAGTTAAGTTTGTTCAGTCCTTATACTAACCATTCCTAAGTCTAAGCATGGTAAATTGCAGAAATTAAACAACCAATCAGACAAGCAAATTGCAAGAAACTATTAAATTTTATCTAACAATAAATATAGTTTTCAGTTTGGCTCCCCCTGGACTAAAGTCACGGTAATGATTGGGCAAGATGTGAATCTTGTCCTTGGGGATCCAATACTGATTTGATCCAGTTGGTTTGTTCAGGTATAGTTTAGGTACCCATGCCTGAGCTTTACCTCTGGACTGATTCAGTACAGCAAAATAAGATCTTTGTCGGGATTTGGTTCTATAACCAAGTCCGGATCGATTTAGAACGGACTTCTATTTTCTAAGAATCATGTCTAGACCCTTGGAACCAGAGGTAAATCGTTCTAAAGCTGATCTAAGATCCTTAACCTGAGTTTTCAGGGAAGAGTTCTCTTTCTCAAGTTTTTCAACTTGAGTAGGAGTTCCTTCTTGAACTTTCTCGGTTGAGGTTTAGAGTCAGCTCCCTCTTTCAGGAGTTTTACTTCCTGTCGGAGGGATTCGAATCGGAGTTTGGCTTTCGCCAAATCTCGAGAAAGATATGAAATTAAATCATTTAATTGACTTCTATTGAAACCACTTACCTTGATTTCGCCATCCTCTGAGAAGGTCAGTTTGCCGTCGTCCTGTTCTGATTCTGACTCGGTCTCGACTTCTTCTGAGGCGGTCAGGGCTAGTAGGTTTGACTGGGGTGCCTCTTCTTCTTCTTCTGAGGAAGATTCGTCCCAGGTTGCTTGGAGCGCTTTCTTTTTCCTTGTCTTTTTGGTCTCTTTTAGGTTTGGACACTCCGTCTTGTAGTGGCCCTTCTTCTTGCACTCGTAGCAGGTTACGTTGGGCTTGTTTTTGTCATTCGCGGGTTCAGCTGGTTCGTCCTTTCTTCGGCTGACTTTCCGTTTGTTGGTTCGGTTCTTCAGCTCCTTGTAGTAGTTTCGGGCTAGTCGAACCAGGTTTGGTCGATCTCCTTCTTCATCTTCTGTGCCTGAGTCTGAGTTAGACTCGGGTTCAGGTTGAGGTTTCTTCTTTGCTAACCTTCCAGTTTTACCTGCAATGAAGGCAATCCCTTTCTCGACCATATTGGAGTTAGTTTGTTCGTGCAGTTCTAATTCGGAAAATAATTCGTCTAATTTTATTTTAGAAAGATCCCTTGAGACCTTGTATACATCTACCATAGATGCCCACAAGGTGTTTCTAGGGAAGGCGTTTAGAGCATACCTTATTAGGTCACGGTTTTCAACCTTGTGACCTATAGTGTGAAGACCGTTCATTAATTCTTGGATTCGTGCATGGAGCTGGGCTGCTGTTTCGTTGTCGGCTATCTTGATGGTGTACAGTTTGTTCAGGAGCAGATCCCTTTTACTGATCCGAGTATCTGATGTTCCTTTGTGCAGCTCGATCAATTTTGCCCACAACTCCTTAGCACTGTTGAAGGGGCCTACCCGGTTCAGCTCCTCTTTTGTCAATTTGCATTGGAGAGTCTGGGTTGCCTTTGCATCGGCTTCAATTTTGCGCTTCAGGGCGTTATCCCATTCTGAGTAGGTCTGCGGTACTCCTTCGGCGTTTTTGGAGATCTCCAGTCCGGACTGGATGATAATCCACATGTCCACCTGAGTTTTCAGGTGGACCTCCATTCGACTTTTCCAGTAAGAAAAGTCTTCTCCACTGAAAAGTGGAGGTCTGGCGGTGCTAAATCCTTCTTGCATGGCCATTTAACCTGAAAAAGATAACTAACAAAAAATTTTCCAAGACTTGGTCTTGGATTAGTAGTGCGGGATAAGGAAAATAAAATATCGAGGGGTGTTGCACCAACCTCGATTAACGGAGAAAAGTTCGTACGAAAAGTTTAGAAGAATTTCGAACGAGAAACAAAAAATTAAAAAAAATCCGAAAAATTTTCAAACTGGTGGTTGCACCAAGTTTGAACTTCCCCGCTCTGATACCACTTGTTGGATCGAGAGAACCGATAGAGGGGGGGTGAATATCGGAAAGCGTTCGGATTTAAAATAAGAGAAATTGCACAGCGGAAGATTAAAATAAAATACGCAAACACAGAGATTTTTTACTTGGTTCGGAGCCTGGGTCGACTCCTACTCCAAGGCCCACGATCGTTGATCGTTTACTTTGGGCAATTCTATATAAGGCGCAAAAGCAGTTTACAAAGATTAATTACAAATGCAGTATAGTAAACTGAAAAACAGGAAGCTCTTCTTTTTACCGACGTCCGATGTAGGTTGTCTTTTTCCGGAGCAGCGGGACGTCGTCGGCTCGAGTTGGGAGGTTTCAGGAGTGAGGTGCGAGAGCAGAAGAGCGTAGAAGCGTTGAATCAAGTGATGCCTTGAAGCCTGGGGTCGAGGGCCCTTTATATAGGGCCTGGGGGCGCCTGGAACGTCGGGGGCGCCCCCCCCCCACGTGTCAGTCGATCCGACATTTGCTCGGTCGCTTCTGATCTCTTCAACTGTAAACGCCCGCCCTTAATCCCCTAGGGATTCGGCGGCGCTACTTTAATTTTCGTACATTACAACTACACGCATGCATTCATATTTTTCTATCTAATCTATGCATGGGCATATGTATCATTTAAGCATGCAAGGTTCATGTAGCGGAAGCATAATTATTTTTATTCATCTTCAAACATAGCATGTATATATAAAAAAACATAACATAACATGGGTTTAACATGACAAGTTCCAAAACTTGAAGCAACTAAGAACAAGATCCTTTTTATCCACCAGCACTATCACACACACACTTGCCCTTCTCCCGCAGCCTCCATAGCTTAGCGTCCTTTATCTGTAGCATAAGGGGAAACACTAAACGATAAGCAATAGCTTAGTAAGACCCTGTCCTACTCACAAAACCGGATATCATGAAAAGGTAAGAGAATATATCACATTCAAGCATGGTAAGCATTTAAGCATGTTTAAGCATGTTAACTTCTTAGGAAGGTTCTTTTTAAAACATATTAACATAATACTTGAACATAGCATAATCATTAGGGCCCGGCTTGTACTTCATGTTTTGCGCGCGCCCCTGAATAGGAACGAGGTAGCTAATCCCGAACCACTAGGGTTTACTAGGCCTTCTCAAAAGTCCTTCAGCCTAGTATCATAATCATTTGACTCGCTTTAAGAGTCTATAGTAAAAGCCATTACAAAATAAAATAGTTATTATGTTCTTCATTTTCATAAAGTATGCTCTTAGTCCCAACCTTCTATGGAAGCATTCTTTAGGCCCTAAGCCTTCTTCGTCCATGCCCTATAGGGCTCATTTTTATACATATGTATACATTCATAATCTTGATAACTAGCATAGTATAAAGCATGCATTTCATGGGAGCAACCAAGGTTAGGGTCCAAGAGTTCTCTCTTGGCCGAAAGTTGTAATTTGGCTAGCATGCATTCCAATCAACATATCAAGAATCACACAAGCATGTCATATCCTACACAAGATCATTATCATGCATGGTATTTATTAATCCAATCCCAAGTATAGGGCCCTTTGGCCGAAAGTTAAGGGTGGAGGTAGCTTAGGTTTTTGACCTCAAACATCCCATACAAGTATCATATATATATACATCATGTATCATACTAAGCATAGCATACATCATGGGGTAATCAACCTTCATAAACCTAATGTTCCATGCTTTGGCCGAATATCACATGCTAGGGAAAAATTAAGTTTTCCAATCAAACATTCCATTTAAACATCACTTGCATATACATATCATCATCCCAAACATAAGCATATCTCATAGGGTAGTTTATCCTTTACAAACCCTAACTTTAGGGTGTTGGCCGAATGGTGTAGGGTAGGGGGATTAGGGTTTTTGGAAATCAAACCTTCACACAAACATTTACACAAATACCTCACATACATATCATGCAACATTATTAAACATGGATTTCATCATAGGTTAATCATGCACCCTAAACCATAATTCTTCTAGGGTTGGCCGAAAGTGTAGGGTAGGGGGATTTAGGGTTTTTGAAATCAAACATTCACAAAACCATTTATACAAACACCTTATCTACACTATCATGTCATACACTAACATAAGATACATCATAGAGTAATTCAACCCTTGAATCCCTAATTTTTCCATGTCTTGGCCGAAACTTGTAGGGGGTGCAAACCCTAATTTTTGTTATCACAACTTGAAGGAAATCAACATATAGGTATACCCTAAGTTCCAAGGGGTCTTCTCATGTATCAAAAAGTAACCAAGGCTTTCCCTTAAGGGGTGGCCGAAACTTACCTAGGGCAAATCCCCATTTTCGCAAACTACAAGAAGAAGGAAATCATACACAGCAATTATGCTACAGGTGAGGGGCACTTACTTCTTTCGCTAAATATCCTTAAGGTATACCCTTAGTTCGGAGGCGATGTGCTTGTCCTTGCTCTTGAGGCCCTTGACTTCTTCTTGCCTTGCAAGAGATTCAAACCTTCAATGGGGTCTTGGGAGTGTCCCTTGGGATAAGACCCTTCCCTTGGATTTTCGGAAAATCTCAAGGAGGAAGAGGAGTTTGAATTTCGAAAATTGAAGAGGGAGAAGGGAGTTAGGATTTCAAAAATTGAAGAGGGAGAGGGAAGTTTCAATTTTCGAAAATAGAAGAGAGAGTGTGAGTGAGGGGTTTGCAACCATGATCCTTAGCCCCTTAGCACTCCCTCTTATTTATACTAAGGGAAGAGGCAAGGTGCCTCTTCTCCAAGTGTCTCTTCACTAGGGGTTTCTCATCAAGAGTCTCTTCCTCTACCCTTTCACATTCCCTGACCCTTAACAAGAATTTCCCTTCCTTTCTCTCAGCAATCCCCTGCTGGGTGAATTGGTTACTTCGTTGCTTTGCTTACCAAGAGTTCCAAGGTTCGATCCTCGGCAAGAGCATATTTTTGCTCCTCTTTGGTTTTCACTTTTACAAAGCCCATTAGCCCAATTCACTCTCATATAGAATAAATCACATTTATGAAATCACATATTCTAATTCATGAAATCACATATTCTAATTTATGCAATTACATATTCCTAATCCTTTCTAATGAAATCATATAACATTAAATCATGAAATCACAAAAAAGTAATTTTATTCATTTATGAAATAAATGTCATACAATCTGATAATATATCGATATTTTTGTGCCCTTTTTACAATCGGAAGCAAGCCCAAAATTTGGGGCGTTACAATCCCCTACACCTTATAGAAAGTTCGTCCTCGAACTAAAACAATTCTGGGTAACCCAACTCATATTATGCTTCCCCTAATATTCGTCCTTATTTGTTGCATGATTAATATAGGGTAAATGAGATCTTATTTATTATATCACCAAAATTTATTTATTTTTTATTCCGTCTTATAATTCTACATACAAAACTAGTCCAACTTAGTGAGCAAGATGGGTTGCCGTTATGCCCGATATAATGTCATAGTCTTGCATGTCCAGCACTATCAGATCGCTATAGAGTTCCCTCCCAGCGATCCTGATTGGTGTGGCATGCATCATATGGGTAGATGGTATCATATCTCCCGAGGGTAATAGTTATTCCTACATCCATGCATAATTAACTAGGAGTAGCATATACTATCATGCATAAAGGAAGCAGTAGGTTTAGAGTTCTTACTTGGAAGCGGCAGGATGAGGGCTTGATGAGTGTGATAGTGGTGAGGTAGACTTGCTTGATGAGTGTGATAGTGGTGAGCAAACCATCCTGGTTGGTCCGCCTATTCTCCTCTCACTTGAAAGGTCTAGGGTTCAAATCCTCATATTTTTTTTTATTGTAACGACCCGGCCTATTTAGCGGCCCATTTGGCGGTCTCGACCGTCGACCGTCGACCGTGCCGTTACCAATACTAGGTCTTCCCACTCCTGGGCGTGGATTTTTGCCTTCCCAGGATTCGAACCCTAGACCCAGGCTTAAATCTAGTTCTTTATGAATCCTGAATACCAATTGAGCTATAGCCAATGAAAAAAGAACAGATAACCTCAAATCCTGGAAGAATATGGTAATGCTCAGTGAGTCCGCCATAGGTCGTACATACCGTAACGACCCATGCGGTCTCGACCGTGCCGTTACCAATAGGTCTTCCCTCTGGCGTGATTTTGCCTTCCAGGATTCGAACCTAGACCCAGGCTTAAATCTAGTTCTTTATTGAATCCTGACTACAAATAGAGTAAGCCTAGGTAACAAAATCGTAAATTGAGGTATTCAGGATTCACAAAGAACTAGATTTAAGCCTGGGTCTAGAGTTCGAATCCTGGGAAGGCAAAAATCCACGCCCAGGAGTGGGAAGACCTAGTATTGGTAACGGCACGGTCGACGGTCGACGGTCGAGACCGCCAAATGGGCCGCCAAATGGGCCGGGTCGTTACATCAACTTCGGGATCAGCTTTGACCGGGGCGCCCGGAGCGCTCGGGGCGCCCGGATTGACCGGGTCAAACTTCTATCTTCTTGGCTTCGAGGGGAGCTGCTTCGGTAGCTGTCACTGGGGGCACCCACAGCATGCGGGGCGCCCGGAGCGTCCGGGACGCCCGGGATAGCAGCTGCAGAAGCAATTCATTGGGTTTTGTGTTTTGTGTTCACCTTGGGGGCGCCCGGACACTCCGGGCGCCCTGGTCAGCTGTTGCCTCATTCCTTTGAGGCTCTCTGAGCTGCAGACACTCGTTCCTTCGGTCCTGCATCCAGGGTTAGTCCAAAACACCATAAAATATTATTTTATACAGCCCTAGCTGTCTTGGTTCTGACTTTGGGCCTCCAAAATGGAGCCCTAGGTCGAACCGACGCCTATTGTTCCCTCTCGACGGGAAACGCGTCCTCACCTACTCCTCTCGGGAGAATGTACCTGATGCCAACCACTCCTGTGGTTGGACTTTTGCCCGGCGGTCCTTTGTCAAGTCTTGAATACCGAGCTGTCCTTCGCCCGGTGCCTAGCATTCCTTCGCTAGGGCTTCAGTCCCAAGCTGTCCTTCGCCTGGCACCTAGCAGTCCTTCGCTAGGGCTTTGTATCCTGGCATTCCTTGGCCAGTGCCTAGCAGTCCTTCGCTAGGGCTTTTTACCCTGGCATTCCTTCGCTAGGGCTTTATATCCTGGCAGTCCTTCGCCAGTGCCTAGCAGTCCTTCGCTAGGGCTTTATATCCTGGCAGTCCTTCGCCAGTGCCTAGCAGTCCTTCGCTAGGGCTTTATATCCTGGCAGTCCTTCGCCAGTGCCTAGCAGTCCTTCGCTAGGACTTTTTAACCTGCACACTAGAGTAGCTTGTTAGATAACAAGTAAGACTTAACTTTTGAACCCTGTTGCCATTATCAAAACACAGGTTTGACTTGGGTGCTTTCTCCACCAACAGAATGCTTGGTCCACAGTTCGACATGGCATGAGTTTGAAGGTGTGATATTGAAAGGCTAGTGCGTAATGGATATTTTGAAATCTGGTATGAGGGGGTGGTTGAAATTTTTGAGAAGGGGCAGAGGATGAAGGGCCTTTGCCCTTGGAGCTTCCCTCAATGGGTTCCTTACCCTTAGATGACTTTCTAAAAAGGTGGAATCAATTGATCACGACACCAGATTGTATCAAATGAAGTGAATCAATAAAAGTTTGATCAGGTAATCAATGATACAAGAATGAATTATAACACAAGATGGAAATGATCATATGAACATAGGTTTAATCAAAGAAATGAGATTTGATCAATAATCAGTGAGGTTTTAGGTCAAGACAAGGGAGGTCACGGTAATGGCACACATAGCCCAAGAGAAAAATTATGATTAGCACAAGCTCATAATCTATGAATTGATCTGTAAGGAAAACCAACAAAAACGCTTACTTAGGTGCCATGTTGAGTTGATTGAGAGGAATCACGCGGCTGAGTTGCGCAGAGAACAGCACACACAAATGGTGCTTTGCAAGAAAGAACACAGCAGCAAAAGAGAAACTCCGAGCAGCGCAGAAGAGTAGGGAGACGATCGCAAGAAGCCACGTGCAGGAAGAACACGGGAAGAAGCTCTCACGCACAGGAAGAGAATGCGCAAGAGGAGAGTTTCGGCGCTAGGGTTCGGAAAGGTAAGGTTTACACGAAGTTAATAGGTTGGTGGATCGGTCCACCAACCATAATTTAATGTGATCAAATAGATCACCGTTCGATCTGGGAGCGCCCAGACCGATCAGGCTCCGGCCCGATCGGACTGGCCTGGTCCTGATCGGTCGATTAGGCAGGCTCCTGATCGATCGGCTGATCGATCAGGAAGCGAACAGTGGGTTTTCGAAATTTTCTGTGAGCCTCCTGATCGGTCTGTGGACCGATCACCACAGGATGTCAGATCAGTCTGGAGACCGATCCAAGCCAATACAGAATGTTTTGACAATTTTTCGCGAAGGAGCTGGATCGATCCGTTGGACCGATCAGACCTACTCCTGATCGGTCCGGTGACCGATCAGGCTCCCTGAATTTTTCTGATACGATCTGAAATATCAGTTTCAGACTCCCAAACGATATCTGATAAGGTCTGATGAAAATTATCGATCTTGGAATTGTTCTCATGACTATAATTGATCTCTGAACAAGGATCAAAAAGTCCTTATGGTTTTGACAAAATACTTTGCTCCACCCAAGTGGAGTCAAACTCAATCAACAAGCATTCACTCAATTTCAAACAAGTTTGTATCCAAATGAGATCACCAATCATGTTTCCTTGATTGGAATGTCCAAGTATGATCATGGAGCCAAGTACACATATGTTATGCATTGATTTTCCCCATACTTGGTCACCATAGTGATTATTATCTCGTCAACCTAATTTCTCAAGGGATGCAATGACATTTCGAGAAATTAAGTTGATCCTAGCATCTCACCCCATTTCTAGCAAACAAAAACGTTTTGTTAACCTTATAGTTTATGTGAGATGTCCCCAAGTTACCCAATAGTTGTTCCCTTAACAATTTGAATTGATCATGAAGGGTTTTGAATGCATCTTAATCGTATGAAGCGCGACACATTCCTAATTCCCTTCTTAAGAAACTAAATTCATTCTCAGGAAGTGGTTTAGTGAAAATGTCTGCTAGATTTGATTTGGACTCTACATGTGAGAGTACAATATCTCCTCTAGCAACATGATGCCTAATGAAGTGGTGACGCACTTCAATATGTTTAGTCCTAGAGTGATGGACTGGATTCTTTGTTAGGTTAATTGTGCTAATGTTGTCACACAACACTTGCACACCCTTGTAGCTTAATCCATAGTCCTCTAGAGTATGAATCATCCACAACAATTGTGATACACTCTCTCCCATGGCGATATATTCTACCTCGGTCGTGGAGAGAGTAACACAATATTGCTTCCGACTTGACCAACTAACTAGAGAGGAACCTAAGAATTGGCAGCCCCCACTTGTGCTTTTCCGATCCAACTTGTATCCAGCATAGTCGAAATCGGTGTAGCCAATTAGGTCGAATGATTCGGTATGGGGGTACCAAAGACTAACACCAATTGTGCCCTTAAGGTATCTCAATATTCTCTTAACAGCAATTAAATGAGATTCCTTGGCACAAACTTGATATCTAGCGCACATACCCACAGCAAAAAGTATATCAGGTCGACTAGCTGTGAGGTATAGCAGACTACCTATCATGCTCCGATATTGAGTCAAATCAACAGGTTTACCACTCTCATCATTGTCTAAACGTGTGTTTGTAGCCATGGGAGTGGTAACTTCCTTCGAATCACTCATGTTGAATTTTTGGAGTATCTCTTGAGTGTACTTCGATTGGTACACATGGATCCCATCACAGGTTTGTTTGATTTCGAGTCCAAGGAAGAAAGTCAACTCTCCCACTAGACTCATTTTAAATTCACTCTCCATGTGTCCAATAAATTCATTTAATTATCCCTTGTTGTTCGAGTCATAAATTATGTCATCGACATATACTTGGGTTATAAATATATTATCACCATCTCTCCGTAGAAATAGTGTAGGGTCTATTTGGCCTCTAACAAAACCTTTTTCAATTAAAAATGTCGACAACCGCTCATACCAAGCTCGGGGTGCTTGTTTAAGCCCATAAAGTGCCTTCTTGAGCTTGAATACGTGGTTTGGGAATTCGGTACTCTCAAACCCTGAGGTTGTTCGACATAGACCTCTTCTCTTATTAAACCATTTAGAAAGGCCGATTTGACATTCATTTGATAAAGCTTGAAGCCTCGATGTGCTGCAAATGTAAGCATCAATCGGATGGATTCCAATCGTGCCACTGGAGCATAGGTCTCATCATAATCAAGGCCTTCAACTTGACTGTAGCCCTTGGCTACTAAGCGTGCCTTATTTCTTATGATTTCTCCCTTATGGTTCAATTTATTTTTGAAGACCCATTTGGTTCCAATAATGGTGGTATTCTTAGGTCTAGGGACTAAGTCCCACACTTGACTTCTTTCGAATTGACCTAATTCATCTTGCATGGCAATGATCCAATCGGATCATTTAATGCTTCGTCAATTTTTCTAGGTTCAATTTCAGAAATTAGGGCAACTTCATTAGCCTCATTCCGGAAGAATGATTTAGTCCTAACCCCATGATGGATGTCTCCAACAATCTGGTCTTGGGGATGGCTAGAGGCTAACCTAGTTGTCCTAGGAGTTGGTGGTGCTTCTTAAATGGTTTCACTAGACACCGGCTCAGCCTCTAGATCCGGCTGATCGATGGGTTGTCTAGGCTCACCGTCATTGGACTCATCACCATCATCAACAACATTTGGACTTTCATCCAAACCCAGTTGCCTGAGTTCGAATTGAGCTCCATCGACATCTTCTGGTTGATCATTTGCTTTTGAAATTTCTTCAAAGACAACATCAGAAGATTCTTCAACCAATCTAGACTTCTTGTTGTAAACTCTGTAAGCTTTGCTAACGAGGGAGTACCCGACCAGTATCCCTTCATCAGCCTTTGCCTTGAACTTTCCAAGGTGATCCTTGGTGTTTAGGATAAACACCTTACAACCAAACACCCTAAGATGTTTAACAGTAGGTGGTTTTCCAAACTAAAGTTCATGGGGAGTCTTTCCTAGAAATCTATGGATGAGGACTCGGTTTTGCACGTAGCAAGATGTGTTTACAGCTTCGGCCCATAAGTACCCCGGTAGTGAGTACTCGTTGAGCATGCTTCGTGCAGCCTCTTGTAAGACCCGGTTCTTCCTCTCCATAACACCATTTTGTTGTGGTGTTCTAGGAGTAGAGAACTCATGTCTATACCCTCTATCTTGACAAAACTCTAAAAATCTTTGATTTTGGAATTCACCTCCATGATCACTTCTTATTGTTTTAATGGTTGATGATTTCTCATTTTCAATTCTTCTACAAAATGAAATGAACACATCTAAGGTTTGGTTCTTATATTTTAGAAAATATGTCCATGTATATTTAGTAAAATCATCAATGATAACAAAACAATATCTACTACCATTCAAGGATATAATAGTACTACAATCAAACAGGTCCATATGAAGTAAATCAAATGCGGTAGAAGTACTTACAGTGCTTTTACCTTTATGTGCAGATTTTGTTTGCTTACCCATTTGACATGCATCACAAAGTTTGTCCTTTTCATACTTGATGCTTGGTAAGCCACGAACTAATCCCTTGTTGGCCAACTTCCGGATATTCTTCATGTTCACGTGTGCTAGTCTCCGGTGCCAAAGGGTGGACTCATCTTCTCTTGACATGAGACACTTAGAAAAAGTATTAGTAGCACTTTTAAAAGAAACTTGGTAAATGTTATCTACTCTTGTTCCTACTAGTACCGTGTCAACGTTGTCATGTTGTCTAACTAGACATTGACTTGATTGGAAATCAATTGTGTAACTCGCATCACACAATTGACTGACACTTAGGAGATTAAATGTCATCCCCTTGACTAGAAGGACATTCTTAATCCTAATACATTCGGATATATGAATGTCTCTTATTCCTATAACCTTAAGACTACCATTGTTACCAAAAGAAACATTACCTCTACTTTTTCTTTGAAAGGTGGTGAATAAGGATCTATCACCGGTCATGTGTTTGGAGCACCCACTATCAACGAACCAAGTTGATAGATGCTCCCCCTCAATCACAACCTACACAATTCGAAAAATAGAAGTTTTAGGTACCCAAATCTTGGGACCTAAAGCACCTACTAAGCAAGACTTAGGCACTCATGCCGTGACTACTTTTCTTTGAACCCTAGGTGTCTTAGATTGTCTTACATCAGTCCTAGACATTAAGGACACAAATGATGGTTCTTTGGGTCGGTAACCAATACCGGCCCTATTGTAGACTGCCCTTTGGGCATTTAGGAACATGTCTAAAGTCTTTGAGCTAGTTGAGAATTTCTCAAGAACACTCTTGAGTCTCTCAACTTCACTCTTCAAAGATTTGTTTTCATCCTCTAGCATTTCTACATATAAATCATCAACATCCTCATCCCTAGAGGATGTTAATTGTTCAACTTCTAATTTCAATGACTTAACCTTATTTTTTGACTTTTTCAACAAATCGGTTAATCATGCAATTGTTCTATAGCATTTATCGAGTTCGGGAGTAATTACCTCTTCATCATCCGAAGATGATGAAGCCGCGTTTGATGAGTCACTCGATTCATCACTGCTCTCTTGATCTTCCAATGTCATGAGTGCCACATGCCGTGTACTCTTCTCATCTTTCTCCTCATCGGATGAACTAGAGGAGGATTCATCCGAAGTAGCCTTCAAGGCCTTCTTCTTCTTCTTGGATTTATCCTCCTTCTTTTTGAGCTTTGGGCAATCCTTCTTGAAGTGCCCATTCTTGCTACACTCATAGCAAGTAATGTTAGATTTATCAATCTTATCTTCACTAGGGTTATCATTACCCTTGAAGCGTCGACTCTTTCTCATCATCCTTCTAACAAAGTTGGTCATCTCGGAGGAAGAAGACCCGCTGCCATCTTCCTCGGATTTGGATTCGGATGAGGATGAAGATGAAGAGACTTCCTTTTCCTTCTTCTTCACCTTCTTCTTCTTAGTCTTTTCTCCTACAACTAAGGCAATCCCTTTCTCCTTGGGGCCTTTGTTAGCCATCTCATGTAGCTCCATTTCACAAAATAAATCATCTAACTTAACAATTGATAAATCCTTAGAAACTTTGTAGGCATCCACCATGGATGACCACAAAGCATTCCTTGGAAAAGCTTTAAGCACATACCTTACAAGGTCGCGGTTCTCGATCTTTTCATCAATAGAATGGAGACTGTTGAGGACTTCCTTGAACCGGTTATGGAGTTCACTCACGGTCTCACTCTCCTTCATGGAGAGATTTTGTAGTTGGTTGAGGAACAAGTCCCTCTTGGTGATTCTTGAATCTCGGGTGCCCTCATGGAGTTCAATGAGCTTATTCCACAAATCATTTGGACTTGTAAAGGGACCAACCTTAATGAGTTGGTCTTTGTTCATGCCACATTGCAAAGTTACCACCGCCTTCACGTCGGCTTCACTTTTCTGGGTTTGCTCAGCCGTCCAACGCCAAGATTCCAATTCTTTTCCTTCATCATCCTTTGGAGGGGAAAAACCCTCCTTCACAGTGAACCAAGTGTTGATGTCCATCTTTAGATAGTACTCCATCTTCGATCTCCAATATTGAAAATCTGCTCCATCGAAGAAGGGAGGTCGGGTGGTGGAAAAACCTTCTCTCAAAGCCATTGTTGATAGCTCTCGATTGTTAATCCGCTTGAACAGAGCCCCAAGCTCTGATACCACTTGTTGGAACTTGGATGACTAGAGAGGGGGGGTGAATATAACCAGACACCCACTTCTTTCAATTTTAAGTTTCTCTGCAGTTAGGTTAGTAGCACAGCGGAAGCAAAAACAGAGTTGCAGAAACTAAAACCTAAACTAAGCACGAACACAAAACGCTAACAAAGAGGATTTACAAGGTTCAGGGATAACTTGCCCCTACTCCTTGGCGTGCCCGTAAGGTGGGCGATCCCTTGATCGTCGGTAGATCAAGCCCCGAAAAATTCGGATAAAATGCAACCTCCTTCTCGGTGGAGTAACCTCTCCACAGCGTTTCAAGATGGATCAAGTATAAAGTATAGGAAACACAAGAAGGATCTTACTTAGCACTTAGAACCACAAGAACACAAGCAAACTTCTCCCGAGCTCCACTCAACGCAGATCTCACGTAAGAACTCCCTTCTTCGTGTCTTCTCGCTGATGGACTTGCCAAGCTTCTTGTTTCTCTTCCAAGTGCTCAAGTAACAGAAGGTTGCTTCAAGGATCACAGTTGTTTGCTCAAGATGATGGAACAGAGTAGTCGTAAGAGCACAATGTGGAGAACTTCGTTTCTGAGACTTGTTCGCCACCAAGCGCTTAAGTCTCAGCTCACTGATCGCCAGGTCACCACCTCACTGTAGCCTCCAGCTGCTCACTTGCAACAGCCAACTACCACTGAGCTCTCCTGGACTCCCTGAGCTTCCCTCAGCCAAGCCCCAGTCAGCAGCTCCAGCAGTGTCAGCATCCGTTGCAACCTGAGATGGAAAACGGACAAACCTGCTCCAAGGAAAGACTCCATTGACTCTCCTTGAGTGTTTGAATCCATTCCTGTCACCTGCACACTTGATCAGATCATTAGCACAGCAAATCAAGCAGAGAATCAAGTATCAGAGATTAAGAGCAGAGAAATCAGATGTGTTCAGACGTGATCAGAGCGTCTGACAGTGCATTTTGAATTAAAGTGATCGGTCACCGGACCGATCAGAGAGCCTCCTGATCGGTCACCAGACCGATCAGGCTCCATCCTGATCGGTCATAATGAGGAACTCGCTACACTTGATCGTTCACCAGAACGATCTAAACAGTATCCCTGATCGGTCACCGGACCGAACAGGAGCCAAGCAGTAAGGTTCCCAAAACCCACAGGAGCTGAGCAAGAGGTGAACTCTAAGCTCCCTGATCGGTCACCAGACCGATCAAGAGCTGAGCAGGAAGTGAACTCTAAGCTCCCTAATCGGTCACCAAATCGATCAGGAGCAGAGTAGTGAGTGAACTCTATGCTCCCTGATCGGTCACCAGACCAATCAGGAGCCGAGCAGTAAGTTCCCAAACTCACTGTATGCTTCCTGATCAGTCACCAGACTGATCAGTCATAGATGGATCGGTCACCAGACCGATCCACAAGGGAACTTCGTGCCAACTTCCCTGATCGGTCACCAGACCGATCCAGGCTAGGCCAAACCCACTCTAAGTCAAGAGAACTAGCTCTCGGTCTCCCCTGACTCGTGCTCAGTCCTCCGGACCAAGACTCCATGCCCAGTCTCACTCACCGGGACTTCAACCTAGCCCTCCAAGCTAGGACCTGGCCCTCCAAGCCAGGATTTCATCCAACCTAGCCCTCCAAGCTAGGACCTAGCCATCCAAGCCGGGATTTCATCAACCTAGCCCTCCAGGCTAGGACCTGACCCTCCAAGCCAGGACTTTTCACACCTAACCCTCCAGGTTAGGACTTTTCCACACCTAGCCCTCCAAGCTAGGATTTTTCCACACCTAACCCTCCAGGTTAGGACTTTTCACACCTAGCCCTCCAAGCTAGGATTTTTCCACACCTAACCCTCCAGGTTAGGACTTTTCACACCTAGCCCTCAAAGCTAGGATTTTCCCACACCTAACCTTCCAGGATAGGATTTTTCAAACCTAGTTCCACTAGGTATGCCTAGTCCACGACCAGGACTTAATCTCAATCATCTCATCAACCTAAACTAAAATCGATGTCAACACCAAAACAACAATCAGGGTCAGACTGCATCAACAGTTGGGAGTTCGTAGCATCTAGACCAAGCCTAAGGTACCTCGGGCATCCGCAGCACCGCGAGACATTAGGTTTGAGTTACTTGGTCGGGCATCCATAGCACACAGACCAAGCCTAAGTACCTCGGACATCCATAGTACCATGAGGCATTAGGGTTTTTATTCTTGGTTGGGAGTCCATAGCACCCAGACCAAGCCTAAGTACCCCGGGCATCCGCAACACCGCGAGACATTCGGGTTTAGGTTACTTGGTCGGGCATCCATAGCACACAGACCAAGCCTAAGTACCTCGGGCATCCGCAGCACCACGAGGCATTAGGGTTTTTGATCCTTCGGTGGTACATTGATATTTTGGAGAGGGCACCTTTATTGCTTGAATTCGCTGCAAGGAAGCAAGAATACACAGGTGGGTACACAATATGCAAAATAAATCTTATTGGGACTGAAAGGGTCAGAGATAGTTGGCCTGCCCGGGCCTCTTGAGCCTTTTGTCCCTCTCCCTCTGTGCATGACCACCTCCTCCAGCTAGCCTTCTGAAGCCCTTGGGTTCTTCCAGAACTCTGACCTGACTTCCCCACTGTAGCATCGCCGTGACACCAACTGGTCCCCTTTGACTTCAACCACTCGGTTGCCTACGGAGAATTTTATCTTCTGGTGGTAGACAGAGACCACCGCCTGGAAGACACTGAGCGCAGGGCGGCCCAGGATGGTGTTGTAGGAGGAGGGAGCGTCCACAATCAAGAAAGGTGTCGTCCTGGTCCTCTCCAGTGCATCGCTACCTAATGAGAGTGATAGGGTGATTTGCCCTATCTGCTGTACTTGATACCCCGTAAAGCCGAACAGTGGGGTTGAGACCGGAAGTAGCTCATCATCGTCGATCTGCATCTGGTCCAGAGCCGCCTTGTACAGGATATTTACGGAACTTCATGTGTCCACGAAGATGTGCTTAACCTCGTAGTTGGCGATGCAAACTAGGATTACTATGGCATCTTCATAGGGAGCTTCCATCTCTTCCAGGTCTACTGGACCGAAAGAAATTGTAGGGTCGTGTTCCTTGCTTCGGCTTGTCCCAATGGAGTAGTTTTCCAGTTGTCGGGTATGAGACTTCCTTGCCCGGTGGGAATCTCCTCCGGTGGGTCCTCCGGAGATTACTCCAATGTGTCCAGAGGGCGGGCCACGCGTAGGGCCCTTGTCTTTCTGGGGATCTCTCAGATCATCGGGGTGCAGGCCCCTGACTCCCTTCCTCGCGATCGTGATCGAGACCGATGTCGGGTCTTGTTTTCCCCGGCCTGCTGCTGCCAAGGAGACAGGCTTCGCCGTGGAGACTTTCGGCGACATCCCCTTTTATTCCACTTTCTCTGAGGTCTGGTGTCTGCCTCCTCACTGAATTTCTTCTTCAAGGCGTAACACTCCTCAGTGGAGTGTGTTGTACTGCCATAAAAATCGCAGTACTTCGGCAGTGGCTCCGGCTGCTCGGTATCCACCATCTCAACCAGCCTTCGCCTACCCGCCCATTGGTCCTTCTCGAGGTGAAGGTCTTTTCCTTGAGTTGGAGCTGGGGGCTCCCTCCTTTCAAACCGGGGAACGGTTGGAGGGAGGACAGTTAGGATGTATACTAAAAAACTTATCTTTTTATATATGAACATCCACATTTTGAAAGAGAATCACAACAACATAGTTGCATGTTTATATTAGTATATGCATAACAGTCTGATACTTTGTATTGTAGATAACATGGTGTGTCGTGACGCACAGAAGATCATGTTATCAGTTCCTTGCAGAGTATAAGTAGAGGCTTATAACCGAGATGGAATTGAACAAACCATCGGGATGGTTGTAGTGTAATTAGGTGTTGTTTGTCTTAACCATAGAATTACACTAGTGTGCTTTGTGTGCATTGAGCAAGACCAAAATAGAGGTGATCCAATTTGTATTGACTTTATAATTGGATCAAAGTATCGGACCTTGGATTATTATGGAGTACAATCTCTAAATCCCAATATAATAACGGACACGTATATTTAGTATTTTATTTCTTTGATTTACCAATGGGCGAGATTTATTCTGTTAAATCGGTTGGCTTGGTAAGTTGAAAAATAATATTAATTATATGGTGTGTCGTTGATTATTGATGGAATCCGTGTCCTGGTGAGTCAGGATGATGATGCCCCCTTGATGAGCTCATAAGGTTCATCATGTTAAACCCTGCAGGTGGATTTGATCAGACATGATGATAAGGTTGAGTGGTACTAGTCAAGGAGTTAGAAATTGATTAATTAAAATTGTCAGTAATTTAAATTAATAGACGGGCATTCGATATCTTAAATACGGGGAGATGAATGTACTCATAATAGGTGGAGCCCATATGAAAATATAGAGGTTGGCAAGGAAGTTCAATGGAGATCCTTTAGTGGAATGGATCTTCATTAATGTATCAATTTTAGATCCATTAGCAGGCCAAGACCCAACTCCTCCTCATGGTCCCTACCTTAGCCCTATATATACCCCATGGGATCAAGAAACCAAGGCTTAATCCAATTGATCAACACAACCCAAGCCTTCTCTATTCTCTCTTCCTCCCTTTCTCTCTCCTAGGTCACGGCAAGGAGGAGTTCTTCCTTCTCCTTTCTTTTTCTTCTCTTCCTCTCATCCACTTGGTGGCAGCCTTCCACTAGACAAAGGGGGAGATCATCTCTCCCTTTTGTGGTGTGTGGCGAGGAGGAAGAGAGGACCGACGGCTGGTGGGAGGCGGCGCAAGGTGAAGGTCGGCGGCGCCGCAAGCTTAAGAGGAGGAAGGGAAGTTTCGGCTTGTTGGGTTGGGAAGACAGTCTCTTCTCTCTTTTCTTCATCTTCTTCATCTTCCCCTCAGAGCTCTTCTTGTGGCCGGCGGGTTTGGGAAGCCACTTATGGCTGGCGGCGCAAGAATTGGAGGAAAGGTGGCCGGCGGTAGCAAACCCTAGGGCTAGGGTTTTGCTAGGCGAGAAGAAGAGATCTTTTGGAGGCCTTGGTGATTCCGGTTCTCGGTAGCTCGTTGCCCACATGACGTTCGAGAGGGAAGGGACATAAGGTAGAAGACTGCGAGGTAAACCAAGGTATAAATTTCTTCCTTGACTCCTTGTTATTCTTATCATTTCATGTGTATGTTAATTAATTATTATGGTTTTGATTATTTGATAATCATTGTTAATAATTAATTGGACCTTGATAATAAATACAAAAACCGACGATCTCGTCAGTGGCTCGATGAAGAGCCCACTCCGATGCTCAAGTCAGTGTCTCGATGGAGAGAAGTATGAAGTAGAAAGAAATATGAGTAGCAGAGAATGAATGCCCCTTTTACCGGAGGGGTTGAACTACCTTTTATACTTGTGGCGACTGCCTTGGCGCGCCCCCATGATCTATGCCACGTCGCCCCCTTTGGCAGTTACTAGATAGCCTTTGAAACGGTCCACGCGCGTCATTACGTGTTTCGACCCGTTGCGACATTTAAGGATCATGATATCTCTGCGATAGTAGGGATGCTTATCAGTAGATCCACAATGGAAGGGGGCCGTTACTTAAGATCGAAGGCAACTTAGGCTCCGCTTCCCCGAGGTGATCTCGGGGCCTTCTGGCCCGGGCCATCGCGGGCACTCCATTTCCCCAAGGTGATCTCGAGATCCGACTTCCCGGGTTGATCCCGGGAGGAGTTTTAATATTTTTCTATATTTTATATTTTTCTATTATATCCTTATTTCAATTATTTATAATTATTTTGAAAAAAATAATTTCGACTTTGAATATCAATGGTTTGATATTCTCAGATTTCAAGCTCAACGTGCCTGATATTGATTTCATTTTAAAAATGCATTCTTAAAATATTTAATTATCATTTATTATTTATTTATAGTATAATTTATTAATTTTTTCACAATAAGACAAAATATAGTAAATAATTCGGGATGAATATTATACAAGACAGGAAGAGATATATAGAGTGAGAGAAAATGAAAATATCTGTATTCAAATTATAATTTATTATTTTAAAATCAAATTATGAAAAAGTGATTTGGAAATCTCGGAAAGTGAACTACAAAGGCGGGAGGGGTGTAAGAGGAATCATCTGATTTTACATCCGCTTTTTGTTAAAGAACAAATCATAAGATGTTTTTTTGATAAATATAAATTCTTACCTGCATCTTTTGATGAAATGCTGATATAAAAAAGAAAAATATTTCAGATAAGACATTTGGAATAGCTGAGTATGAAAGTTATCAACCATCTACTGAATGTAATATATTTAAAGCAAATTCTACGGTGAAGAATGACAATAATCCTGATAATATAAATTGAATGGCAGTGCATGATTCAATTGCTATGGAAATTATAAGAAGTAGACGAGAATTTTAATGATAGATTTTTTACATTTTTTTAGTCATGTATTTGTTATTCTGTCATATTTTAGTAGCTTAAATTTTTTAAGTGAGTAATTTTCCTTTGTTGTTTTCATTGATTCCAAAATATATTCAATTATTTGTTGTTTTATCACTTTGCTTTCTATCGAAATAAGGTTATGTTCTAACTTTTTTTTCTATCTTTTTCATAGGATTTTAAAAAATAAAAGTATCAAATATAGTATTTATCCATTTTTAACTATAATTTTTATTTGAAATATTAATGATATTATTAAATTTTATTTTTTAAAAAATTAAAATATCAAATAATTTTATATTTTTATATAAATTTAATATTTATTATAAAATTATAAATTAATTTTGTGATATATATATAATAAATTCTTTAATAAAAAAATTTATAATATCAAATACATCAATATCTTTAATATATTTAAAATAAATTCATCCAAATACTTTAATAATTTATTTTTAAAATATATTTAAAATAAATTCATCTAAATGTTTTAATAATTTATTTTTTAAAATAAAACTTAACAATTTATACACTCTTATTATACTAGTTTATAAATTATTTTTAATAACTTTAGTCAACAATTCTCTTATTGAATTTTTTATCCTAGAAATACTTTTTTTATGATGGCAAAAGATGATTTACTCACCCAGTATCTTTGTCAATTCATCTCAGGGCTAACATGGAAGAGGTAAATCATGGAGGCTACTAGCTCAGATATTGTGGCTAGTGCGTGGGGAAGACGAACACATTGACTTTGTTAGGTTTTTACTTTTAGATCTCATGATGATAACACCTATATATTAATCATCAGTCCATCCCGTGAAATCTAAAAAAACCTCTTCAGCTTGGATGGGGGCATGCCAAACACTCATGTTATGCCAGCTCGACACCCGCGTGTGAGCCATGCCAAATATGCAAACCCTGTCTTGATCTTTGCTAAACTCATTGGAGCAAAAATGATAACGGATTCGTGCTAAATCCAAGCTGAGGTACTCACTACCCCTAATTGAGACCCGATTTGGATATTTATGTCCCCACGGGATGGACTGATGGTTAGTACGTGAGTGATACCACGAAGATTCCTGAGGTCAAATCCTGACAAAGCCAGTATGCCCATCCTCCCCACGCGCTAGCCACAACATTCGGGCTAGTAGCCCACGTGATTTATCTCCTCCGTGTTAATCCTGGACGGATTGACAAGACACTGAGACGAACAAATCGACTTTTGCACTAATTTGGACATATATTATAATTTTTCTCTCATCTAAAAAAAGGAGGCAAACCGAAGGTCAATTACCAATCCAAACTCCCAAAGACCAGAGCCACCACGGAACGCCACGATGGCGTCCGCTGCTCCCTTCACCGGCGCCACGCCCACGACCCCAATAGCCATATTCTCTTCCTCCACTTCCACCTCCTGCCCATCCCTTTTCCCTCCTCTCTCCGTACTGTTCCTCTCCCCCTCGCTCCCCGTCCGTCGCCTCCGGCTCTCCCTGCCCTCCCCTTCCCGCAGCCCCATCGTCATCCGGTCCGGGCCCGGCGGAGGGGGATTCGGTGGAAGCGATGACGGATCTGGCGGCGGAGGAGGCGATGGAGGAGAGAATGGCGACTCGGGTGAGAAGAACCGGGCCGAGGCGTTGCTCGTGCTGGCGGAGGCCGATCGGACTCTGGAGAGCCTCCCCAAAGACTTGTCCGCCGCGATCGAGAACGGAAGAGTCCCCAGGTTGATCGTCCAGCGTTTCTTTGAGCTCGAGAAGTCGCCAGTCTTCCGGTGGCTGCTCCAGTTTGGGGGATTCAAGGAGCGGCTCCTAGGCGACGACCTGTTCTTAACTAAGGTCGCCATTGAATGCGGCGTTGGCATCTTCACCAAGGTTCTTCATTCTATCCCTTGCTTGATGGCCGTTCCTCCAAAATGTGGTCTCCGGGATGGAGGAGGCCATTTTTGTCTTCTTCCACAAAGTATTCTTCTGTCCACACTCGTGGAAGCTTTAACTAAACAACTTTAATGATTTTTTGTTGACTATTACATATTTTTATTCTCTATTATACGATGTTGTCGGATTGAAGTTGGTCGCGACCAAAATGAGTATTCATCCTGAAAATCGATTTGTTTTTCCCCTTTCGCTCAATTCCTTCTGAAGCCGAGTCGATCCTTTCGTCGCCAAACCTGGTGTCTCGATTGCGTCCATGGCCTTAGTGTACCGCCTCGCGCGCTGCCTCATCCCTGCTTGCACAGAAAGGAACCGCAGAGCAAGACGCTCTTCCCGTGCTGTCATCGTCTCTGCATTTCACAGCGACTTGCAGACACCGCAAGAATCCGACACCACACCGTCTCTTCTCGAGTCCCGGTCCTCCTGTCGGTCCTCCTGTCGAAGCTCCGAGTCTACAGCCTCTCCGTCACAGCCACGGTGCGTGCGAGCTCCCCATCCCTCCTGCCACCCGATCTCGCAGCATTCTCCATCCTCCATTCTCCAGCACCGCTGAACATTCGGTGGATGCAACTTTAGCTGGTCAGTCGCCTGCTTCCTTACTGTAGAAGCACCCAATTGCTGGCTCCCATTGCTCCAGCGACGACGAACTCATCCGCAACCCTAGATCGAGTTAGGATCGAAGCCCGTTTCCTCCAGGCAGATGATACTGCAAATTTGATTTGATTTTTGTAGATTAGTCCGACTAATCTGGAGCTAAATTATTTCCGCTACACTAAACAGAGTGAGAAAATATTTGAACACTCTCGAGGTGGATATCATCCAAGCACCCGCACAACAATCTTCAGCAATAACAGAATAAGGTCGCATCACCCTAGGAAAGCCATTTCTCATTTGAAAATTCATTTTATTTCACTTAGGTGACTGAGCATTTAGGCAAGGCCTTTGAATTTACTTTGACGAAACATAATAGACATTATACTATTGTTGCTAGGCATCTACTTCTGTCCTAATTACTACAAATGTACAATTATCCTGGTTAGCTCAAAATAATGATTGATATTAAGAGCGTGAAGCTATCAGAATTTTTTTCTATTTAATCTTTTTTTCAAACAGTTCAAAAAATCATAATGTAATGATGATTTATGCCAACCATGGGATATGAATAGATCAATAATAAAATCAGCATAGGTATATATTTCAGTTGTTTGACATGAATTTTGCCAAGAATGTCTTGATAATGAAAATTAGATCTGAAGCTCTCAGGGTAATCCTATATTTTTCATTTGAATGTGTATAATTAATATTTGGTTTAATGACAACTTGTAATGCATGTTTAGTTATATGTAGTCTTAATGATTAATACCATATCGGTACTTTAGCAATAAGAAGTGTTTCAGAAGTTTTCTTTCACTTTGATGACTGATAGTTTTGTCAATGCCATTGAATTTACTTTGTTGACACAAATTATTTTAGTATGCCTGCTAGTGCTAGGCATCTACTTCTATCCTAATTGGTACAAATGTACAATTTTCTGCTCAGCCCATTACAATAATTGATTTAACTGATTGAAGAGAGCATGAAGCTACTTGAATTTTCTTTTGTATGAGTTTCCTATTTTCATGTAGATTATTATGATTATATTGAGTGGTGGCTGAGAAATTAGATAGATAGAGAAGAAGGATTATATTGTTGAGTTTGAGCCAACCTCAAGCTTCACTAGATTGAAAGGATAGAAGCAAATCTCCATATATTTCTCTTTTACTCTTCTTCTTCATATGATGGACATTGAATTTGACATATACAAGATCATTCAATCTTGACGTCTCGAGCCTATTCTTCTTCTTAGTCTGTATCTAAACAATTAGAAAATTATTAAAAACTAATAAAAAGAAAGGATAGATAACATAATTATTTATGAATTACTATACCCTTTCAAATTGGCTCCAGTTTTTTCACACCTCGAGGAACTACTTGCCAAAGAGAGAAATCGCATTGCCATTTTTTTGTAAATTTGGAGTGTCACCACCATAATTAGGCCACTATCCAACATAAAAAAGTAAAGAGGAAAAAAAACAATAAACAAAAAAAAGGTAAAAGAGACATGTATGTTAGTGAATAGAAATAAAGGAAAGAGATGTACTTTGATCAAAGTCATGGTACACATCCACCCTCTCAGATGCCTTGATCATCATTTTTCTTCCAAAGTTTTCGGATTTTGTACTTAAAAAATTCATCATTAGAAATGGTGGATTGCATGTCCTCGTCGGTGGAAAAAATTTTCTCAACACAATTCAATAACTCAGTCATAATATTAGTGTCATTTTGTATGCTTGGATCTTTGAAGTAAAAAAACCCTATTTAACAAGTGACATAACGCAAAGGACTATCAAGTCTATCCGTAGACTTCTCATCAAGAATCTTCGAAATAGGGGTGATATTTTCTTCTTTTTTGAAAGTCTTTTTAATATCTTCCTTGGCTTGTTTAAGTGCACCCAATAAAAAGGCCATTGAGGGTTTTTTGTCACCGTCAACAAGGCGTAAAACTTTCACTAAAGGGGTGAAAATATTCAAAACCAAAGAAACACCATTCCAAAAAGAGATACTTGTTATCGTCGCCTCCGCCGCTTTCCTCTTCACTCTACTCCTTAATTTTGTTTTGCCCCACTCCTCAGATGTAAACATAAGTCTGATCTTTCTTGCCTTTAAACTTTCCAAAGTCAAAAATGAAATAACAAATCTATTCACGGGTTTCACAATATCCCTCTTCTTGGTATATTTCCTCATAATAGCCAATATTCTATGATGTGCACAGATGAATATTGTTAGGGCCTTTGCTTTTCTCAAGCATTCCGCTAAACTTGGGTAGCTTTCCAATTGCTTCAAGCATGAGGTTGATTGTATGAGTCACAAAAGAGGTCTAAAATTTGAGGTTGTGTAACCTTCAACAACTTCGCTGCCACCATATTGTTTGTTTCATTGTCCAACACTACTTGAACAACATGTTGAGGGCCAATTTCATTGATGTATTTTTCTACAAACTCGAAAATGCAAGTCTTGTGTGTGCCTACATGGATTCTTCAATAGAACCAAGGAACGAAGTGCCTAGTTTGTAATTAACACATAAATTCGTAATGCTTCTCTTGTGATCCATCCATGCATTGGTCATAATTGAACATCCATTATTCATCCAGTTTCTTCATGCTTTTTTAGAGATAATTGGTCCTCTCAACTTCTTGCTTCAAAAGTGACTCTCTTAGAAGATATTAACTTGGAGGTTTGAAGTCCGGGCCAAATTGGCTCGCCTCTGTAAATTGTCTAAAGCTTTGATTGCCAATTGCATGAAAAAGAATCCCCGCCTTATAAATTCATCTTGCAAGGTACTCATGCACATCATTTGTAAATTTTAATTTTAATGCATGATTTATGTTTTGTTGTCTTGCCTTTGTTAGATCAATTGTAGATGTCTACTTATCAATAGGCCAGAGATGCTTTGACTTCTTTTTAGAAGAATTTTCCTCAACTTGACAATCATTATCCTTTACATCAACACCTATATTTACTTCCGTCCTCTCTTCTTTCATTTCATCCACTCTTTCTCGCTTCTTATTCTTGCTATTTTCAAGATAAACTCTTACTCTTTTTTTTTTGTTTTCATCATATGCTTTAGGACGTGTTTTAACTTATCCTATAATACTCGCAATATGATGCTGATAAACTTCTCCCTTAATAAGTCTCTTACACAATTTGTATGTGATCTAATCTTTTTTTCTTTGCAATACGACACCCAATAATCCCAAACAATATTACTAGACTTTCGCTTTAATTCCACCTTCGGTTATTTCTCATTTTCTGCCATTAATCTTCAATAATTAAATAAAAGATCAAAAACTAGAACAAGAATTTACTAGAAATATATAAAATCTAACCTAGTGAGGCGGCGACAGTTACTGGCGGAAGGAGGTGGGTTGTGGGTGACTTGGTGGGTAGATGGAGTTATTTATGTTTTGGAAGGGAGAGTGTATTAATTATCTAGGTTTTAGGTTTTTTAAATTTTGTTGACTTTGATCACCTCACCTTCTGTTTTTAATTTTGTTGACTTTGAATGCCTCACTACCTTCGTCTCACCCACTGCCTCGCCCGCCTCCCCAGCCTTGCCTCATCTTTGATCGCCTAAAGCAAAGGTGGTGCGGTTGATGCTCACCTCCCGCCTAGGCGGCTACCTCAGCTGCCATTTAGAACACTACTATCTAAGCAGTAACCATATATGAAATAGCAGTTCGTTTCATCTTTCCTAAGCAAACAACAGAAGTGATATCATTGCTTGGTTCATATAAGGACACAGTTGATATTCTTTCCATCCATATTTGGCATTGCTCTAGTTGGTTTGAGTAAATTTAGTTGACTTGAATTATCATTTTAGAAGTGAAATTATTTATTTTATATATATATCCTGTCATAGAGCGTAAAATAGGCAGGGATATCATGAAAATTTTCTTTTAAGAAAATAATACAAAGAAATGACTGCATATTCTCTTTCTGGCTTCTTATGTTTTGGTGTCCTTTCTTAAGCGTTTGGTGACTAAAAGTTTTCCTAGATTCTTTACAGCATGACATGGATTTCACTTGTAGATTGACAAAATGCACACTTATCTTCTACCCTTAATGGCATTTGTTCAAGTTTTTAACCAGATGACTTATTAGATAATGGAAAATAGGTGGGTCAGTCATGACTTGGATCACACTTGCAGATTGACTTGGCACACATTTACCTTCTAGTCTTTATGACATTGTTCAAGTTTTTAATGACATCTTTTCTTAGAGTCCATGCAGTCTTATTTTCAATTTTTATATTGTTAATTCATATCTTTATTCCTAAAAGAATCTTGTTTTCCTCTAATTCTGATCTATTGGGCTTACCCAGACAGCTGCTGAGTGGGAACGTCGCAGAGAGAAGTTTGTGAAGGAACTGGATTTCGTTTTTTGTGATGTGGTATGGCTTATTTTGGCGAAGTTTCCTTGATAGCCTGTTTCAGTAATTTGACTGTTTATAGATTGAACATTGGCCTTTTTTCCTTTTCATTTGAGGATGATTCGTCTTCTTAGTTATGACATCTAGATTTTGGATTTATTATGTGAGGAAAAAAGGGGAGAATGACTACAAGATTGTTGAAGTGAGATATTCACTTTGGAGGAGAATGCCTTGCATGTAGGGGTGAGTATTTGGTTAAAACCAAATCGAACCGAACCGAATAGACCGAAAACTGAATAAACTGATATTTTCCAAAATAACCGAACCGACCGAATTTCTTGATAAAAACCGGAAAACCGAACCGATAAAATATCAGTTAATTCAGTTTTTAACCGAATTAACCGATTTAACCGAAATTTTAAAATTTTATTCGATTTTAATAAAAAAACAAGATTTAATTTAATTTAATTATATTTTTAAATAAAAAATAATTAAATTAATATTCTTATTCGGTTTAACCGGATTACAAAATTCAAAACTGAAAACCGAACCGAATTAACCAAAAATCGAATCGAATTTTAAGAAAAAAATCGAAAATCGAACCGAATTTCAAAATTCGGTCGGTTCGGTTCGGTTAATTCGGTTTTTCCGAATTTTTGCTCACCCCTACTTGCATGGATCTTAAAAACTTAGGGCTCTCCTATGTGAGACTAATGTTGTCAAAAGCGCTTGCTTCGCGCGCTTAAGCGCAATGCGCAGCGAAGCGAGACTTCATCGCTTCTGCGAACGCGGTAGCGAGCGGGATCGACTAGCGGCGCTTTGCGCGACACGCGACGCGATCTTTGGCAAAAAAAATTTCAAATTTGCCTTTTGTTTTGTTTAAAGCCCTAATTCTCTTTGCAATTGCGCCTCTTCATCTTCCTCTCGCCATCGCCAACGTCTGCCGCTGCGTCTTCGTCTGCTTCTCGCCGCCGCTTCGTCTGCCACTACGTCCAGCCGTCCAGGTATTCCTTTATCAGTCCAAACTCCATCGCTGGCAGGGTCGGAGATGTCCGGCGACCCATCCGGCGCTGCTGGACACTGTTTACGGTGTTCAGTGGCGCCGGAAGCGTCGCGGGACGCCTCCAGTGACGCCGGAAGCAACATCGCACGCCTCTGGCACCACCGGAAGCGTCCCGCGACACTTCCGGTGCCGCCAGTGTTATTTTTGTTTTTTATTAATTTTTTAAAAAAATAATTCCTCAAAAAATCAAACAACTCAAAAAAAAATCTTATAAATTTTATTAATTCATATAAAATAAATTTAAATATATAAAAAATATTTATAAATAAAAAATTCTAATAAATTTTATTATGTAATATAAATCAGATTTAAAATTTATAAAATATATATTTTAAATATAAAAATCTGATAACTTCATTAATTAATATAAATCAAATTTAAATATATTTAAAATTAAAAAATTCTAATTTTTTATTAATTCTTATAAAATCAGAAATCAGATAAAATTTAAAATTTAAATCAAATTTAAAATCAGATTAAAAAATTTTAAATCAGATTTTAAATTAGATTAAAAAATTTAAATCAGATTTAAAATTTAAAATTTAAATACATAAAAATTATATTTAAACAAAATTTGAAAAATATTAATTTGATATTTATATTTAAATATATTGAAATTATAATTTAAATGAAAATTTAGTAAATTATATTAATTCATATAAACCACTAAATCAATAAATAAAATTTAAATATATAATAAATATATTTAAAATAAAAATTCTAATAAATTTTATTAATTCATTTAAATTAAAAATTCATATTTAAATATATATTTAAATTTTAAAATAAAAAATTATAATAAATTTAATTAATTCATATAAATCAGATTTATATTTTGATAATAAATTTTTTCCAGTTTTATATGAATGTTTTTTATTCATTGATTATTATTGTTATTGATTTCAATTTTCAGCGGTGTTGATTGAGTTGATTTGACTTGATTCTAAACCATGTCAAATACAGTAATTCCATCTACTCGAAAAGATATTGCTTGGAGTTATGCAACATGTTCAGATCCTAAAAATCCAAATATTGTCACTTGTATTTTTTGTGGTAAAATAACAAATAGCGGAATTTATCGACACAAGCTGCATTTGGTTGGAGGCAATAAAAATGTGAAAGCTTGTCCGAAATGTCCCGAGCATGTTAAAGAAGAAATTAGAGAGTTCATGCAAAAAAAAAAAGAGTTATTTGAAAAATCAAATGGATGTTATACCTTATTCTGATGATATTGAAGATTTGGAAGAACATGAAGATTATCATTAAACTAAAGTGAAAGGAAAACGACCAATATCTGATTCAAGCATCCATCTTACGACCCAAGGTAAAAAGTGCGGACCTATTAATCTTTATTTTATGAAAGATGTTGATGAAATTGTCAAACAAAGACGTGCAAAAAACAAAGGACAATTTGATGAAAATAAAAAGAAGTTGAGAGATATTGCGGTTGAGAAATTTGCAAGATGGATGTATGATGCTGGAATTCCTTTCAATGCTGTTAAATATGATTCTTTTGAGCCTTGTATTGAAGCTATTGGACAATTTGAATCTGGGATGAAACCTCCATCATATCATGAAGTGAGAGTTAAGTATTTAAAGAAAGAGTTAACAAATACGAACTGCTCCTCAAATCCCACGAAGAAGATTATGCTAAGTTTGGGTGCACAATCATGGCAGATGGATGAACAGATAAAAAGGGTATGACTCTTATAAATTTTTTGATAAACGGTCCCAAAGGAAGTGTTTTTGTTGAATCAGTTAATAGTTCAGGCTATTCTCACATAGCTGACAAGATGTTTGAGTTACTTTCTAAATTTGTGTGTCATATTGGAGAAAAAAATGTAGTTCAGATCGTAATAGATAATGCAAGTTGCAATGTCAGTGCATGTAATATTTTAAATATATATTACTTTCAAGTTTCAATTAGTAATTGGATATTTGAATCATATTTTTATTTTTTGACTAATTTTATTTTTTTCAGGTCGTCTTTTGGAAAATCGATTTCCACACTTGTACTGGACTCCCTGTGCAGCTCATTGTTTAGATTTGTTGCTCGAAGATATATTCAAAATTCCTCATCTTAGAAAATTGCATAAGCGGGCGTTGATGGTGAATGGTTATATTTATAACAGACCACAAGTATTGAGCATGATGAGAGAGTTTACTGGACAAAGAGACATTGTAAGAACCGCAAAGACACGTTTTGCAACCGTTTTTTTGACTTTAAAGCGATTTCATGTACAACAAGCAAATCTGAGAAAGATTTTTACATCTGAAAAGTGGGCAAATAGTCGATTTTCGAAGGATGCTGCAGGAAAACGTGTAGCAGAAGTGATATTGATGCCTTCTTTTTGGAAAAATATGGTTTTTGCATTAAAAGTTGGTGGCCCATTGGTGAAAGTATTGTGACTGGTAGATGGTGAAAAAAGATCTCCTATGGATTATATTTATGAGTCAATGGACAGAGCTAAAGAAGCTATTACTGCGTCATTTAACAATAATGAAGAGAAATATCGAAGTGTTTTTGAATTCATTGACAAAAGATGGAACATTCAACTCCATTGACTTTTGCACGCAGCTGTATATTTCTTGAATCCAGAATGTTTTTACTTGAACCCTGACATAGAAAATGATACAGAAGTGATAGAGGGTTTGTACAAGTGCATATCTAGATTGGTGAGAGGTGAGGATTTACAAGATCAGATCACGAATCAATTGGAAAAGTACAAGAAAGCAGAAGGACTTTTTGGTTTGCCAATGGCTATCAGACAAAGAACTTTAAAATCACCAGGTAAATTTGCAAATAATTTGTTGTGATATTTCAATATTGGACGGTATCATTTAATAAAGTTAATCTTATAATTTATATGTTTTTGTGTTTCAAGCTGATTGGTGGTTTTCTTATGGTACATCAACGCCTGAATTAAAAACATTTGTAATGAAGATTTTAAACCTCACATGCTCTGCTTCTGGCTGTGAACGTAATTGGAGTGTTTTTGAACATATAAGTTAGAGTTTTTTTTAATACATATTAAAAATTATATTATGGACTTAACCTTTGATTTCTTAATTTTTTTTTTGTAGATACATTCCAAGAAGAGAAATAGGTTATCTCAACAACGATTGAATGATTTGGTATATATCAAGTACAATAGAGCTTTGAGGCATAGATATGACATGCGAGATAAGATTGATCCTATTTCTTTGTCAGAGATAGATGATAGTAATGAATGGTTGTTGGGAAAATTAGATGACAGTGATAAAGACAATGAAAATGATTTTGTCTTTGAAGGTGAAGATTTGCGTTGGAGTGATGTAACACGAGCATCTGGGGTTGGTGAAAGTGCATATGACTTTCGATCTTGAAATGCATCTTCTTCAAAAGGAGAATCATCATCTGCTTCAGCAAAAAGAAAATAAATTTCGACTCAAACTAGTCTTGTAGATGAAGAAGAGATTATCCTTGATGATGAAATTAAAGAAGAAGATACCGATGGATATAAATCAAGCGATGGAGCTGATGACATAGATTTGGATAATGAAGATGATTAAGATGATGATTTTGATATTTGATATTTCATTTTCATCTAAGCATCCATTCAGACTTTTGATTTATTTTTAGTTTTTTGAATAATCTACAGTTTTATCAAGTTGATATGGTCATTTGGATTTTCAAAGACATTTTCAAAGACTTTTGATAGATATAATAATCCTTTTGTTTATTACGTTTTTTTCCATAAAGCCTACGCTTTGCTTTGCGCTTTAAGCCCCAAGTCCCTTGAGCGTTTTTTTGCGCCTTGCGCTTATGACAACACTGTGTGAGACTTGGGTGTGGGTGGGGTTTTAGGGAAAACCTGATTTGACCTAATTTTATCTGGTGTATATATAAAGATTGGCGAACCCAAAATTTTCAGGTTGGAATGGGTTTTGATGGGTTTGACTATAGGGTCAACCACATTTATTATTTATCTAATAAGATAATAGTGAAAAAATATAGAGAAAAGAAAAGAAGATTTGCTTATGGCTTTATTAACTTAAAAAAAGTTTATGGTGACAAAGAAATAAAAGAGAATTTCTGAAATGTTTTCTATGTCATTTTACTAAGAGAATTACAACATATAGATATCAAGAATTATCAAATCCCTTAATTGTAGGGTCTAATATAGGAAGAAATGCAACAATACTTACAAAAAGAATATATAAACATCTTATAAAGGTAATCAAGGGATATACAACTATAACAAAACTAAATAAGGAAAGAAGAATATATCGACATCCCCCCTCAAATTAATGCGGTAAGTCTACCAACATTAATTTGCTACTGAGAAACTCGTGTTGTTGGCTTTTCAAAGCTTTCGTAAAAACATTAACTATTTAAAGATCAGTAGAAAGATGAGGAAGAGTGATAACACCTCGAATAAAGACCTCCTTAATGTAATGATAGTCCACCTTGATGTGCTTTGTGCGTTCATAATATATTGGATTTGCAGCTATTTGAATGACACTAGTAATATCACCATGAAGTGAAGTAAGATTAGGTGGAGGAAATCTAAGTTCAGAAAGAAGACTACGTAACCATACAATTCTAGAACAAGCTGTAGTCATGTCTCTATACTCAAATTAGACAGCCTTCGTGGAAGATTTAGAAGATTTATAGAGACAATCCCGCTTCTTACACTTCCAAGAAATCAAGGCATCTCCAAGAAAATGCTCTGTGGTAGACTTCCTAGTATCCGGGCAGGCAACCCAATTTGCATCACTATACGTCGTTAAATGAAGAACAAACTTAGTAGGAAAATGCAACCCACGAGTAGATAACTCAATTAAGTATCAAATAATGCGACAAACTATCACAAGATGAAGATGTCGAGGTGATTATATAAATTTTGCTAACTATATGGACAACATATAAGATATCTGTTGATGTAGCGGATAACTATAAATTCCCTTGATTGATGTACGAATACCTGAAGTGATCTTCTAAATCCTGTAGGTTCGAAGAAGAATACCAGGTGATACACAATTAAACTCGACGTTTGGGAAGAAACGGAGTGACCGCAAATTCTTACTGATAAAAAACCAAAAATTCTAAGACCAACTAAACAATGATTTAAATTGACTCAAACCTAATGTTGCAAAGTCGAAAATACCCTCAAAATCCTAATTCGACAAAAAATATAAAAAGACAAATTGCTCTTCTATTCCCGCATCATTGGGCCTTGTGTTTGTTAGGTAGATAAGACTAGCAACAAGTTGCCTATGTAAAAAAGGATCAGGCAAAAGCTCGCCTTCATTTTTTCGATATTTCACATTCACCTCCATTGGTGTATCAACGACAATAATATCTTTTAAACCAGCTAGCTCGATGAGACCTTGGATATATTTATGTAGATTTACTTCCAGCCCCAAAAAATGTGAAATGCTTAAGATCTTTCATTTTAAATGTAGTTTGTAACATATTTTGAAGCTTAGTGAACCCATTGTCATTGCCAGTGATGATTATCATCAACATAGACTAAGAGAAAGACTGTATCAGTGGTTGTTTTGTGAAAGAAAAATGATGAATCATATTGACTTTGTGTGAAAGAGAAGGTAAGAAGAGTGCTGCAAAACTTCTTAAACCAGGCTCTTGGTGCCTGCTTTAACTCATACAAAGAACGTCTTAACTTGCAAACTTCATGAGAAGCTGTCATTGACATATCGGGTGGAAGTTTCATGTAAACCTCTTCCTTAACATCCCCATTCGAGAAGACATTTTTTACATCTATCCGATGTAAAGGCTAAGATTTAGAGGATGCAATAACAAGAATGGTTTTCATTGTGGTCATCTTAGCAACTAGTGCAAATGTTTCGTCATAGTTGAGGCTATATTCTTGTTTATTGCCAAGAGCAGGCTATATTCTTGTTTATTGCCAAGAGCAACCAATCAAGCTTTGTATCTAGCTCAAGACCCATCAGACTTGACCCACTTACTACCAATGGGCTCCACATTTGGAGGACAAGAAACAATGTCCCAAGTATGGTTTCCCTCAAGTGCTTGAAGTTCTACTTCCATTGCTTGTTGCCAACACTCATGTTTCATAGCCTGTTTAGAACAAGTGAGAATGGAAATAGAAGACAAAGTAGTAGACGTAGCCAAAGGGATTGAAAAACAATACCTTTAAGGAGGTTTGTGAGATTTAGAGCTTCTTCGAATAGTGGTGGATAAGTAGGAGTGTGTATATGATAAACATAACCTGGTTTAAACCTTGGAACTGGTGTTGGTAACTCAGGAAAATGTGGTAAAGCAGATAGAGAAGGGAATTTTGAGGTCTGTTGTGTGCTCAAGTAGGTCTGATTTGTTTTTTTAAATGACATTCCTAGAGACACAAGATTGATGGGTATGAGGATCATAGCAAAGAAATACTTTTTTGGGTTCTAGCATATCCTAAGAAAGCACACTTGACAGATTGGGCAGTAAGTTTATTTTACTTCTTTATGTGCGGAAGGTGAACAAAACAAACACATCCAAAAATATGAAGATTGGAATAATTTGGTGCATGCCCAAGCAAACAAAAGTAGGGAGAATCATGGTTCAAGTTGGGGGGTGGTAATTTATTAATCAAATAAATAGCAGTAGACAAACCTTCACACCAAAAAATGAGAAGGAACACAAGACTTAATTAGAAGAGTACTAACAACATCAAGAAGATGACAATTCTTTCTTTCAGCCATACCGTTTTGCTATGGAGTGAAAGGAAAAGAACGTTGTGATATGATCCCATGACTATGAAGAAAAAATTGAAATTCATTCTACATATATTCACCACCTGAGTTAGATTGCAAGATTTTGATTTTGGCAGAAAATTGTGTTTCAAATAAAGCATGAAAGTCTTTAAACAAAAAAATCTCACTTTTAGATCGAAGAAAATATACCCAAGTAAAATGAGTGAAATCATCGATAAATGTAACAAAGTATTTGTAATGTTTATGAGAGATTATAGAGGCAATATGCACGAATTCAAAAGGTTTGGTGGTGGGGTTTTTATGCAATGAAAAAGGAAGTGTTTTGCTTTTACCAAGTTTGCATGATGCACAATCAACAATATCATTATTAGAAGAAGTCAAATTTTTATTTCCAAGTAAACCAAATTTAAGCAAGCCTCAAAGTACATGTGAATTAAGGTGTCCTAAATGTTTATGCCACACCTGATTACCACATTGAACTATGTGACAAGTAGCATAATTTAACACTGGAGAGGGAGATAGAAACAAAGGAAAGAGACATCCCACTTTAGGTCCTTCCGCAATCTCCCAGATGCATGATCCAACACAAGAAAACTGGAATTCGAAAATTGAATATTACAATTGCTGTCAACTAATTGACCAACAGATATAAGATTAGGGGATAACATAGAGACACAAATAATATTTAAAGAGGTTGAAATATCACCAATAATTGTGATAGCTAAGGAATTGCCATCGGTATGAATCTGAAGATCTCCTTTATATTTTTTAACATTATTTAAAGGTAAGGCGGTGTTGGTCATGTGATTGGAAGCACCATAATCAAAATACCAAGGCTTAGGATTTATAATTTTTATTACCAGAAAGGTCTGAAGCAGAAAGGGTAGAAATTATAATTTGTTGGACCATTTCAGGAGTAATAGAAGACTGAGGGGCATTTGAGGAACCAACCAAGACATTGTAGGCGGTTTCAGATTTCTTTGGAGGCCAAGTGGGACAATCTTTGATGATATGCCCTGGTTTCTTACAATAATTGCAGAAGTTTTTAGTATAGTCAGTGGCAATTTGCTTGAATCCTTTGTAACCATAGCACTGGACATTAATCATACCTCTGCTTCCTTTAAATGTCCCTTGAGCAACATAGGCAACGAATTGGAGTAGAATGTTGAGTTTTTTTCTCAAGACAACTTGTGTAATGAGTCGTTGTTCTGCCCCTAGAGGCTCTCCTACACAAATATCCAATAAAAGAACTGGTTCTCTGTTTATCAGGTTGGACTTGATTGCTTTAAACTCCCCCCTAACTTCATTAAAAATTGATCATGCTTTCTAGTCTCATGCATAATTTGAATAGCAATGAGTCATTCAGGAGGTACACTTGCATACACAATATTGGTGTACTCAGCCCAAAATTTTCAAGGGAAGAATAAAACTCTTAGATTGACATACTCACTTGACTGAGTTGGCCCAACTCGAGTTCCAATTGAAATCTTCGTGTTGTATTGCTTTAGTAGTAAATTTTCTTTAAGTAATCCCACATTTCTCTAGAGGTCTTATAAGACTTTAGATTGAGAAGTATGGAGGGTTCCACACTTCTAAGGACCCAAGACATAATCTGAACATCCTTCATCTACCATTTTACCTATTTCTCTTTCTCCTTCTCCCTGTTAGGTGTAAGATTTGTCCCATCAATATGACCTCATAATTCCTTTCCCTTACAAAGATTTGAAATTGAAATGCCCAGAAAAAATAGTCTTGCCATTACATCGAACAAAAAATGTTCCGATCGTTCCAAAGGCATGATTCAACTAGAAACAAGTACTAAGAGATTAGATCCAAGAAAATAGACTAGAAGAACACGAAAAAGAACAAAACACTAAGATCTTGAAGCTAGACAAGGAACTAGACATAGGATGAAATAATCTTAGAGTTTTGGCTTTGATACCATGACAAAGAAATAAAAGAGAATTTCTTAAATATTTTCTATGTCATTTCACTAATAGATCCTATGTTGATCGTGCTAATGAGGAATGTGACGCACCGACATTGACATGTTCTCAACTGTCTTAAGATAAATTTTTGTTATTTCTATTTATTCTCGGAAATTTTAATTCAAGTAATTATCTAATTCCTATAATTATATTTTTATAAGTAACCAAGTTAAGTGGATGAAAATTATAATGATAAAGCTTTTATAAATTAATCTCCATAGTCATTTTAAATGGAATTTCTAATTGATATTTGTCTCATTAGAAGTAGAAAATCTAATTGAAAGATAATTAAAGTAAAATTCATTTGAATTTATCTTTGTATGCTTTTGCTCATGCCAAAAAGTATTGAATATTGGTATGATATAATACAATAAACTTCAATTGACTATTTTATTCCTATTATATTTTATTTTTATAAGTAAATAAAACTAAGTGAAAGAGCATTTTTCAAGCTTGGATCCATCTAAATTCATCTCATGCTTTAATACAAGCCAAATCATGTTTGAGTTTTAGTACAACACGGTGCATACATTGTCCCATTTATTTAGGACTAAAACTATGACATGTGTTATTTGGAAATCACAAAAGAATATATAATTCAATGTTACAAGATGCAAGACCTATTTATATACAAAATTAGGGGCCTATTCTAGGAAATAAATCAGAATTCTATTCTAGGGAATAATTTATATTTTAGGCAAATACAGATTAGGATATATATATACAGCTAATACTCCCCCTCAAGTTGGAGCATAGATATTAATCATACCCAACTTGTTACAAAGAAAATCAATCCGGACCCCATTTAAAGCTTTTGTGAAGATACCCCTAGTTGTTCTTCAGTTTTTACATATCCTGTAGTGATCAAGTCTTGTTGGATTTTTTCACAAACAAAATGACAATCAATTTCAATGTGCTTTGTTTGCTCATGAAATATGAGATTTGATGCAATGTAAATGACAACTTGATTATCACACCACAATTTTGCTGGTACTGAAATTTTAATTCCTACTTCGATCAATAGTTGATATATCCACATTATTTCACACACAGACTGTGCTATAGCCCTATATTCTGACTCTGTACTGGACCGTGATATAACGTTTTATTTTTTACTCTTCCATGAGACTAAATTTTCTTCAACGAAAATACAATATCCTGAAGTAGACCTTCTATCCATTTTAGAACCTGCCCAATCTGCATCTGAAAAACATTCAATATGAGTGTGCCCATGATTCTTATAAACAATACCCCCCCTCTTTCAAGTAACACAAAATTTTCACTAGTGCTGCCCAATAATGAACTATCTGGACGAGTCACAGTAAGATAATTCAACTTTCCAACCAATCTTCTATATCTCTTTGGATGTTCAAATAGTTCTCCATCTACTGTGAGGTCCATATTCTGAGTTATTGGAGTACTACAAGGCTTTGTTCCTAATTTTCCTGTCTCAGTTAATGAGTCAAGAACATATTTCCTCTGAGATAGAAATATACCTTTTTTACTTCTCATAACTTCAACACCTAAGAAATACTTTAACACCCCTAAGTTTTTTTTATGAAACTGAATAAGAATGAAAGATTTGAGAGATGAAATTCTCGTAGTATCACTTCCAGTAATAACAATGTCATTCACATACACAACTAATAGAATAATACCAGCCCCTGACTACTTTTAGAACACAGAGTGATCAGACTTGCTTTTCGTCATACCGAATTTTTCAACAACTTGACTAAATTTTCCAAACCAAGCATGAGGACTCTGTTTCAAACTATACAAAGATTTCCGAAGACGACAAACTCGCCCCATCTCCCCCTGAGCAACAAAACCAGGAGGTTGCTCCATATACACCTCCTCTTGAAGATCATCGTGAAGAAAAGCATTCTTGATATCAAGTTGATATAAAAGATAATGATGAGTAGCACTAATGCAATAAATAATTGAATAGATGTTAACTTTGCAACATGAGAAAAAGTATCAGAATAATCCACACCATATGTTTGAGCATAGCCCTTAGCAATAAGACGAGCTTTTAATCTTGCAACTGACCCATCTGGATTGACTTTAACTGTGAATACCCGTTTGCATCCAATAGCTCGTTTTCCTGAAGGTAGATCAACCAAGTCCCAAGTATCATTATCATCCAAGGCTTTGATTTCCCCCATCATTGCATCTCTCCAATCAGGATGAGATAAGGCCCCACGAACATTTTTAGGAATAGAAATAGTGTCAAGTGAAGCAATAAAAGAGCAAGAAGAAGACGTCAAGCCGTTATATGAAACAAAAGAAGAAATAGGATGAGTACACTGACGTTTACTTTTACGTAATGCAATAGGAAGATCATCACTCGAAGTTGGATCCGATGACGAAGTAGTAGGTGCAGGATATGAATCAAGAGGTTGACATCTGGAATATACTTGAATAATAGGGGGCTTGACCAGAGCTGGTTCTGAGACAGGTACAAAGGATGTGATAGAATATACTAACAAATCATCATCTTCCCTTTGAGAAGTCGGGATAAGTGAGGATGAGAAATAAGGTGTGTCTTCCATGAAGGTGACATCATTGAGACAAGGTATTTGTTAATACTGGGACAATAACACCTATAACCTTTTTGAAGACGGGAATAACTAAGGAAGATACACTTTAAAGACTTGGGATCTAATTTAGTGACATGTGAACGAACATCCCGAGCAAAACAAGTGCTACCAAATATCCTAGGATTGACAGGAAACAACGACTTATTGGGAAATAGAATTTTGTAAGGAATCTCTCCACTAAGAACAGATAAAGGCATGTGGTTAATAAGAAAACATGCCGTAGAAACCGCATATGCCCAAAAAGACTTTGGGAACATTCATTTGAAATAAAAGGACCCATGCAATCTCAAGAAGATGTCTGCTCTTTCGGTCAACCACGCCATTTTGGCATGGAGTATCAACACAAGTGGTTTTATGAAGCATACCATTCTGACTCATATGTGATTGAAATAGATTAGATGTATATTCCTTAGCATTATCACTTCGCAAAGTACGGATGGACGTATTGAATTGAGTCTTAATCTTGGCACAAAATGCATAAAATAGAGAAAATAACTCAGAACGATTTTTCATTAAATATAACCAGGTTACACGAGAATAATCATCTACAAAAGTGATAAAATACCTAAAATCAGGTTTAGACAAAATAGGATAAGAGCCCCAAATATCGGAATGAACCAACTCAAAAGGTATTATAACACGTTGATTTATTCTTGGACTAGAACTAAGATGGTGATGCTTTGCAAACTGACATGACTCACAATTTAATGAAGACACTTTACTATATTGTGGACAAAGCATCTTGAGCAAAGGAAGAGATGGATGACCTAATCTACAATGAGCCTCGAAAGGAGAAGTTACACTCGAGCAAGCGAAGGATCTTGGAATAGGTGGATCAAGAATGTAGAGGTCTCCTGACTCATGTCCTTTACCAATAATCTTTTTCATCAAAAGATCCTGTAATAAACAATGATTGGGAAAAATGAGATGCAACAGTTAAGATTACGAGTTAATTGATTAACAGAGAGCAAATTAAAAGATAAATTGGGTAAATGTAAGACAGAGATAAAGGAAGCAAAAGAGTAGAATTTTAGTCAAATGCCCATCTTTGTCAATACCTCATAGATAAAGACGAACAGTTTTACTCCAATCCAAATAATTTGAACTATTTAACTTGTAATCCGTGATTTTAGACATCATAGGAACAACATCCATCCTAGCAGAAGACTTATTTTCAGTCATAAAATTTTATATAAAATAAGAGATGGTTGAAAGAAGACCAACTACTCCTTAGGAAGGAAATATGTGGAGAAATCACTTAGGATATTGAGGCCCAGGAGAAATTGTTGCTGACCTGGGGTAATCAAGAAAAAAAAAAGTAGAGCTGTTGCGGCTTTATTTGAAGATAAGGAAAGCAGGGCTGAAGGCTACTGTTCTAGCTCAACAATCAAGTGGTGAAATCAACCGAGCTCAGCGTTCATCTACTTCCCTAAACGAAGTACAATTTCCAGAGCAAAACGGAAAACGGAAATGAAGTTCAAAGATTCCTCTTTGGAAAAAACAAGTGCCTGGATGAAGAACGCTGGCTGCCTGGAAGAAGAACGTCGCCTCGCGTTGGGGAAGAAGCGGCGAACGAGGCGGACGATGAACCCTAGCCTTGCTCTCCCTGGGTGATAGCAAACCCTAACTTTTGACGGACGCGAGCTTTGACGAAACAAGTGCCATGCGGAAGAGAAAACAGAGAAGCGATGTGAGAAGGGTTCGCACAAATAGAGATGCATCGACGAGAGGTGAGGCTTTGCTGAAGCAATCACCAAGACAAGCGGGGTTGGAGCAAGCGGTGGCTAAATACTCATCGACGTCGGCGAAGAAGCGCCGGCAAACAAACTAGGGCTTCTTGAAGCTAGCCAAGGTGAGCTTTGCTGGCAGAAAACGACTTCTCCTCCTCCCTTGCGTCGCCGCCAGAAAGGAAGAGACGACGCCTGTGTTGGCGAAGATGGGGTGACTGCGTGCGAAGGTGAAGGATGAGGGCGACGAGAGCAATGACTTGCTTTTGACGGGAGGAAAAGATCGAAAAGAAAAAGAAAAAGGAAAAGAAAGAGAGAGGAGAAAGGAGCGTGTAGACCTAACCTCGCTCTGATACAATGTTATTTGGAAATCACAAAAGAATACATAATTCAATGTTACAAGATGCAAGGCCTATTTATATATAAAATTAGGGGCCTATTCTAGGAAATAAATCAGGGCTTATTTTAGAAAATAAATCAGGATTCTATTATAGGGAGTAATTTATATTTTAGGCAAATACAGATTAGGATATATATCTATACAAGTAATAGCATGAAATAATGCTTCAAACTACTCTTGTTGTCTTTTCCTTTTTCTTTTTCTATCTCTTCTATAATTCCAACATCTGCATGAAAATCATAAAAGGCATGATATTTGCTAGAAAAGGCAACTTCTATCAACACAATGACTAGCTTGTTGGCTATTTTGAACATTTCAGTCTGCTCGACACTGGTTGGTTTATATATAAGCTGCACCATGATTATTTGTGCTCATTGCATGGTTATTACTGTTGCTTAGGTAATGGCCATAATTGCTGATTTCATGCTTGTGTGGCTTCCTGCTCCAACGGTTTCTCTCCGAGCACCTCTTCAGTTAAACACTGGACCAATTTCAAAGTTCTTCTATAGCTGTCCGGATAATGCCTTTCAGGTAAATGTTGCTATTATACTTGTTTATAAATATGATAAATTATCTATTTGTCTGTATCCTAAATGAAAATTCTATTCTGACCAGATTGCTTTATCTGGAACAACGTACTCGTTCTTGCAGCGAGTTGGTGCAATTGTGGTAAATTACCTACATGTCTTGATTAGTTGCTTATGGTTAACTTATTCTGACTGATCCACTAGACTTTCATGCTTGACAATCATTAAATAGTTCTTTGAATTACTCTCACCTCTTTTGCAGAGGAATGGTTCTAAGCTTTTTGTTGTTGGGACTGGTGCATCTCTGGTATGCTATATACTTCTCCAATTGTAGAACATTTTCATAATTCTCAGTTACTTTTGTTAGATATAATGTTTTTTTTTTAAACTATGGGTTTTAGGATTTTTTAAAAGTTTTTTTGGCACTTGGTCAGAGTTAACCTAATATATTCTTCTATAGGCGATTGAGTATGATCTATGATGTAATTATATTTATGATGTATAATATATATGATATTTAGTAAACTGTGCTGGGTTGTTTTTTTTTATATTATTATTATGAAAATCCCACCCAACCTGACCTTGAATTGGTAACCTAAAGTTTCAAATTGAAGTCCTCGAAAACCTTCTTGGGTCAGTTTGGATAAGTTTTTTAGGGTCAAGTGGAGCTAGGTCATATTTTTTAACCCACCCCATAGTGGAGCACCAGGAAGTAGGATTTCATCTTGATAACTATGTGATAAGGTAAAAATCTTGAGATTATATGTGGAATTTTGCAAATATGGTAGTTTGAAGATGATATTATAGCTGATTGGTTTCCTGAACTAAGAGTTATTTGCTTGAACTTCGCATTTTGTGTTTCTTATTATGGTAGTTTGAAGATTATATGGTAGCTGATTGGTTTCCTGAACTGAGTTATTTGCTAGGACTTCATATTTTGTGTTTCTATTATGGTAGTTTGAAGGTTATATGATAGCTGATTGGTTTCCTGAACTAAGAGTTATTTGCTAGGACTTCCTATTTTGTGTTTCTTATTTTCTTTTCTCTAGAACATAAAAGTTGTGCATTGTTGTTACTTTTGGTATTGCCTTGATAAAAATAGGCAGCTATCATATTAAGAAGAATTTACTTTTCATTTTCTTATTAAGTCTAGTTCTGTGTACTCATCGGGTGTGCACTCATCAGGAGGCTCAATAAGATAATCTTCCTTCTAAATTCTTGAACCAGTTATTCTGCCCCATGGCCACCATGGCTAGGAGTGGCAAATATTCAGCCTCTTCTGAATTACTTTCTGGTGGAGCAGATTCCAAGTATTCTCAGTGTTACTGGACACAACTTGCCTTTTAGTTAGTTAGATTAGACTTCTAGTCTAAAAGAATCAGTAAACTTCCTTTTATTAAAAGGGGAATTAGTCACGTCTGTTCCCCACATTGAGAGGGTATTTATTCTTTAGTTCAAGTTCATTTTAAAATTCTTAAATTGGTATGCGCAAAAAATATTCTAATTTAGCATCTTTTGTTCAATTTCTCAGAGTCAAATTCTCATAAGTATGAGATAAGCGAATGGCTTATTCCATATACAGGACACAATGAGATAAAGACCCCCTTTAACCTCTATTTTGATTTATTGAATGTCTCTCATATGGAATCAAAGGAAGATGTAAGGATTTAGTTTAGAAAAATCCCTACTTTTCTATCCAATTAGTCTTTCCTTGAGTCCTAGTACAAACTGAGACAACAACGGGTTCTTTGCCCCTTGGGTATGGAGCAACAAAAATATTGATAATCCAAGATAAGGCCACAAAGATGAGCTGTCATGACCCACACGAGCTAGACTTACCGTGAAGCTAGCTTCGCTAGCCGCGCATGAGTTGTAATAATGTTAGAGCAAAATATACACAAAGGCTAACTAAACTAATTAATGCATGTCTTTGAATAATCTCCACCAGTACTACTGTGCATAAAACTTAGCCAATAATCTAGAGGTTAAAAACTCTAAAAGTGTGCATGAAAATACAATATGGGTACAAGCAAGAAGTGCATGATGTAAAATATCTTATAAAGAATCCTACCAATAACAAATAATAATGTTATTATGTTCCACCAATTCAATCTAATTAATCTGTAATGACAATTTCTCTTAAAATTTTCTCGTAGACTGTTTTCATCATTTCTAGTATTTCATCTTTTATATTCTTACAATTATTTCCTTTTTAATTCCTCAGGGAAGCAAACACACACACACCGTTATATATGGTAATGGCTCGTAATCTGTCTAATGAAGGATGCATCATAAATATTGATGAATGATCCATAATCCATTTAGAACGAAGTGCATTATAATCATATATGAATATATATCCTGCAATCCACCCAATACAAAATATATCATAAATATATATAAAGGGTGAATAATGGGTAATCCAGCTGGAGATATATCTCATAAAAGAAAGGGTGAATAATCCACATCCACCTAGTGAGATAGATATCTCATATAAAATAATTGGAACTTACAAATGCATAAAAAGTCTCAAAAGCCCTTTTTTAGCACAGAGCTAAGGCTTGATAAAATATGTAGAACATTCATTACTTTGTTAATGTAGCATAATGGTCATGCAACTCTTTCACAAGGAGCCGAAGCTCTATACTACAAATAGTCACACAACTCCTTTGAAGGGCGAAGCTGAAGCTCCTAACTATAAATAGTCATGCAACTCTTTTAGAGGGTAGAATTGAAGCTCTAAACTTCAAGTAATCACATAACTCTTTTAGAGAGCAGAGCTGAAGCTCTAAACTACAAGTTAGTTACGCAACATTTTTAGAGGGTGAAATTGAACCCTCAAACTATAAGTAGTCACGTAGATCTTTACCGGGCAAAATTGAAGTTCTAAACTACAAATAACTCATTCAATGTTTTATTAATTTTAATGAAATTTATTTATATCAGTGCTCATAAGATGATTTGTCTTCCCTTAAAAGCACTATCCTAAGATTTCTATTACTTATCAAACTTAGTATGTGTTATCTTAGAATGGTATACAAATGTAAAGGAGCAAGAAGATCCTAAGAGGACAAGCAATTTAAAAGACAAGTATCAAAGGGAAGAGTGTAGAATGCTTTTAAAATGAAATAAACCATCCCATGTGTATCACCCACAATATTAAAATAAATTTTCACATTTAATCATCCTAATAGATTTATCTTTAACCGTTGTTTTATTATGCAGTGTCTTCTTTTGATTATTTTTTTTTTCTTTAGAAACAACATATTCAATTATAATTGTCAATTTAATTTATGCACAAGGAAATGCCAGATAGAATCGAGCAATAAAAATTTACCTCAATTCAAGAAATCCACGTCCTCATTAATCACCACAAAGCACCTTCATGCTCTCTTAGTAACTAGTCCACAAGTTATAAATCAATATAAGCATGGATTCAACTCTACAATGTCAAACAGAAGGACCATGATAAAGGACTTGCTTTATAACTGCGCCTCTAGAAGAGCTAAACCAAATAATTGTTTTAATTCTTAAAACTCATGCCACATTGTACCCTAAAAGCGAAAGGAGTCAATTTAGGACAGATAGAGATGACAAGTGCTTCTTCAACTGGGGCGGTGGCCGCTTCTAACAAGGGCAACAATTGCTTCCACTAAAAAGAGATTAGCAACAACTACTAGGTGAAATTGCGAGAAAGGGAAGGAGAGTCAACACAAAGTAAATACCTTGGAAAAACCCTAACCCTAACCTGCTTAATATATATAAACACCTTGAAAACCTTAATCATGTGAACCAAGAATATAATTGAATCAAATCCAAATCATCTAATTTGACCTTAGAAACCCTAAACCATGTGATCCAAGAATATAATTGAACCAAACCTAAATCATCTAATTTAGCCTTAGAATCCCTAAACCATATGAACCACCAATACAATTGAAGCAAACCCAAATCATCTAATTTGGTTCAGCCCTGAATTAACCAATGTAATTCAGATTTGAGCTGTCTATCACTTTGTAATGTTTGATTATTTTTCTAAAGATATAACATGAGCTGTCTATCATTACAGTAGGTGTCAAAGTGGAAATGCAATTATGTATGTAGCTGAGGCTTCCTCACAAACTGTGAGATTTGAACCCTATTCCTATAAAACTCTGATCCATTCGATCAAGTACTCGCCATCTATTTTCACTGTTTAATTGTGATAACATGAAAACCCAAAAGCTCACTCTCTATCCAAGTGATGGAAGCGCAAAGACCTTTGGCTCCCCTTCTAGTCAAGAATTAGGGTCTCACAATCATTATTCAATATACTTTTTTTTCATGCCTGTGTTTGTTCATGTCTTGGCTCGATGTTCATGCCTTCAACATATTTTGATGCCAAAAAGTTGGATAGATTGGCCCCTACTTGAGGACTATACTACCCCTAATTTCTATGAAAGACAAGATGCTCATTAAATGATAAAAATAAGAACTAATGCTTACTTATATGACAATGACATGATTTGAGATTTTATTCAAGTGAAGAAAGATTGCCATGCTTGTTTTAGACAGAAGAAAATAACTGGGCTTTAATTCATAGTATAAATAGCCTAAAAATTTGGAATAAGTTACATTCATTTTGTATGATCTTCTTTTTGGGGTTTCTATTGAATTGAGAAATAGGTTTGATTGTACATCTTTTTGACATATATATATATATAGCGGGATAATTCAAATCGAAGCAATTTGATGTCTGACTAGGCATATATGACATAGACCGATAAATAGAAATACTCTAACCCTCCACTTTTGTCACATATTCCATATGTTACATTAAATATGTATCATATTCATGGAATATGATGACTTTCGATATGCCTTGATGGTGAAATGGTAGACATTATAGGACCAACGTGAGTCAATAGAGGGGGTGGGGGCGTGGGTGGGTGAATATGGGTTGTCGTTTTCTTCTCCTATTGGTCGTGCGCTCATTTATTCTAACAGAGGTAGTACTTGCAGCGGAAATATAATAAAAGAACACAAGAACGAGAGACTCACGTGATGTTTACTTGCTTCCTAACCCAAGGGTTAGTACATCCACGGCCTACACACTCAATCGAGAGTCCACTATGCGTATTTCCTTTTCATAACTTTTTCGAAGGCGGAGAAACCCATCTTATAGTTTTAGGTACAAGCATAAAGATATAAATAATGTATACACAACTTGTGCAATAAAAGCAAACCAAATGTGATAGTCGATCTGAAAGTCCTGTGTGCAGGGCATCCTTCCTAGACCTTCCTCGGTCGCGAGAGCATAGAGTATGAGTAGTGGAGAATTTATATTTTGAATGCTCTGTTCGTAGTGCCTTATAAAGACCCATTCCGAGCACTTGGAAGGCCTTTCGGGCGCCCCTAATAATGCGTTTATCTGATCCGACTCGATTGGGGCTTATCCTCGACTTAGCTAATTTCATGTGCTCGACGCTCGGACCATTGGGTCATCTGGAGTTGTCCAGGGCGCCTGGAGCAGTCCAGGTTGCCGGCTGCATCTGGTTTACGTCTGTCTGCTCCCTTAGTCTTGCTTCCAACTCCAAGTTCTTGCAAGATAAGCATACAAATACAAACAAGCAACCTAGCGTAATCCTGTAAATCTACCTGATCTATTAGGCTTACCTTTTGCTTGGAGTTCACTCTTCCAAGACTTTACCACCTAAGGCTCACTCCTTTAGGATTTTTCTTTGCCAAGCATACGGTTATTCTTAAGCTGCTTGAGCTTGCTAGTCATTTGGTAGATTATTCACCCTTGCCAGACATTCGGTCACCTTGACCTGCTTGGACCAAGCATCCGGTCACCTTGATTTACTTGGACTTTTCACTTGCTTAACATCCGGTTGTCACTAACCCTGCTAGGTCTTCCCTTGCTAATCATTCGGTTACTCTTGACCTGACTAGACTTTTTCCTAACATCCGATTCTTACTAAGCTACTAAGTTTTTCCCTTGCTAGTCATCCAGTTAACCTTGACTTGACTAGACTTCTCTTTGCGAGTATCTAACCTAACTAGACTTCTTACTTCCAAACATCAGTTCCTGCTTGGATCAACTCTTGGTCAAACTTGATCAGACAAAGGTGTATTGTCAAACATCAAAACCCTGGAGGTTGATTGCACTAACAAACATACAATACTCAAAATCTCGTGCTAAAGAGTGTAGAACCCATTCCCAGAGTTAATGGACACAACTTGAGTGGAAAAAACTTGATCTATGGTTGCAATCTTTGATGTTGTTCGTATGCAGACAAGGGAAGGACTATCTCACCAGGCTGGTGGCACAAAACCAAAATAGTATAGTTATGTCATGGTTAATAAATTGCATGACTAACGAAACAACTTATGTATAATGAAACCCCAAAGTAAATCTTACTTTGGGGTTTGACTCTGTATAATAACATTTCTTGAAGGGGTTCAATCTTGTTGCTCCCACCTCAAATTGGGAATACACATCATAGTCAAGACCAAAAAACAACAAAATAAATCTGAAATGCAGCCAAGTAGACATATTCCAGTGTTGACAAGGCATCAGAAATATTTACAATCGGAAATGTGTTGCATGAATTGCAACAAGGCGAGTTGTCCATGATTGAATACTTCATTATCATGTTTCAACATTGACAATGATTTGTAAGTGTCCAAAAGATAGCTAATGATATTGTCAGGACTGAAGAAATTTAGATATCTCCATAATGATATGATATTGTTCACTTTGGGCCTAAACTCTTATGATTTTGTTTTTGAGCTTTACCTAAAAGATCTCATATTAATGGAGATATTTTTTCCCATGTGTTTTCTGTTGGGACCGGGTGCATGTCGACAAGGATACGAGTTCGTAAAATTTTAAATTTTTACGTGCAGCGGAAGAATTTGCATAAAATAATTTCCTAAATTATTTTAACTTCGTATCTAGCATGCAATCTTATGGTGTGTTGACATAATCATAAAATAAAACTTTGCGGAAAAGTAAACTAATTTACATTATACCTCTCGTAACTCGAAGTAAGGGACGAGATCCAACCATAGCGTCCCTTGGAAGCTCCGCCTCTATTCGCGTCCACGCCGAGTTCTCTTCGGGATGACTTCGCAAAGTCATGAGTTTTGTGCCGACGAGAACTACTAGATTCTCTATAGGCACAACAAAGAAGATCAAGAGAAGAAAAGGAAACTAACCAACGAAGTAACGGAATCGAATTCCGAGAGAGAGGGATCGCTATCCGCTTCTTCTTCTTCTTGTTTGGTTTCTCCTTGTTGAAGCTCACGGCAACTCACCCTTGGGAGGGAGGTGCTTCGGCCCTAGGTCCTCAAGAGGGCGCCGGCCCTAATTGGCCAAGAGGGCGCCGACCCTAGGTGGGGAAAGGGAAAGAGAGAAGAGAATTAAGAGAGAGAGAGGGAGCTCTATATCGATTATCCAAATCTTAGAAATCCAAGGCTTGCCTATGGTTCCTTATATAGTTGCTTTTCCCTTGCCAAGTCTCCTCTTAACCGAATTAACGGAATTAACGGAATTAGTTATCATAAGAAATTTATCCTATAAATTCTCTTATGAATTATTCCGTTTAAACCAAGTTTTATTATAACTAATTTTATAATAAAACTAATTAGTTATCATAAGAAATTTATCCTATAAATTCTCTTATGAATTTTATTATAACTAACTTTATAATAAAACTAATTAATTATCATAAGAAATTTATCCTATAAATTCTCTTATGAATTATTCCGTTTAAACCAAGTTTTATTATAACTAACTTTATAATAAAACTAATTAGTTATCATAAGAAATTTATCCTATAAATTCTCTTATGAATTTTATTATAACTAAATTTATAATAAAACTAATTAATTATCATAAGAAATTTATCCTATAAATTCTCTTATGAATTATTCCGTTTAAACCAAGTTTTATTATAATTAACTTTATAATAAAACTAATTAATCTCTCCTTTTATTATAGAATAAATTTTATAAGAAATTTATAAACTTTCTTATTATGGAAAAATCAATTCATAATTAATTTTATAAAATTAAAATAAACCAATTCATGGATTATTTTAACTTCCATAAAAAGAATAAATTTCAATAAATTTATTTATATAAATTTCTTTATACAAATTTATTTATCCATAATTTATAAAATAAATCGCGCTAGATTTACTTTATTAATTAAACCAAAATTAATTGGTTATCTTCCCAATAGGTGGCCGGCCAACCAAGGAGGGTTGGCACCCTCTTTGGCCGGCCCAAACCGAGCCGAACCAACGCGAATTAAACTCATTTAATTCGCCCAAAAAGCCTTCAAAAGACTTAGCCATTTTTAGCTTCCATTGCGCCTCTGATTAACTCAGATTCGACTTATTTCTCTTGATCAGAAAATCCAATTTTCAACTCGTTTTAAATCCCTCGGATTACTCGTAGTGCGTGTGACTAAATAGGCTTTCGATTTATGTTGGCTGTCTATAATCAACAAATTATAGAACGATCATGAGTGGCACCTAGTAGTACATCATGATCCCCAATTAATCGAAAGATCAACGGTTTGACCTCAGAAGAAATTATTCTGAAACCCTTCAGCAGCTCTAATGAATCGTGCCCCATTCCCTTCACCATCTTATACCCACTTGGTTCAGGACACAGTCTATTTGTGTCAGTCCCCACTAGGCTGACTACGTCACACCTAGCCCAAGTAGTGTCTTTCTCGTCCTTTGGATTTCTAATTACTCTCATGTATTTAAGAGACTCGCACTCTAAACATGATATACTCTGGCCAGAGGTTTTGAGTAACAATCCGACGATAGGCCTGGGTATACATCTCCTCGCAAGGAGTGGTGAATCCTTTGTAGGCTGTTCAAACATCTTCGGGCACTTCGGCTTATACCCAATCATCCTGGGTCCACACCTCCTTGGAGATGCTTGCTTAAGATGTTAAAGTATAAGTCTTCATGACCAAGATGACTTGAACACCGCAAGTCAAAGGAACATCGCACTTAAGCCGCAGTAAGAACTTCATTGACATATCTATATAGATAACCCTATGAAGTCTTACAGCTAGTCACTCCAATGAACTAGTTCCCTTAACTAGCATCTATGTTTATCTCCGGACATCCCAATGTCACCAGCCAGTGAGAATCAGCTGATTAGAGAATAACCCATGCTAGTCTCAACAGAATTGATAGTGTCCGTATTTATCAATTCATCGACTAGGGATATTTTCAATACTTCACATTTGCACATTTAGAGATAATCACTAGTTGTGATCCCATCACAAATTCTCTTATGCTGTGAGTTGTATTGCGGACATTCAGTAGATGAGTTTAAGATCCCAATCAAATACACAAGCATGTATACTCAAATAGTGAATTATCATTTATTAAAATAAATGTTTTACAATCATAAGGCGATTGCCTTAGGACACTTCTCTCATATCACTAACATTTTCAATGTGGAATTTTATTTACAACCTTGCAAACTCAACAATCTCTCCCTCAAACGAAAGACCACAAGTGTCTTCTCAAGCTGAAAGCCTATCTATTTGACGTCCGATCCTAAACTCACCATATCTTCCTACCTCTCGGTCCAACTGACCTACTAGGTCTTCCTTGCTTAGCCGCAATTAGGGCTCTGATGTCTGGTCTAGGACCAGACACGGGAGCTTCCACTTTCTTTGTTCGAGGTCAATGTTCTAATCACATGGTTTACCATAGCTCTTATGCACAGTTGGCAGTTAGACCTTTTGGCAATTCGGGCTCTGATACCAATTGTTAAAACCAAAGAAATTTAGATATCTTCATAATAGTATGACATTGTCCACTTTGGGCCTAAACTCTCATGGTGTTATTTTTGGGCTGTACCCAAAAAGTCTTATACCAATGGAGATATATTTTCCTTATAAGTCCATAATCTTTCCTATATATTTTTAATGTGGGATTTTATTTACAACCTTGCAACCCCAACAGATATAAGGTATTTGTTGAAAATTATTGAGTCTAATTCTTTCTTTTCGGGCTCAACACAAACGTAGAGGATGTGAGAGGAAGAATTCAGAGTCTGAAACCCCTTCCGAACATCCGAGAAGCCTTCCTACAAGTCCATCAAGAAGGTCAAAGAAGGTAATTGTAGACACACAAAACCCTCCTGTCGCTTAAAGCTCAGCATTAACAGTCCAATGAAATCCATCTAATCGTTATTAGCTGCAAAAGAATAAACAAGGAGTGAGCACTGTCAGAAAAATGAATACATAAAGGACACATTGTTAGTGATATGAGAGAAGTGTCCTAAGGCAATCGCCTTATGATTGTAAAATATTTATATTAATAAATGATAATTCACTATTTGAGTATACATGCTTGTGTATTTGATTGGGATCTTAAACTCATCTACTGAATGTCCGCAATACAACTCACAGCATAAGAGAATTTGTGATAGGATCACAACTAGTGATTATCTCTAAATGTGCAAATGTGAAGTATTGAAAATATCCCTAGTCGATGAATTGATAAAAACGGACACTATCAATTCTGTTGAGACTAGCATGGGTTATTCTCTAATCAGCTGATTCTCACTGGCTGGTGACATTGGGATGTCCGGAGATAAACATGGATGCTAGTTAAGGGAACTAGTTCATTGGAGTGACTAGCTGTAAGACTTCATATGGAATCTATCTATAGATATGTCAATGAAGTTCTTACTGCGGCTTAAGTGCGATGTTCCTTTGACTTGCGGTGTTCAAGTCATCTTGGTCATGGTGACTTATACTTTAACATCTTAAGCAAGCATCTCCAAGGAGGTGTGGACCCAGGATGATTGGGTATAAGCCGAAGTGCCCGAAGATGTTTGAACAGCCTACAAAGGATTCACCACTCCTTGCGAGGAGATATATACCCAGGACTATCGTCGGATTGTTACTCAAAACCTCTGGCCAGAGTATATCATGTTTGGAGTACGAGTCTCTAAAATACATGAGAGTAACTAGAAATCCAAAGGACGAGAAAGACACTACTTGGGCTAGGTGTGACGTAGTCAGCCTAGTGGGGACTGACACAAATAGACCGTGTCCTGAACCAAGTGGGTATAAGATGGTGAAGGGAATGGGGCACGATTCATTAGAGCTGCTGAAGGGTTTCAGAATAATTTCTTCTGAGGTCAAACCGTTGATCTTTCGATTAATTGGGGATCATGATGTACTACTAGGTGCCACTCATGATTGTTCTATAATTTGTTGATTATAGACGACCAACATAAATTGAAAGCCTATTTAGTCACACGCACTACGAGTAATCCGAGGGATTTAAAACGAGTTGAAAATTGGATTTTCCGATCAAGAGAAATAAGTCGAATCTGAGTTAATCAGAGGCGCAATGGAAGCTAAAAATGGCTAAGTCTTTTGAAGGCTTTTTGGGCGAATTAAATGAGTTTAATTCGCGTTGGTTCGGCTCGGTTTGGGCCGGCCAAAGAGGGTGCCAACCCTCCTTGGTTGGCCGGCCACAATAGAGGGAGTAAACCAATTAATTTTGGTTTAATTAATAAAACAAATCTAGCGCGATTTGTTTTATAAATTATGGATAAATAAATTTGTATAAAGAAATTTATATAAATAAATTTATAGAAATTTATTCTTTTTATGGAAGTTAAAATAATCCATGAATTGGTTTATTTTAATTTTATAAAATCAATTATGAATTGATTTTTCCATAATAAGAAAGTTTATAAATTTCTTATAAAAAACATTTATTCCAAAATAAAAGGAGAGATTAATTAGTTTTATTATAAAGTTGGTTATAATAAAACTTGGTTTAAACGGAATAATTCATAAGAGAATTTATAGGATAAATTTCTTATGATAATTAATTAGTTTTATTATAAAGTTAGTTATAATAAAATTCATAAGAGAATTTATAGGATAAATTTCTTATGATAACTAATTAGTTTTATTATAAAGTTGGTTATAATAAAACTTGGTTTAAACGGAATAATTCATAAGAGAATTTATAGGATAAATTTCTTATGATAATTAATTAGTTTTATTATAAAGTTAGTTATAATAAAATTCATAAGAGAATTTATAGGATAAATTTCTTATGATAACTAATTAGTTTTATTATAAAGTTAGTTATAATAAAACTTGGTTTAAACGGAATAATTCATAAGAGAATTTATAGGATAAATTTCTTATGATAACTAATTCCGTTAATTCCGTTAATTCGGTTAAGAGGAGACTTGGCAAGGGAGAAGCAACTATATAAGGAACCATAGGCAAGCCTTGGATTCCTAAGATTTTGATAATCGATATAGAGCTCCCTCTCTCTCTCTTAATTCTCTTCTCTCCTTCCCTTCCCCCACCTAGGGCCGGCGCCCTCTTGGCCAATTAGGGCCGGCGCCCTCTTGAGGACCTAGGGCCGAAGCACCTCCCTCCCAAGGGTGAGTTGCCGTGAGCTTCAACAAGAAGGAGAAACCAAACAAGAAGAAGAAGAAGCGGATAGCGACTCCTCTCTTCTCGGAATTCGATTCCGTTTAATTTCTTTGTTGGTTAGTTTCCACTCTTTCCTATTTCTTCTCTTGTACTTCTTTGTTGTGCCTATAGAGAATCTAGTAGTTCTCGTCGGCACAAAACTCGTGACTTTGCGAAGTCATCCCGAAGAGAACTCGGCGTGGACGTGAATAGAGGCGGAGCTTCCAAGGGACGCTACGGTTGAATCTCGTCCCTTTCTTCGAGTTACGAAAGGTATAAAGTAAATTAGTTTACTTTTCCGCAAAGTTTTATTTTATGATTATGTCAACACACCATAAAGTTGCATGCTAGATACGAAGTTAAAATAATTTAGGAAATTATTTTATGCAAATTCTTCCGCTGCACGTAAAAATTTAAAATTTTACGAACTCGTATCCTTGTCGACATGCACCCGGTCCCAACACACATACTGCAAGATACATGGCAAACTGACAAATTGAAAGCCAGCCAGTGAGAAGATCGTGGGAATATGGTTTCTGCTGAATCTTTAACTATTATAGAAACAAATCCTTTCAGCAACAACTTGAATTCCTCAAAAAGATGCTTCAACAAACTCTCAACAGCACATCAAAGATGATTGGTTGCTCTGCCCAAAAGGAAATTTTTTACATGCTCTGAGCGTTTAATGAGAAAATTCAGTCTTAGATATCCGACTATGCGGTGACATACAATACACAAGGAGATGTTTCTTTGCTTAGCAATTATACTCCGTGTTATGATAACTACTCCAATACAATGTTCAAATAGTTGATAGATCTCTCTCTAAAGCAGAAGACACATGTTCTACTGCAATTTCAGTAAAACCAGGCAATGAAAGAGGAGTCTAGAGCAGACAAACGACGAAGGGTTTTCTACAGGGATGATCTAATATGGAGAATGAATAAGATATATCTTCTCTGAATTCTCAAAAACAAAGCGACACATAGGAGAAACAATCTTCTCCATGGTGTTCCTACTTTTGCACATTTTAATTCATCCTGAAATGGGATTGACTTCTCTGATTATTTACTGCTTCTGACATATGCTGATTTAGCAGTTCCTAATTGATTACACTTTAGATCAAGGATTTAAATCTCGAGCTGTGTTGCTGGCACATTTGTGATGGGAGTGATACACGACATTGGGTGGCATAGGCAAATCTCTACTTGTCACATGTGCAATCACAATGCCTATGTTATCAGACAAGATTTTTGATATCTTGCTTGATACTGGTTGATTTTGGTGAGATTATTAGAGCAATGCTTACTGTAGCTAGTGACATCCATTAAGGGATCTTGAGGAACGAGCTAAGCAACATCAAATACCCTCTATGGGAGGCGTAGTAGTACGAGGAGTGGCAGTGGAGCCTTTGGAAGAAGTTGTTTGTTTGACATCAATTGTGCACGACTTCCTGGCTTGAATTGCTTATCTAGTTCATCACCCACTACTCTGCCAGCACCGAGATCATTGTCGACGACCTCACCACTCTCACCACTTGCATGATGAACGTTTTTGGAGTCTTAAGGTAGAGACTTTCAAAACCTTGATTAATATAATAATCATTAAATTAATTTGATTATTATTGAGGCAGATTAATTTGATTAATATAATTATAATCATTAAATTGATTATATGATTATTATTTGAATTAAATTATTATAATTGTCTTTAATCAAAGAAGAAACCAAAACAATAATTTTCATTCAGTCAGGATGGTAGAAGCAAAAGCGAGAAGAGAGGAGTAAGAAGCGAAAATGAGAAGAGGGCGACCTTGCTGTTAACCATTTTGGCTAGATAGGCATCAGGGTGAGAGTGAACGTTGTGAGCGTTGGTCAATGGCAATGGGGCTAATGAAGTCATAGTAATGAAGCCATGTGGTGTGACAACACTTTTATGGTTTAAATTGAGATTGGTGATCTTACACACATGCTTTCTCTTTTTTCTTTTCCGTGCTATTGTCCCATGCAATAATAAATGCGACGAGTCTCTAAATGATTTTCTTTTAAATATTTTTATGCTAAGAGAGAAATCAAAATGAGTTGCAATAATTTCAATTTTTTGGTCTAATTAAATTTAATAATACAATTTAGACGATTTAGCCTTTTGAAGTAGTCATTATGATGGTTGAGAAAAATAATCTAGAGAAGTTAAATTGATATTAATGTTTGCTTCTTGTCACGCATGATAATAACTACACGAGTAGGCAACAATGTTCAAGTTGATAATAAATTTTGACATGAATTTTGAAAAAGAAAAAAATAAAGATTTTGTTTTTTTATAATTACATTAAAAAGGTTATACATAAAGATTTTGATCTTATTTTGACAATTCTTAGTCTACAGAAATGAATTGTTGCTTATGTAAACGTTTGGTTTAGATGAACACAGATTTGATGCAAGTCGATGTAAAATATACATCTCACAAATAGGGGAGCTCTTTCTTTAGTTAGCTAGTGAATTCCTATTTCCTACAAAGGAAACAAATAAAACAATTAGTGCTTTTTTCCAACCAAATAAAAAGTCAATTGAAATTTTAGAATCTTCTAAATATCCTTTGAAACTCTATTAGGCCATAAATTTATCTAACCATGTACCTATTGCTCTTGCATAGAAACCTATAAGTTTGGCGGTCGGCTATAAGTTGACCCTGTAATTTACCTCTTTTCACATAAATTGGGGGATGGATTGTGAGGGGTGCATAGGGCGAGCGTAATCATCTTTTTGTTACAATTGTATAGAAACCTATAAATGCCAATTGGCATATATTTATATTTGAATGTAAATAAGTACTGACATTGTAATGCAACACGATCGATTACTATGGATTAATATGTTTTAGTTAGAAATAAATAAATAAATAAATAAATAAATATATATATATATATATATATATTGATCATTTTGTTAACCACCCTACCTTTTTGTGGTTTAGAGTTACACTATGGATAAGTCCTTTCAGCTAGTTGCTAAGAAACCACATGACCGAAATTTTGGTAATCTTATGCACTCATATATCATAGACTAAGTATATGATGCCCGGTACCCAATAGTGGTGCTTTTGTAAGAACTAATCTTTTACTTTGCTTGAGATGCTCAATGAAAGTTGTTAATTCAGTTTAAAATTTGTTGAGTGAATGTTAGCTTTTTACAGATTGGTACAGGCATAACCAATGGTTTGATCAAGGCAAGGCAGGCAATTGGCAAGGATTTTGGAGTTGAAGCAGAGGATGTGCCCATAATATCAACCAGTGTTGCCTACGGTGTCTACATGGCCACTTCAAGCAACCTTAGGTTTGAATCTGAACTTAACTTTTAACCTCCTTTTTATTATTCCATTCAACCTGGTAGTTTATTATGACAAAATTTCAGGTTATCAGAAATGAAAAATAGTTCTGTTTTCTAGATTCCAACATATTATGCTAGAGCTTAAATTCCAGTTTTGAGTTGGAAGGATTATTGCTATTTGATTTGTTACATTTTACCTGAGTACTTTGTAATTTGAATTTATAGTAAATTAATAGGGGTAATTATTTACTAGTTTTTGGGATGAATCTATGTTATGGCACTCGGAGATAATAATATATTGTAACTAACTTTAGTATATTGTCAAATATCGAAACACTAGAGGATGACTGTTCATCACTGATGCATTTTGCACCAACAGATCTCTCCTCACCCTCTATTGATATTGATCAAACACCTGAGGCACCTTGTAGGTGTATTATCGATGATTGCAGTTTCTAAACACTTCAGCACCTCCCTAGACTCTATCGCTCTGTTTTTGTTAGTTGTCATTCCAAAAAATGTGGCACTTTGGATCTAGCATGACAAACTATAATCAATGAGATTGATGTGAGCAGGTAAATATGCTAGGGAGTAAACCTATTGATACTTCTATAGATTCTAGTGTTAGGTTAATACTGGGATGGGGGAGGCACTAATTGACCTGAGGATAGGAAAATTGAATTTTGACATGTCATCTACGACTAGTGTGATGGTCGATTCCTAGAAAATCCATGTCACCAATTGGGGTGCAACTTCACATGGTGACAAGATCAAGAGCAGAGGTATTTCATGTACATTAGGAGTGGAGTGCTTCACGTTATTTATTTTACCACTACTACGAACATTATTGATTGTATTTACAACATATGTAGGTCTTTCATTTGAACATCTAAACATCCATCAGTTTCATGGGTAGATATGTGCAGACCCAAGGATGAAGGAAGTTTAGGATTTTGAGACATGCGTGCTTAGAACTTTAGCCCTCTTGGCTAAAGTGTTATGGCGGATACAAGCCAAGGAGGGTGCACTTTGAATAAAGTTGGTTTATCACACTTACTTGAGGCACACAAATATATGGTCCTGGGAGGTCGTCCACATAGATTTCCCATTGATTAAGCGGGTTTTTCAAATACGAGATCTTATCCTATTGGCTGTTGGGACATTGGAGGTTGCTGGACAGATGCTGGCAAATTGGTTTGCTTGAGACGATGGAGTAGCTCGGGTTTATGACTTTTATAGGCAACCTAGTCCTAAAAAGTTATAGGTCCAGATAGTGTGGGAGACATATATTTAGTTGAGTCAGTAGTTATATTCTGGATGTTGGCACAGTGATGTCTCCCTACTAGAGATAGATAGGAGTATTTGGAAGATGAACAGACCTTCTATCATCAGGTGCTAGAGTTACAAGAGCATCTTTTCTTTAGGTGGGCCTATTGTGGAGTTAAGAAGGATTAGAGATTGACTTTATATGCGATAGGAGATGACTACATACAGGAGGATGATGCGAGTCTTCGAGGGAAACTATCAAAGGAAGTAAGTGTTGGTGCAATCGACCCAAGTTTAATCGTTATGATTATGAATTTTGATGTGTGTGTCAATATGATTAAGTTAGGTTTTCATATTAGTTTGATGTGTGTATTTAAGTCATGCAGGACTTGGTGAACCGCACATGAGGAACAATGGAGTGAAAGGATCCGAGGGACGAGAGCCAAAGGAAGAGAACTTCAAAGGGTAAGCTAAGGAAGTAGACTTCAAAGGCATACGTGAAGGATGACATGAAGACAAGTTGTGGGCTTGTGTGCATCTTAGGGAGGAGAGCTAAAGGTAGAGAACTTCAAAGGGGTAAGCTGGGGAAGTGGACTTCATGGCATACGCGAATGATGAATTTCGGAGAGGTTGAGAGTGAGTTTGTAAGTTGGGCAGTCGACTAGTAACGAAGTAGTCGACTGGCAGCGTTGAGAGAAGTCGATTGGGGTTGGAATCAGTCGATTGGTTTGTTCGAAAACTAGCCATTGGCTGAGCAACAGTCGACTTGGCTTGGCAGCAGTTGACTGACGTCGGGGCTGAGCTGTTTTGCTAACAGCTTACTCCTCTATTTAAAGGGGGTTGAGACTTGAGAAGGGTTAACTCTTTTGTGAGAAACCTTCTTGATCAAGTGCTCAAGGCTTCCAAGTTTATTCTCTTCCTCCTAACCTTAATTCTCATCTTGTAAAGAGGAAGAGAGATTTGTGAGAGGTTGTTCTCCACCGAGAAGGAGAAAGATCTAGCCGAATATTGCTGGGGACTAATCTATTGAAGGATTAAGGGTTCGTTCACCTCAAGGACACGTCGTGGAGTAGAGCAAGTAATCTCCGAACCATGTAAAAGGTTAGGTGTTAGCATTGCTCTAAATTGTATAGTTTACATTTCCGCTTGCACGCTAATCTTGTAGGAAGAGCCAAGCAAATTGGGCGAAAAACTATCACCCCCTCTAGCCGGTCCGATCGGTCCAACAAGTGGTATCAGAGCGCAAGGTCGCCCTTCAACGGACTAACTGCCTAGAAGAGCAAATTCATCAAAATAACCGGCTCGCACATCTAACCACCCAAATTCAAAGGAGAATTCTCTTGGTGGAAGAAAAGGATGGAGGTATTCTTCGATACCAATTTTGATATAATGGTAATTATGGAAAACAGTTTTGAAGTGCCTAGGGATCAAGAAAACATGCCACTCGAAAAAGATAAGGTGGAGTAAGAAGCAAAGGGATGATTATCTAGCAAATTCAAAAGCTTTGCATCATCTACTAAGTGTGCTTCCCCAACAAGAAATAACTCGGATCGGAAGCTATGCCAAGGATTTGTGGGATAAGCTAGTAGAGTTTCATGAACGCACGTCGGAAGCAAAATTGGCAAAGAGAAACCTCCGATCTTGACTCAACAACATCAAGCTTGACAAAGGAGAAAAGGTATTTAGTTTACATTCTAGAATTAAAGAATTTTAAATGGACTAACAAGTGTAGGTGAGCAAATCTCAAATCGAGACATCTTGATGAAAGCTATCAATGTCTTCCCAAGAATCACAAATTGGAGCTCAATGGTGGACTCATACTACATGTCCAAGGACTTAGATAAAAGTTTCCTAGACGAATTCTTCTCAACCATGGATTCCATGAAACTCGGATAGGAGTGAATGAAGAAGTCTACAAACCAAGAGTAGCAGCCCTTGTGGCAAACAAGGAAAAGGGTAAAAAGAAGGCCTTATCATCCGATTCGGAAGAATCAACTACATCCATAGATAGCGATGAAGAGGCATACATGGTAAGAAAAATAAGAAAAGCTTTTAAACATTTTTCAACTAACAAATCTTATACTAGGAAAAGCTCAAGAAGCTCAAGTAGGAGAAGCAGTGTACTAAAATTCGGGCTAGGCGGGCGCCTAGGCGCCGCCTAGCCGCTCGACGCCAACGGACCGCAGCGGATTCCCCCTCCGCGGCCAGGCTAGGCGGAGGGGCCGCTTAGGCGCCCTGTGCGGCGCCTAGGCGGCGCGACGCGACGAAGTCGAATCGTCGCGTGGTCGCGTGGTTTGTGGGATCGCGATTTGGATCGCGATTTGTTTCTTTTTTTTTTAAACCCTAAACCTCCTGTTGTGATTCATCTGCCACCTCCCACACCTCCGTCGCCTCCTCGGGAATCGCTCGCCGTCACCGCTGCCTCCTCCGGTCTTGCTCGCCGCTGTCTCCTCCGGTATCGCACGCCGCAGGTATGAGTTTAGTTTTTTTTTTACGCTTTCAGCGTCGAGGGACGTTTCCGACGGCGCCGGAAGCATCGCAGGAGTCTTCCGGTGGTGCCGGATGGCTCCGGCGACGCCCGAAGCGTCCCGCGACGCTTTCGGCGCCGCTGGACGCGTCGCGGGAAGCGTCCGGCGCCGTCGGACTTGTCGCCGGAGACATCCGGCACCGCTGCTGACGCCGCCGGACGCTTCCCGCGACGCGTCCGGCGGCGCCGACAGTAGCCTCGCCGGCGCTGTTTTTTTTTTAAATTTTATTTTATTTAAAATTTTAAACATTTCCTTAAATAAATAGAAATTTTAAATTATAAATCATATTTATTAATTATAAATCATATTCTTATTCAAAAAATTATATTTAAACTTTAAAAAAATTATATTTTATATATAATTTATATTTAAAATTTTATATTTTATATATCATTTTTTAATATTTTTCAGGTTATTTAAAATTTGTTTTTAAATTATTTCAGGTTATTTAAAATTTGTTTTTAAATTATTTTTCAGGTTTTTCTGCTCTATAATGGCAAGCAATCCATCTTCGACAGCATCAGTTACTCAACCTGAATCTGGGATTCTTAGAAGAAAGTCAAATGATATTGGATGGGAGTTTGGGATGTTGATTGATCCTAAGAACCTCGACAAAATTAAATGCAAGTTGTGTGGAAAAATAATGTCGGGAGGAGTATACAGGATTAAGGAGCACATTGGAAATATACCTGGAAATGTATCTGGTTGTCGAAAAGCATCTCAAGAAGATAAAAACAAGTGCAATTAGGCTATTTTAGAAGGGAGGAACAGAAAGAAGAACAAAATAATGGAAGAACAAAGTTGTAGAGCAGAGGTGACTATTTCTCCTGATGAAGAAGGTTCTGAAATTGAAGGGATAGATCCATCTAAAAAACCTCTTCCTCTTGGCCCCATAGATAGATTTGCATCAGCAATTGCTCCAGAAAATGTAAGTTCAAGTGGAAGTAAAGTGCTTCGCCAAAAAAATATAAATGAGGCTCTTTTCAAGGAGAGAACTCAGCAAGTTCAACAATATATTGGGAGATGGGTTTATGAAAATGGAATCCCATTCAATGCCGTTGATAATGATAGCTTCAAGCAATTAATGGAAGCAGTGGGTCAATTTGGACCAGGATTCAAGCCTCCAACTCAATATCAACTACGGGAACCACTGTTAAAAGCCGAAGTTGAAAGAACAAAACAACTGCTGAAGAAACATGAAGAAGAATGGGCAAAGAATGGATGCTCGATCATGACAGATGCATGGAGTGATAGAAAAAGAAGTATCTTAAATTTGTGTGTTAATTGCAAGGAAGGTACTACATTTTTAGAGTCTAAGGATTCTTCAGATGAGGCACATACAGCTGAACTTATTTTTGAGTATGTTGACAAGTGTGTTGAACAAGTAGGAGCTCAAAATATTGTTCAGATTGTAACAGACAATGCCACCAACAATATGGCTGCTGCTAAATTGATGAAAGAAAAGCGACCTGGTATCTTTTGGAGTTAATGTGCAACTCACACTGTTAATCTCATGCTTGAAAGTATTGGCAAACTTCCACGATATAAAAAGGTTATTGACCAATCCAAATCTTTTACTATTTTTATTTATGCTCACCATAAGACTTTGTCATTGATGAGAAGTTTCACGAAGAAAAGAGACATAGTCTGACCAGGAGTTACTAGGTTTGCATCAAATTTTCTTACATTGCAAAGTTTGATTGAAAAAAAAGCAAGTTTAAGGGCCATGTTTACAAGTGATATGTGGGAGACATGTAAATGGTCAAAGACAAATAAAGAGAAATTGGCTTACTCTACTGTGATGAGCATGAGTTTTTGGAATAGTGTGACACTTTGTTTGAAAATATTTGCTCCTTTGGTTAGAGTTCTTCGATTGGTAGATGGAGATAGAAAGCCATCGATGGGGTTTCTATATGGGGAGCTTCTTCAAGCTAAAGAAGATATCAAGGTTGCCCTGAACAACGTGGAATCAAATTATCAGCCTATCATAGCAATTATTGAGTCAAAAATGAAGGATAGACTTGATACATCATTGCATACCACTGCTTTTTTGCTGAATCCCTATTTTTACTATAAAGATAGTTCTATTGCTCTTTATGAGGAGGTTGCGATGGGGATTTTTGAATGTATAGAAATTTTGCATGCGAATGAGTTGGATCTACAAGATACAATTTTTAACAAGGAATTTGCAAAATATAGAGACAAGACTGGGTTATTTGGAAAAACACTGGCAGCAAAAGCATGTGAAAAAAATGATGATACATTTGATCTATGTGCATGGTGGAGTACATACGGCGCTCACACACCTAACTTGCTAAGAGTGGCATTGAGGATACTTTCATTAACTACAAGTGCATCTGGGTGTGAAAGAAATTGGAGTACATTTGAAGGAGTAAGTTTTAAACTTTAAGTCTTTATTCTTTAATTAAAGTCAAGTATATATTATTATATTCATGTTACTAATTTTAATATTTACTCTTTTTTTTTTAGATTCACACAAAGGAAAGAAACAGGTTGGATGTCAACAGATTGAACAATCTAGTATTTGTCCAATTTAATGCTAGATTGTTGAACAAACAAAAAAGAGAAAAAGAAAGAAATGTCGATGTCCTTCTTGCAAAAGATGCTTCAAATGCACAAGGTTGGATTGTGGATGGTGGGGAAGATGATGAAGTTGAACTAGGTTCTAGACTCGCATGACAACTGGTTGATGAAGCAAGTGGAGCAGATGAAAATCTATAACCTCGAAGAAGCTCTAGAGTAAGAGAACTTCATGAAGATGATTTTGAATCTGAAGAAGAAGAGGAGGAACACAATGATGATATTGAGTTTGTGTCCGATGAATACCAAGTTGTTGAAAATTATGGAGAAGAAGAAGTAGAATAAATTCTATTAGTGTAATGTTGAAGTTTGAACTCATTTTAAATTTGAGTTTGTGTTTTGAGTGACTATGATATTTTATTAGTTATGCAATTTTGAAGTTTAAACTCATTTTAAATTTGATGTTATTGTGTTGGACTTGGAGTTATAATATGTGATCTATTATGTTATAATGTTAATTATGTAATTTATTTTGATACCGATTAATCCGCCTAGCGCCGATTAATCCCCGCCTAGGCGGCCTAGGCGCTAGGCGCTAGTCTAGCGCCCGACTAGCGCCTAGCGAATTTTAGAACCTTGAGGAGAAGGAAAATAATATGCTGCAATTGTCAAGAGGAAGGACACATAAGGGATGATTGCCCCCTTTTGAAGAAAAAGTAAGAGAAAAAGAAGGAAGAAAACAAAAGAAAAAGGCAAGAAAGTCCAAAATCTTAAGGCAACATGTGATGATCCTTCATCATCGTAAGAGGAGGAACACCCTGTGTCCCATTTTGCTCTAATGTGAATTGAAGACATTACTTCTACATCATACGAAGTTGAAGAAGAAAAGAGCTCAAGTGAAGATGAAGGGAGCTCAAGTGAAGGGGGAGATCAAACTTCGGATTCGGACGTCTCGGTAAGTGAGGTATACAATCTACCCACTACTACTTTAGTTAAAATTATTTCTAGCATAAATGATGATTTATTTAAGGCTAAAAAGAAAAACAAATGTTTAAAAAATGATATTTACATGCTTAGAGAAAAATTAGGATCCATGGCACTTACGGATGATAACCATATTTCCTCAAGTTTAAGTGATTAATGCTTAGAAGAGGAAAATATGGAATTAAGGGAAAAGGTCGATAACCTTACTAAAGCCCTTAGAAAATTTAAAATTGGCTGCAAAACCTTAGATATGATCATTGGTAGCCAAAGGATAAGTTTTAAGAAAACAAGTTTAGGATGCAAGGACTCTAGTAATAAAAAGACCTATCATTGTTTACTTGCTAGAGATCAATCAAAAACCAAGACCATAAATAGAAAATAGATCCCTAAGATGTACTTTGTCAACCCAATTAGAAAGCATTTCTATTGGGTACCAAAGTTAATCCTCAAGGATTAGAGGATTTAGGGATAAGTCAACTATGTTAAAATTTTAAATTTTTGAAAAATGGTTGGCTTGTAACCTTAAGGGGGACCACTTAGCCTAAATATATTTATGATCAAATGAGCTAAGTAGAGATTACCTTTAGTATATCTCATAATTGTTAGTGATATGAGAGAAGTGTCCTAAGGCAATCGCCTTATGATTGTAAAACATTTATATTAATAAATGATAATTCACTATTTGAGTATACATGCTTGTGTATTTGATTGGGATCTTAAACTCATCTACTGAATGTCCGCAATACAACTCACAGCATAAGAGAATTTGTGATGAGATCACAACTAGTGATTATCTCTAAATGCGCAAATGTGAAGTATTGAAAATATCCCTAGTCGATGAATTAATAAAAACGGACACTATCAATTCTGTTGAGACTAGCATGGGTTATTCTCTAATCAGCTGATTCTCACTGGCTGGTGACATTGGGATGTCCGGAGATAAACATGGATGCTAGTTAAGGGAACTAGTTCATTGGAGTGACTAGCTGTAAGACTTCATATGGGAATCTACATGTAGATATGTCAATGAAGATCTTACTGCGGCTTAAGTGCGATGTTCCTTTGACTTGCGGTGTTCAAGTCATCTTGGTCATGGAGACTTATACTTTGACATCTTAAGCAAGCATCTCCAAGGAGGTGTGGACCTAGGATGATCGGGTATAAGCCGAAGTGCCCGAAGATGTTTGAACAACCTACAAAGGATTCACCACTCCTTGCGAGGAGATGTATACTCAGGCCTATCGTCGGATTGTTACTCAAAGCCTCTGGCCAGAGCACATCATGTTTAGAGTGAGAGTCTCTAAAATACATGAGAGTAATTAGAAATCCAAAGGACGAGTAAGACATTACTTGGGCTAGGCGTGACGTAGTCAGCCTAGTGGGGACTGACACCATTGACCGTGTCCTGAACCAAGTGGGTATAAGGTGGTGAAGGGAATGGGGCACGATTCATTAGAGCTGCTGAAGGGTTTCAGAATAATTTCTTCTGAGGTCAAACCGTTGATCTTTCGATTAATTGGGGATCATGATGTACTACTAGGTGCCACTCATGATCGTTCTATAATTAGTTAATTATAGACGGCCAACATAAATCGAAAGCCTATTTAGTCACACGCACTACGAGTAATCCGAGGGATTTAAAACGAGTTGAAAATTGGATTTTCCGATCAAGAGAAATAAGTCGAATCTGAGTTAGTCAGAGGCGCATTAGAAGCTAAAAATGGCTAAGTCTTTTGAAGGCTTTTTTGAGCGAATTAAATGAGTTTAATTCGCGACGGTCCGGGTTGGGTTTGGCTGACCAAAGAGGGTGTTAACCCCTCTTTGGTGGCCGGCCAAATAAAAGGAGAAAACCAATTTAATTGGTTTAATTAATAAAATAAATATAGCGCGATTTATTTTATAAATTATGGATAAATAAATTTGTATAAAGAAATTTATATAAATAAAATTTATAGAAATTTATTCTTTTATGGAAGATTAAAATAATCCATGAGTTGGTTCATTTTAATTTTATAAAATCAATTATGAATTGATTTATCCATAATAAGAAAGTTTATAAATTTCTTATAAAATTTATTCCATAATTTAAAGAGAAGAATAATTAGTTTTTATTATAAATTAGTTTATAATAAAGACTTGGTTTAAACGGAATTAATTCATAAGAATTTATAGGATAAATTTCTTTTGATAAATAATTAGTTTTATTATAAAGTTAGTTATAATAAAATTCATAAGAGAATTTATAGGATAAATCTCTTATGATAACTAATTTGTTTTATTATAAATTGTTTATAATAAGACTAGGCTTAAAAGGAATAAGCAATAAGAAAATTTATAAGATAAATTTCTTATAACTAATTCCGTTAATTCGGTTTAGAGGGAGACTTAGCAAAGGAGTTGCTACTATATAAAGGAACCAAAGGCTAACCCTTAATTCCAATCGAGTAATTAAGATATTAATTATTCTCTCCCTCTCTCTCTTCTCTTCTCTCCTCCTTCTCTTCTTCTTTCCTTAGGGCCGGCGCACCCTAGCTCTCTAGGGCCGGCGCACCCTAGTTCCTCTAGGGCCGGCGCCCAATCACAACACCAAGGAGGTGTTGCCGTGAGCCACTAGAAGAAGAAGAACCCGAACAAGAAGAAGAAGAAGCGGATAGCGACTCCTCTCCTCTCGGAATTCGATTCCGTTACTTCTTGTTGGTTAGTTCCTAATCTCTCTCTTGTTCTTCTAGTTGTGCCTTCCGAGAATCTAGTAGTTCTCGTCGGCACAAAACTCGTGACTTTGCGAAGTCATCCCGAAGAGAACTCGGCGTGGACGCGAATAGAGGCGAAGCTTCCAAGGGACGCTACGATTGGATCTCGTCCCTTACTTCGAGTTACGCGAGGTACTTGGTAAATTAGTTTACTTTTCGCAAACTTTTATTTTATGATTATGTCGATACACTATAAGGTTGCATGCTAGATACGAAGTTAAAATAATTTAGGAAATTATTTTATGCAAACTCTTCCGCTGCACGTAAAAATTTTAAATTTTACGAACTCGTATCCTTGTCGACATGCACCCAGTCCCAACAATAATGACTTGATTTATGGTTCTACTTATGCATATGAGATGTTAGGATGATACTCAAATTCACATGTTCTTATGACATTTTGATGGTTATGAAATGTATCATTTTAGCAATAATAAACCAACTATGGGGAAAGTAAATATTTAATTAATGGACATCTTGCCCATAGATCATAGTTGGACATTTCAAATATTTTGAAAATAATTCTGTGTTTTACTTATTATGGTATAGATTTGAAAAACATATGATTTCAAAACTAGGACTGAAGATTGATACAAAATTGAATGTTTTTCAAGCTTTTGAGTTTTGGTTAAAAATTCAAAAATTCTTTGATTCTTCATGCAAATTTATTTTTCCTTATTGAAGAATAAGTTAAGAAATATGTTTGCAAAATTTTGTGATTTTTTAAATTTTTTGAAATTTTTTATGCGTTTTGAAATTCAACGCAAAAGGCTGAAATTCGGATCAGAAATGTGCCAGTCGACTGGTAGGAACACCAGTCGATTGATCTTACTGGTTCTTGGTATGAAGGATAATTTCCCTGAGGTCAGTCAACTGATACTCTGATTTTCTGATTTCGATTGAATTTTTCAAAAAAACTACTCACTCTGTTTTACTTTGATGCTTTCGGTTGAACTGATTGGTACAATCTTTTTGATGGTGTCAAAGGGGGAAAATAGAAGAGTTTAAATTAGAAACCTATTTCTTCATGTGTTTTATGCTAACTTTGAAAATCATGTAATAAAGCATAGGTTGAGGGGGAGCATGGATAATTTTAATGTTTCATATTATACTATGCTTTGTATTTTCAAAATTATTTTATGCCTAACTTAAACATATTGCCACACATCAAAAAGGAAGAGATTGTTAGTGCAATCGATCCAAATTTGATCGGTACAATCATGAGTTTTGATGTGTGTGTCAATATGATTAAATTAGGTTTTCATATTGATTTGATGTGTGTGTTTAAGTCATGCAGGACTTAGTGATCTACACATGAGGAACAACGGGGTGAAGCCATCTGAGGGACGAGGGCCAAGGGAAGAGGATTTCAAAGGACAAGCCAAGGAAGTAGACTTCAAAGGTATATGTGAAGGATGACATGGAGACAAGTCGCGAGCTTCTGTGCATCCGAGGGACTAGAGCCAAAGGAAGAGAACTTCAAAGGGGTAAGCTGGGGAAGTGGACTTCACGGCATACGCGAAAGATGAACTCCGGAGAGGTTGAGAGTGAGTTTATAAGCTGGGCAGTCGACTGGCGAAGGAAGCAGTCGATTGACAGCATTGAGAGAAACTCATAGAAAGATCAGTCGACTAGTCTGTTTGAAAACTTGCCATTGGTTGAACAACAGTCGACTGAGCTTGGTAGCAGTCGACTGATGTCGGGGCTGAGCTGTTTTGCTAACAGTTCTCTTCTTTATTTAAATGGGGGGGGGGTTGAGACTTGAGAAGGGTTAGCTCTTTAGTGAGAAACCTTCTTAATTAAGTGCTCAAGGCTTTCAAATTTATTCTCTTCCTCCTAACCCTAATTGTTATCTTGTAAAGAGGAAGAGAGATTTGTGAGAGGTTGTTCTCCACCGAGAAGGAGAATGATCTAGCTGGAGATTGTTGGGGACTAATCCACCAAAGAATTAAGAGTTCGTCCGCCTCAAGGATACGTCATGGAGTAGGAGCAAGCAATTTTTGAATCACGTAAAAGGTTAAGTGTTAGCATTGTTCTAAATTGTATAGTTTACATTTCCTCTTGCGCACTAATCTTGTAGGAAGAGCAAAGCGAATTGGGCTAAAAGCTATTCACCCCCTCTCTAGCCGGTCCGATCGGTCCAACAGTAAGGTGGTAACAAAGGCCCGTCACTTGGCCTTGTCTTCCGTGATTCACTATGTTTGGCGAGTGATGAATAGTAGTTTCTTTGGAGAGGGACAGTTAGATATTGAAAAGATCTTCACAATTGTGCAAACTCAAGTGTACCAGTCATTGGGAATATGCTCCGATATAATGCTATGTCAGACATAAGTAGCTCCCTAGGCTGTGGGATGACAGATGCTGGTGATTGGGCTTGCCTAATCTTGCTTGTACGTCTTTTTCTTTGGATTTAATATACTTTTATTTATCCATAAAGAAATATCAAAAGCAGTGGTAGAATATAGACATAACCCTAGCAACATGTGATCCCATTTGGGTTAAGCATCTGATAACCGAGCTAAGATACACCCTTGAAAGCTAATGAAGTTTTACAATCAAGTTGCAATAGATATAGCCTCCTGTTCCATGTACACAAATAGGGGTGGTTCGGTAAGATATACCGAAATTTAAACCCTATATTGCATACCATACCTAAAAATTCGGTATAACAAAAATCCATACTGATACTGTACCGAATTTTCGATATGATACAAATTCCATACCGTATATAATTAAATTTTGGTATCGGTATAGTATATTGAAAATTTTAATATAATCCTTATATCGATACCAATACCGAAATTTCAATAGGTACTAAAAATTTTCGGTATGCCATTAAATCGGTATGTTTGGTATATTTTGGTACGGTATGTGCCAGGTATTTTCCTCCATCCCTAAACACAATAGAACAAAACATATACAAATTTTTTATCACATTATTATAGAAAAAGTGCAATCTAATAAATCATTACATTTTTTGTTACTAATGATTAGTTGACAAATTTGCATATCAAATTGTTAAGAGGGTCTATAGTTGAATATATTTGTAACATGTTGTGTTTCTATAATATATTTGAAGCAACACCAATGGAATGTTATAAAGTTGTGCAAATATATAAGGAATAAGGGGCTATAGAGTTGTGTAAATATACAACGAGAAAGGTAGCTATTTGTAATACTCTCTTTCTTTCTATACTAGGGATAAATTTAGGATTCTCTTTAAAAGTTGATTTTTAAATATTTGCAATTTTCTCTAATTTTAAGAGTTATTTTAAATTTTAAAGTTGTTTAAATCAAGGTTGTAAAAATCGCTAGGCGGCAGCTGGGCGGAGAACTACCGCCTAGCGCCTAGGCGGGGCCTAGGCGTTTTTATTGTTTATAAGGAGTCCAGTTAATGGTATTATGAATAAATGTATGCTTCTCCTTTGGACCCTTAACTTAAGATATTTCTATCATTTCGCCTACTAAAAGTATAATAAAACAGGTATATATCAACCAATTAAACATAAACTATAGTGGATTAGTAACAAAATAACAGTAATATTTCCTCTGAACTTAATCAGATAATTCAAAATGACAAGAAACTTAAAGTGTTTAAACTGACTGTGTGGAAATGCTTAACATCTTCCTTAAAAATATAAGCTTGCTGATATGATCTTGCTCATGAATATTAAGGTGAAATTGATGGTTGTTCATATAATAGTTTAGAAGAACACCAGTCCATGCACCAATGCTTACGTCAAAAAGTACATCCCCAGGCTAACTAAGTGCACCTTTAATATTTTCAACAACTGATATTGCAAAACTTCCTACCTATCCAACGCAGCTATTTAATCAAATAAATATCCAAGAACAACCAATATGTATATGCCTATCCAACGCATATCCCACTTTTCTATATTTTTTATATCAAATTTTCTTTAAAAAATTAAAAAATAATGGCCTGGGCGCCACCTAGGCGGCCCCCCGCCACAACCTTGCCGATTTGCACAAACTCGGAGCGGCTGGGGGCCGATTAGCGCCTAGGCGCTCGCCCAGCCTGATTTTTACAACATGGTTTAAATGTCTAAAAAGTTTATTATATATTATTTAGGGATAAGCTTGATCAATATTTTACAATCAATTTGTCTTATTGATGATTTATAACTAGGGTTTGGATCCCTTCATCATCTTTCAGCTTGATTTTATATATATATATATATATATATATGTCTTTGATGAATCAAGTGTTTGACTTTTCTATGATATGATTTTTCATGTTGCAACAATTGGTATCAGACTCTGAATTCCTAATTCGGTCTCATCAATATCTCGTGGTTCTTCAATATCCGTTCCTTCTTGCACATCTGCCATCTTTATCTAATCCTTTTGCTATCTTATGGGTATCTCCTTGGATACAAGTCCTCTTTCCCAAATTGGAACACAACTCAAATCATTTTCCTCCCTCTGAGACAACCTCACTGCAAACCACACTCACATATTTCCATGGTTTTGCATTCTCTGCATCACCACCACCTGCACCCACCTGTCTATTTCCATGGTTTTGCAGTCTCTGCATCACCACCACCTGCACCCACCTGTCCTCTGCAGTGCACAACTCATTGAGTATTTACTCACATCTTACCCACCACCTTCTGGCATTGTTGCAGTCACCACACCACCTCAAAACCTGTTTCTTTGACATGACTGCTTGAAGAGGAGCGCCATCCATGAAGCATTTATTAACCACCTCCACTTTTTCACACCCCCGAGATTTGTTCGTGGAACTTTCCAGTTCTTATCTGACCAAGATACTCTGGCCAGCAGCGTATTTCCATCTTCTCCTTATCCACTGCTTTGCCGCTGCCTGCATTGACCAGCACCAGCTACCCTCCTTGCCGGCAAAGGGTGTCACATCGTGCACTGTTGCATCACCTGCCTACTCTGTTGCCAGCCTTCCTGCAACCTCCAAACCCACCTCTGGCAACCACCCACAATTCTGCCCGAGCACCATCAACCTGAGCACCCTACTGTCGAGCACATGTGAGTCACCCCTTCCACTGCTCGTCGCTATTGGAAGGATCAGATTGAGCTGTCACTGCTGTTGCTACTGCTTCTTCTAATGGTTAAACACAAATGTTACCTAACAGCTTCTTTCTTGAGATCATTGCAACTAGTGGCCTCTCAGTGGTTGCATCTACTATTTACCTTTAGATGAATGATGAATGCTTATACTAAATTACGTGCCTCAAATTTACAAAACTTATACTAATGGATTGATTGTTCCACATGCAAGTTGTGTAGCAAACAAACTATTAAAGTTAGTTGATTAACCACTATTCTCAAATCTCAAGTTGCTAGTTGTTCGGCCAATTTATATATTTATTTTAATTATATTAGCTATATAAATATATATATCATAATTTGTATTTTATCCAAAATACATTATTTCCTAGAATAGACTCCTAATTATTTCCTAAAATAGACTCCCAACTTCTTAATTATTTTCTAGAATAGACTCCTAACTTTGTATATAAATAGGTCTTACATCTTGTAATAAAGGATAAGAATTCTTTTGTTTGTGACATGGTATTAGAGCATTAAATTAGGTTTCCACCGCCGCTTCTCTCTCTTTTCACCCTTTTCTTTCGGCGCTTCGCACAATTTCCTTTCTCTTTTCTTTAGGCGCTTCACCTCTTCGTGCAGACCCATTGCAGGATTCGCTTCATCATCGGTCCCTGCTTTATCCCCGCCTCTTTCATTTTGTCGCTGCAGTTCGCCTCCTAACTCCTTCATTGTCGGTCGTTGCTTCATCGTCGGTCGCCACCTTTGCTCATTTAAAGGGATTGATTTAGGGCTTGGCGCGAGAAGGAAGGATTGAACCTTTTCGACTTGCAGTTCACCTCCTATCAACCTCTTATTTGTTACGATTTGCTTTCGGTGCCGATCTAGGGCTCTTTATCATCAACGTCCATTGTTGCCTTCATCCTTCATTAAGTCTCCACTAAAGCTGCCCAATAATTACTTCTGCTACGAGACCAAGAAGATTCAGAGCTGCTTCTCGCTGTAAGCAGTCCGTGATTGCTTCCTCTATCACCCTCAGCACAAATCCTTCCTGAAGCAGTCTTCTTCTGCTTATCCACGCGATAGCAGCAAGGTGACTTCCTCCTAAAGCCCGATTCCTGTCCTGTTGCTGCGTTTTCGCGTGTCCTTCGCTGCTGTTGGCGTATGCACTATGGCTGTTGTCACGCCCCGAGACCCCAGGAGCCGCTGGTCCAATAGAAAATCGGACAGCACCTCCCCTGTCCGGCGGACAACTTACACATACATACATCATCATAAATCACGTCCACGCAGTTTAAATGGCCTCAGGCCTCAAATCAAGACAGAATATGAAATAAAACTGGGTAACCATACCTGACTGCGGACCGGTCCGACTTACGACAAAAACACAAGGCATAAGGGTCCCACAAAAATACAACTATACTGCCGTATAGTATGACTAAAACCCAACACCAACACGACAGCGGAAGAAAAACATAGAAAGTACTACCAACAGAAATAGACGAAAAATCCGAAGACATCTCGACGAGTATGCGAACTGGGACAGGTTGTCGGGCACGCTCCAGTCAGTCATCCTGAAATAAAAAAACAAGGAGTTGCGGGATGAGTTATAGAACTCAGCGAATATCTCTTCATATATATACAGGATATTCTAGAATAGCAACAGGGTAATAGACTACCGAAATAAACATGTATGGGCAGGAATAAGAACAACTGCATAAGAACAATAAGAACTACCATACCACTGTCGCAGAGTCGCCAAGACCAGACATAAGGTCTCCTGTAAGTGCATGTCAATCATAATGCAGCATCAAGTAAACACAAGCACAAGGGCAAAATAAACGAATACACAAAGTGCAATGACATGGTCACCCCTGCCGTCGGTCAGACATCGTCACCTATGTACGGGAAGAAGCTGAGCGGAGGCCACCCTCCGACGTAGGGCTGTGACTGCCGTCCATACTCTGCCATCACTACTCCTGAGCGATCGAGTAGACGGGATGCTGCCGGTGTAACACCCCTACTCCATGGCCTATCCTAGCGAGGTAATCCATCAGCCTAAGGCCATCTGTGGAGGACATCTCTGTCTGAGTGTTATCCCTACCCCATGTATATAAATGGGGGAGAGATCTCGCCCTCTCATCTCCTGGTATATGGACTACTCAAGGAGGGACATCTGCCTGCTACCACGCTCCGATTCACTACCCCATGAGTGCATGAGCGGAGCAGCACAGAGCACTCTACCCATACTCCGTCAACCACTAACCCGTGAGTGGCCGTATGGGTAGGTCAGTATGACTGTCGACCTAGCTCACCCAAAAGGGGCCCCTGCTCGACAGTGATGCACAGTGCAATATGATGCATAACAACGGTCAAATAGCACCCACTATCTAGTCCACCTATATCAACATGATATGCAAGGATCGTGGGACATGCATCATATCCTAAATCCTACAGGTATAGGTATTACATATCAGTTGTGGCACGACCAGCATCGTCAAAACAAATATAATAGTCATGCCACCATTCTATTACTCTATTGCTACACAAGCATATCAAATATATATATATCTGTGACAATTCTAAAAGAAGAGTCAGAGATACCCGCCTCCAATGTTGGTGCCTGCAATGTCGCGAACCTCCAGTCCAAAATAATATCCGTAGCAAGAAAATCCAAGTCAATCAGTGACCTGTATCAAAGACATAATTATTTAGCTACTTATACATAAGTAATTAGCTAAACCAGTTATTATGTCATATCCGGATAAATCCCAAATT
>JAGFNQ010000096.1:142024-291970 GCA_024364735.1 Boesenbergia rotunda | reverse complement strand
TGGGGGAGAGATCTCGCCCTCTCATCTCCTGGTATATGGACTACTCAAGGAGGGACATCTGCCTGCTACCACGCTCCGATTCACTACCCCATGAGTGCATGAGCGGAGCAGCACAGAGCACTCTACCCATACTCCGTCAACCACTAACCCGTGAGTGGCCGTATGGGTAGGTCAGTATGACTGTCGACCTAGCTCACCCAAAAGGGGCCCCTGCTCGACAGTGATGCACAGTGCAATATGATGCATAACAACGGTCAAATAGCACCCACTATCTAGTCCACCTATATCAACATGATATGCAAGGATCGTGGGACATGCATCATATCCTAAATCCTACAGGTATAGGTATTACATATCAGTTGTGGCACGACCAGCATCGTCAAAACAAATATAATAGTCATGCCACCATTCTATTACTCTATTGCTACACAAGCATATCAAATATATATATATCTGTGACAATTCTAAAAGAAGAGTCAGAGATACCCGCCTCCAATGTTGGTGCCTGCAATGTCGCGAACCTCCAGTCCAAAATAATATCCGTAGCAAGAAAATCCAAGTCAATCAGTGACCTGTATCAAAGACATAATTATTTAGCTACTTATACATAAGTAATTAGCTAAACCAGTTATTATGTCATATCCGGATAAATCCCAAATTACACGGAGTTATAGGATTTAGCATTTAGGCTCAACCTAGGTTTCACCTAATCCAAATCAACTCTCTAACCAATAGCATCAGAAGGAAAATAGCTCACCAATTCTCATCCAAGGAAATTCTTCTCCTTTACACAACTCACTGTAAGAGACAAGGAAAAGAGGAGGAAAACAACACTGACCTCATGGTTTCCTAAACATGACACACATAGATCTACCATATATTTAGAGTAAAAATAATTCATTAGTGTTCCTTCCTAAGACCACTACTGTTTGTAGCACTCAAGCCAAAGAACAGAGCAAGAACAGTAGCAATGCACGTCACTATGGATAACCCAAAACACAATTTCCAATTGTCACAGTATGCGACATGTATCAAAACCATATAGGGTTTTCAGAGAAACATTGACACAAAGCATACTCCTCTTAATTTTTGATTACTAACGGAATCAGTCCTTATGAATTCTCATCACAACTCAACTACACATAAGGAAGAAGTAACCCTTGATCATAATCTACAACACTATCAAAATCAATATCAAAGTGGCTAGAGGAAACACTCAAAGAAATATATTGAGGTCGAAGAATAACTAGAACTTATCCCAAACTGAGTCTCACCGGCAGCCGTCGAGACAACGCCGCACCGCGAGGAAGGAGATCGGCAAGGAAAACGGAAAGGGGTGTCGGCTACTCGCTTTGGCGCTAGGACTGGCGAAAGAGGCATGGGAGGAAATCAGAAAGGTGGAGGAAAACACTTGGCTTTGGACCGTATTTAGGGCAATGAGAGGAAATGGGAAGGCAGAAGGGGAGGAGTCAGCTTCGATTTCGCAAATAAAAGGGTAAAAACAACTCGAGCAATTAAAGGAAAGAGTCGCTTCGATTTTTGCAGCCATGACACTGTGTTTGGAAATTAAAAAAAAAAAACAAACACATTTGCCATTTAGTCCTCTAATTCTAGGCATTTGCCATCTAACCCTCCTCTCCTTTAAGCCTTTATCTATTTAGGCCCTACATATTTAGTAAATTATGATTAAGCCCTCAATTTTTAAAGTGTCATTTCTAACATTCTTCCCCACTAACAAAAATTTGGTTCCCAAATTTATTATTTACCATCAGCAGCTACTATCAATGTACTTGTAGAGTAAATGATGAACAAAAGTAATTAAACATACCTCAGGTAAATAAATGGGGATATCTAGCTCGGATAGTGTCCTCGAGCTCCCAAGTCGCCTTTGCATCCGAGTGGTGCTGCCATCCAACCCTGACCAGTCGAATCGTCTTGTTCCGTAGCTGACGCTCTTGGAATCCCAAGATCCGTACAGGTACCTCCTCATAAGTAGCGTCAGGCTGGAGCGGAACAGGCACCTCAGATAGAATGTGTGTGGGATCTGGCACATAACCTCTCAGCATAGATACATGGAAGACGTCGTGGATATCGGTCAACGACGGTGGAAGTGCTAGGCGATAAGCTACAGCTCCAATCCTCTCCAGAATCTAGAACGAACCAATATACCGTGGAGCTAGCTTAACTCTATGGCCAAAACGTTTCACCCCTTTCGTGGGTGAAACTCGAAGAAAAACATGATCACCAATAGAGAACTCTAAGGCTCTGCGTCTCCGGTCAGCATAACTCTTCTGGCGATCCTGTGCTGCTGATAATCTTTGTATGATAGTCCGTACTAAATGTGCCTCGTGCTGAACTCTTTGGGGTCCCAACAGCTGAGTCTCTCCGACCTCATCCCAAAGGGTGGGTGTCCTGCACGCCCTACCGTACAACACCTTAAACAGTGCCATCTGTATCGCCGAATAAAGCCGTTGTTGTAGGCGAACTCCACCAAGTGCAAATGGTCCTCCCAACTGCCCCCAAAGTCCATCACACACGAGCGCAGTAAGTCCTCCAGGGTCTGGATAGTACGCTCTGACTGTCCATCTGTCTGGGAATGAAAAGCTGTGTTGAGACGGAGCTCGGTGCCCATAGCCCTCTACAAACTCTACCAGAACCGATATGTAAATCGCGGATCCCTATCAAAAATAATACTCAAAGGAACTCCGTGCAATCTGACTATTTCTTGGCAATACATCTCTGCCAATCTATCAAGAGAATCTGTCCTCCGGATAGCTAAGAAGTGGGTAGATTTGGTTAGTCGGTCCACGACTACCCAAATCGCATCATGACCTCTCCTAGTCCTCGACAAACCCAAAACGAAGTCCATGGTGATATGTTCCCACTTCCACTCGAGAATGGGAATCCTCTGGAGGAGTCCAACAGGTCTCTGATGCTCTGCCTTAACCTGCTGACAGACGAGACATCTAGCAACAAAGTCCACGATGTCCCTCTTCATGTCGTTCCACCAATAGGAACGTCTCAAATCATGATACATCCGAGTGCTACCTGGATGAATAGCAAAACGTGATCGGTGAGCCTCCTGCTACAACTCCTCTAAGATAGGGTGCGCCTCTGGTACACACAACCTCCCTTGGAAGTACAGAACACCCTCCTCATCACGTGTGAAATCCGACTGCTCTCCTGAAATTGCCTGACTACCCAGAAAATGAATGTGCTGGTCACTAGCCTGAGACTCTCTTATCCTCGACCGAATCTTTGACTGAGCCACCAAAGTCACTAGCAATCCTCTCTCTGTCCGAGACTGCTCCTCTAACCCCAGCTCAGAGAAACTCTGAATCAAATCGTTGACCATCACTCTTTGGCATGCCAAAACAGCTCTGGACTTCAGACTGAGGGCATCGGCGACTACATTAGCTTTCCCAGGATGGTAGCTAATGGTGCAGTCATAATCCTTCAGAAACTCCATCCACCTCCTATGTCAGAGATTCAGCTCTCGCTGAGTGAATAGATACTGAAGGCTCCTGTGATCTGTGAAGATCTCGAAGGTGACCCCATAAAGATGATGCCTCTAGATCTTTAGCGTAAAAATAATAGCAGCCAACTCTAAATCGTGAACGGGGTAGTTCCTCTCATGCTCCTTCAGCTGCCGAGAAGCATAAGCAACCACCCGTCCATGCTGCATGAGTACCGTGCCCAGTCCCAGGAGAGATGCATCAGTATACAGAGTGAAACCATCTTCTCCAGAAGGCAGTACTAGAACTGGTGCAGATATAAGCCTCCACTTTAGCTCCTGAAAGCTGGTCTCGCAAGCCTCAGTCCATACAAACTTCACGCCCTTCCTGGTCAAGCGTGTAACAGGTGATGTGATGCTGGAGAAATCCTCAACAAAGCGTCGTAATAGCCTGCCAACCCCAGGAAACTGCGCACGTCATGGACTGACTTGGGCTACTCCCAACTGGTGACAGCCTCGATCTTCTGGGGGTCTACTGAAATGCCTCCACTGGATACTATGTGTCCAAGAAAACTCACAGAAGATAGCCAGAATGCACACTTGCTGTACTTCGCATAGAGCTTCTACTTTCGGAGAATCCCCAAAATGATGCGAATATGGCGAGCGTGCTCCTCCTCGGACCGAGAATATATGAGAATATCATCGATAAATATGATAACGAACTGGTCCAAGTACGGGAGGAATACCTTGTTCATGAGATCCATGAACATGGTCGGGGCATTGGTGAGCCCAAATGGCATCACCAAGAACTCATAATGTCCATAACGGGTGTGAAATGCCGTCTTCTAAATGTCTAAAACTCTGACTCTCAGCTGATGATAATTAGATCGCAAATCTATCTTGGAGTACACAAATGTACCCCTCAGCTGATCAAATAGATCATCAATACGTGGCAGCGGATATTTGTTCCTGACTGTGACTGAGTTAAGCTGCCTATAATCAATGCAAAGTCGCACAGAACCGTCCCTTTTCTTCACAAAAAGGACTGGAGAACCCCATAGGGAAGCACTCGGTCAGATAAATCCACGATCGAGTAACTCCTGGAGTTGGACCTTCAGCTCACCCAACTCTCGCGGTGCCATCTGATATGGTGGCTTCGATGCCGGCGCAGTCCCCGGTATCAACTCAATGGCAAACTCGACCTCCCTCCGGGGAGGTAAGCCCAGCAACTCGTCTGGAAATACATCCGGAAAATCCCTGACCACTGGAACGTCGGAGATCTGAGGAGTACTACCATCAGCAGTGCTGAGTAATGATACCAGAAATCCCTGACAACCCTGCGTAATAAGTCTCTGCGCCTGAAGTGCGGAGATGACTGCTATGTCGTCATCCCGGATGCCAAGGAATTCCCACGAGGGTTGGTATGGAAGTCGGAAAGTGACCACCCTAGAATGACAATCAACGGTGGCATGAGAGGTCGTGAGCCAGTCCATGCCCAGAATAATGTCGAACTCTATTATGTCCAGCACAGATAGATCCACGGTAAGGGTGACCCTCCCAAAGTCCAAAGGACACCCTCTGACCTCCTGAGTTACCTCCAGAACTTCTCTTGAAGGTAAGGACACTGATAACCGTGGTACCTAAGGGTTGGTAACCTGCAGATCTTGCTCAAGAATGCCCGTGATATAAAAGAATACGAACTACCAGTATCAATGATGAAATCTGCAGTGTGTGCATAAAGCAAAACGGTACCTCGAAAGACGGATCCATCCGCTCGATGAGCCTCCTCTCGAGTAACAGCATAAACTCGACCCGACTCTAGCCGGGGAGGAGGTGGGGGTAATGCCAATGCAGTAGACACAGAAGGTAGCTGAGGTACCGATGCTCCAGAAATCTGAGACTGCTGATAGACAGGTAGCTGATACCCCGTATAGATCTGCTGACGAGGCTCTGAAATCGATGGCTGAACTGAAGACTGGGGTACCCCAGATGACGCTGCAGCCTCCTGACCCTGACCAAATAAGCAGTAGAGCTGGATCGGTGGAGGGGCAGTATGCTGCTGTCGTGAAGGAGTCTGGGCCTTGCGGCCTCCCCGCTGGGCCCCCGACTGGCCAGAAGATCCTCCTCCAGCTGAGCCTCCTGTACCCGCCTCCTGTGCCTTCTGAGGGCAGTGGTATCTCCGATGGCCAGGCTGCTTGCAATGAAAACAAACAGCCCGTCCAATAGTACAGCTCGACATGTCATGCTCCCTGGAACCACACCACGTGCACTGAGGAGACCCGTGGGACCTCTGTCAGTCCTGTCTAGAGGACTGGGAAGACCCTGACGCTGAACCTCCTGTTTTCTGAGGCCGAGGAGCGACCCCAGAAACATCCTGTGCTGACTGCTCCTGTCTACCTCGCTTCCGCGAGGGCTGGGTCTAAGCAGTCTGCAATGTCTTCTTGTCCTTCTTCCTCTCTGATGTTAACCTCTGCTGCATCGCCTCCACCTGTAAGGCGCGGTCCAACGCCTGTCTGTAGGAAGTCAAATCCCAGGGGGACATTCGAGACTGGATGTAGGGGGCCAACCCTCTAATAAAATAAGACATCCTCTCGAGATCACTAGGAAACATCTGAGGACAACTCTCGGCTAAGCGATGGAATTCTGCATCATACACAGCCACCGACTGCTCTCCCTGACGAATCTCCAGAAACTCCTGCCATCGAGTCAGTTGTTGTGCAGCTGGGAAGTACTGAGTGGTGAACGCCTGTCGAAATCTCTCCCAGGTGATCGGCTGAGTGCCCATAACCGATCGCTGCGTGATCCACCATGTCTCGGCTCGGTCGCGCATGTGATACGCTGCGAGCTCAACCCGCTCTAGATCGGTACACTCTAGGTATGGGAATGCCCTCTCCAATGTCTACAGCCAAGCGCGAGCCACGTTTGTATCGGGGGCTCCATGGAACAGAGTAAGACGACCCTTAGCCGCCTGCGCTAATGCCGGAATCCGAGCCACAGATTGGCTCGGAACAGTAGTAGTAGGTGCTGCCGGGGGTACTATAGAATCTCCGGATGGTACCGTCGGTCCCGACGGCTGTATGTCTATCACCTGAGCAGTCTGAGGCTCCGACTGAACCGGAGCAGATGCTGGTGGAGCGGATGAGGGGACAGCCTGGGTCTGGAACATCTGAAACATCTGCTGCATCATCGGCTGCATCATCTGCTGCATCATTTGCTGCATCATCGATGATACATCATCCCGAGGTCCAGCTGCAGGCGCCACTGGGGCTGGTGCTGCAGTCGTAGCTACTGGAGGTACTGCCGGTACTGCAGTCGGAAATGGCGACGGTGTCCGCGGGGGCTGAGATCTCTGATCATCAGGAGTCTCGGAAGAGGACCGTCCTCGACCACGAGACCCTGTCCGTGTCCGTCTCACTGGACCCTCCTCTGTCCCCGTCGCCGTCGCTCGCTGAGACACTCGTGTCCTCCTGTGCGAGGGTCGACCCGGCCCACCAGGTCGGCGGGGTGGAGTCAACTCTATGCGTCGCGGCATACCTGTAGAGATATGCCATTCATTAACACTTGCCTAAAATTTCTAGAACTAACAACAAAACCTGCAACCAGAAAGTAAGATCGTCGCCTGGAGCTGTCCCATCGCCGCCATGTCCCAATCGCGTCTATCGAGAAAACGACTCCGACACAGAATCCGAAAAAAAACACCCACAAGACCCCAAGGTATCTCGAGAACCTTGCTCTGATACCAAATAAATTGTCACGCCCCGAGACCCCAGGAGCCGCTGGTCCAATAGAAAATCGGACAGCACCTCCCCTGTCCGGCGGACAACTTACACATACATACATCATCATAAATCACGTCCACGCAGTTTAAATGACCTCAGGCCTCAAATCAAGACAGAATATGAAATAAAACTGGGTAACCATACCTGACTGCGGACCGGTCCGACTTACGACAAAAACACAAGGCATAAGGGTCTCACAAAAATACAACTATACTGCCGTATAGTATGACTAAAACCCAACACCAACACGACAGCGGAAGAAAAACATAGAAAGTACTACCAACAGAAATAGACGAAAAATCCGAAGACATCTCGACGAGTATGCGAACTGGGACAGGTTGTCGGGCACGCTCCAGTCAGTCATCCTGAAATAAAAAAACAAGGAGTTGCGGGATGAGTTATAGAACTCAGCGAATATCTCTTCATATATATATAGGATATTCTAGAATAGCAACAGGGTAATAGACTACCGAAATAAACATGTATGGGCAGGAATAAGAACAACTGCATAAGAACAATAAGAACTACCATACCACTGTCGCAGAGTCGCCAAGACCAGACATAAGGTCTCCTGTAAGTGCATGTCAATCATAATGCAGCATCAAGTAAACACAAGCACAAGTAAGGGCAAAATATACGAATACACAAAGTGCAATGACATGGTCACCCCTGCCGTCGGTCAGACATCGTCACCTATGTACGGGAGGAAGCTGAGCGGAGGCCACCCTCCGACGTAGGGCTGTGATTGCCGTCCATACTCTGCCATCACTACTCCTGAGCGATCGAGCAGACGGGATGCTGCCGGTGTAACACCCCTACTCCATGGCCTATCCTAGCGAGGTAATCCATCAGCCTAAGGCCATCTGTGGAGGACATCTCTGTCTGAGTGTTACCCCTACCCCATGTATATAAATGGGGGAGAGATTTCGCCCTCTCATGTCCTGATATATGGACTACTCAAGGAGGGACATCTGCCTGCTACTACGCTCCGATTCACTACCCCATGAGTGCATGAGCGGAGCAGCACAGAGCACTCTACCCATACTCCGTCAACCACTAACCCGTGAGTGGCCGTATGGGTAGGTCAGTATGACTGTCGACCTAGCTCACCCAAAAGGGGCCCCTGCTCGACAGTGATGCACAGTGCAGTATGATGCATAACAACGGTTAAATAGCACCCACTATCTAGTCCACCTATATCAACTTGATATGCAAGGATCGTGGGACATGCACCATATCCTAAATCCTACAGGTATATGTATCACATATCAGTTGTGGCACAACTAGCATCGTCAAAACAAATATAATAGTAATGCCACCATTCTATTACTCTATTGCTACACAAGCTTATCAAATATATATATATCTGTGACAATTCTAAAAGAAGAGTCAGAGATACCCGCTTCCAATGTTGGTGCCTGCTATGTCGCGAACCTCCAGTCCAAAATAATATCCGTAGCAAGAAAATCCAAGTCAATCAGTGACCTGTATCAAATACATAATTATTTAGCTACTTATACATAAGTAATTAGCTAAACCAGTTATTATGTCATATCCGGATAAATCCCAAATTACACGGAGTTATAGGATTTAGCATTTAGGCTCAACCTAGGTTTCACTTAATCCAAATCAACTCTCTAACCAATAGCATCAGAAGGAAAATAGCTCACCAATTCTCATCCAAGGAAATTCTTCTCCTTTACACAACTCACTGTAAGAGACAAGGAAAAGAGGAGGAAAACAACACTGACCTCATGGTTTCCTAAACATGACACACATAGATCTACCATATATTTAGAGTAAAAATAATTCATTAGTGTTCCTTCCTAAGACCACTACTGTTTGTAGCACTCAAGCCAAAGAACAGAGCAAGAACAGTAGGTCAGTAGCAAATGCACGTCACTATGGATAACCCAAAACACAATTTCCAATTGTCACAGTATGCGACCATGTATCAAAACCATATAGGGTTTTCAGAGAAACATTGACACAAAGCATACTCCTCTTAATTTTTTATTACTAACGGAATCGGTCCTTATGAATTCTCATCACAACTCAACCACACATAAGGAAGAAGTAAGCCTTGACCATAATCTACAAACACTATCTAAATCGATATCAAAGTGGCTAGAGGAAATAATCACAGGAATATCTTGTTGTCGAAGAATAACTAGAACTTATCCCAAACCGAGTCTCACCGGCAGCCGTCGAGACAACGCCGCACCGCGAGGAAGGAGATCGGCAAGGAAAACGGAAAGGGGCGTCGGCTGCTCGCTTTGGCGCTAGGACCGGCGAAAGAAGCGTTGGAGGAAATCGGAAAGGTGGAGGAAAACGCTTGGCTTTGATTTCACAAATAAAAAAAGGGAAACACAGCTAGAGCAAGGGAAAGAATCGCTTCAATTTCGCAAATAAAAGGGGAAACACAGCTCGTGCAATTAAAGACCAATTAAGGGAAAAGATCGCTTCGATTTTTGCACCCTGTGTTTGGACATAAATAATAATAAAAAAATAAACACATTTGCTATTTAGTCCTTTAATTCTAGGCATTTGCCACCTAACCCTCTCCTTTAAGCCTTTATCTATTTAGACCATACAAATTTAGTAATTTCGATTATGCCCTCAATTTTTTTTTAAAGTGTCATTTCTAACAGCTGTGTTCGTTTCTGTTGAAGTGTTTATTCTTGTCTTGTTGATGCGTTCTTTCTTTCCAGCATAAGCTACGGATCTGTGACCAAAGCCTTCGCCTTCCCTCCTTTGTTCGCCTCCTCTGTTTGCACACTAAATCACTGTCGTGTTTGGTTTGTATCTTCCTTTGGATTCTTCTTTTGTTTTAACTTCCTTTTGGATAAATTTTTATGGTTGAAAATAAAACTTCTATAATTGATGTGGTGCTTATAATCTCTAAGATCACGGATTATAAGCAAAATGGTTAAACTACTTGGATTGGAGTAAGATTGTTCGTCTTTATTTACGGAGTATTGACAAAGATGGTCATTTGATCGATGATCCTCCTCAAGATGATTTGAAGTAGATATTGCATAGAGAGGATGTTCGTTTGTTCATTCAAATTCGGAATTGTATTGATAGTGAGGTAATTGATTTGATCAATCACTGTGAATTTGTTAAAGAATTGATAGGTTTTCTAAAATTTCTATATTCTGGAAAAGGGAATATCTCCCGAGGTTTGTAAAGCTTTTTATTGTGTCAAAAAGCAAGATCAACCACTGAATAACAATTTTATGCCGTTCAAGAAGACATATGTGGAGCTTAATATGTTGTTACCCTTAGCCCTGATGTGAAGATCCAACAACGCCAACAAGAGCAGATGGCTATCATGAGCTTCCTTGCTCGCTTATCTCTTAACTTTGAATCTGCTAAATCACAAATTCTCTTTGGTTCTGAAATACCCCCCTTTAAAGATTTGGGAACATTCATTTGAAATAAAATGACCTATGCAGTTTCTAGAAGATGCCTATTATTACGTTCAGTCACATCATTTTGGATGGTGTATCTGTTGGTTATGGCTTGGCGGGTTTCCTTACCGAAAACTTGGTCGTCCTTCAGAGACTTCTCCATGTCTACGGATTAAAATTTAATCCGAATGGAGACCCGTCTCCCAACGATCATCTCGTCGTCGTATCGAACAATCCAAATTACAACTCGGCCAATCACAAAGATCGAGCCTTGTAATTTGCTTAACCGTTCGACCGCAGAAAAGGCGACGAGTGGATCGTCGGTTCTTGTGTTTACGGTCGGGGTCCAGTTAGTTAATTATTATCCATGACAAACAATCAAAATAATTAACAAACATACATGAAATGATGAGGCAAATAAATAAGACATAATAAAACATAAGGAGCTTGGGAAGAGATTATACCTTCCCGATTACCTCGCGACCTTCTACCTTATGCCCTTCCCTTCCCGGACGTCGTGTGGGCGATGAGCTACCGAGAATCGAAGTCACTAAACGAGACCTTAAGCCTCTCTTCTTCTTCTCTTTGCGCCGGCCAAAACAAAACCCTAGGGTTTAGTTAACACCGACCAAACCAAGAGAGGAGCTCCCTTCTTCTCTTCACCACCACCTCCTCCAAGCTCCTGATGTTGCTGCCAACGCAAGGAGTAGCCAAGAAGGTGATCTACTCTCCTAGCCGACCACCGGAAAACCTCTTTTGGAGGTTGTCGCCGCCGCCCCTCCTTGCCAAGGTGCGCCGCCGCCGAGCCCCTTTCCTCCCCTTTACACTTGCGTCCGGCCAAGAAGAAGGTAAGGAAGTTACCTCCCTTCCTTGTGCCACGCTCGAAGTTGAGAGAAAGGAGAAAGAAGTGGAGAAGATTAGCCTTCTCCCTTCCACACCGCCGGCCACACCAATGCCATAGGAGAGAGAGAGAGAGAGAGAGAAAGAGAGGAATAATATGAGGCTTAATTAACTTGTTTCTTGATGGCTACATGGGGTATATATAGGGTTAAGGTAGGGACCAAGAGGAGGAGTTGGGTCTTGGCCTGCTAATGGATCTAAACCCGATCTATTAATTAAGATCCATTCCACTAAATGATCTTAATTGAACTTCCTCACCAACCCCCATATTTTCATATGGGTTCCACATATTACGAGTCGTCCATCCCTCCGTGTTTAAGATATCGAATGCCCGTTAATTAATTTAAATTACTGACATTTCAAATTAATTAACTTCTGGATCCTTGATTAGTACCACTCAACCTTATCGTCATGTCGGATTAAATCCACCTGGAGGGTTTAACATGATGAACCTTTTGAGCTCATCAAGGGGGCATCATCATCCCGACTCACCAGGACACGGATTCCGTCAATAATCAACGGTACACCATATTATTAATATTATCTCCCAATTTACCGGGCCTATCGATCTAACAGAATAGATCTCGCCCATTGATAAATCAAAGAAATAATAATTAATAATATATGCCCGCTATTATATCGGGATTTAGGGATCGTACTCCGTAATACAATCTGAGGTCCTACCTAATTATAAAGCCAGTACAAATTGGATAACCTCTGGTTTTGGTCTTGCTCAATGTACTCGAAGCACACTAGTATAATTCTATGGTCAAGACCAACCACACCTAATTACACTACAACCATCCCGATGGTTTGTCCAATTCCATCTCGGCTGTGAGCCTCTACTTATACTAGGCAAGGGACTGATAACATGATCTTCCGTGTAACACCATACACCATGTTATCGACACTGCATAGTAAAGGACTTTCATGCATGTACTAATATAAACAAGCACCTAGTGTTGTTGTGATTCTCTTTTCGAAATAAAGATGATCATATAAATAAAAGAGACAAGTCTTTCAGTATACACATCTTACAGTATCAACGCAGGAGGTTTTCTTGACCAAGTCCCAAGTGTGATTGTCATCCAAAGCTTTCATTTCCTCTATCATTGCATCTTTCCAACCAGGGTGAGATACGACCTCACGGACATTTTTAGGAATAAAAATAGAGTCAAATGAAGCAATAAAAGAGCAAGAAGAAGAAGACGACAAGCTGTTATAAGAAACAAAAGAAGAAAGAGGATAAGTATATTGACATTTACCTTTATGTAATGTAATAGGAAGATCATCACTCGGAGTTGGATCTGATGATAAAGTAGTAGGTGCATGATATAAATCAAGAGGTTGGCGCTTGGAGCATATTTGAATACTAGAAGGCTTGACAAGAGCCAGTTCTGAGATAAGTGCGGAGTATGTGATAGAATATACCAATAAATTATCATCTTCCCTTTAAGAAGTCGGGATAAGTGAAGATGAGAAATAAGTGTCTTCTATGAAGGTGACATCAATTGAGACAAGATATTTATTAATACTGGGATAATAACACTTATAACCTTTTTGAAGACGAGAATAACCAAAGAAGATACACTTTAAAGACTTAGGATCTAATTTAGTGATATGTGGATAAACCTCCCGAACAAAACAAGTGCTATCAAATGTTCTAGGATTAACAGGATATAATGACTTATTGGGAAATATAATTTTGTAAGGGATTTTACCATGAAGAACAGAGGATAACATGCGATTAATGAGAAAACATGCTATAGAAATCGCATATGCCCAAAAAGATTTGGGAACATTCATTTGAAATAAAAGAGCCCGTGCAGTTTCTAGAAGATATCTGTTTTTACGTTCAGCCACACCATTTTTGGATGGAGTATTAGCACAAGAGGTTTCATAAAGCATACCATTCTGACCCATATAAGATTGAAATAGACTGGACGTATATTCCTTGGTATTATCACTTCACAAAGTACGGACGGACTTATTGGCATTATCACTTCGAAAAGTACGGATGAACTTATTAAATTGAGTTTTAATCTCGGCACAAAATGTACAAAATAGAGAAAATAACTCAGAACGATTTTTTATTAAATATAACCAGGTTACACGAGAATAATCATCCACATAAGTGAAAAAATACCTAAAATCAGGTTTAGATAAAATATGACAAGGACCCCAGAAATCAGAATGAACTAACTCAAAAAGAATAATAACACGTTTATTTACTCTTGGACTCAAAATAAGATGGTGATGTTTTGCAAATTGACTTGACTCACAATCTAATGAAGACACCCTACTATATTGTGGACAAAACTTCTTGAGCAAAGGAAGAGATGGATGACCTAACCTACAATGAGCCTTGAAAGGAGAAGTTATACTAGAGCAAGCAAAGGATCTTGGGACAGAAGGGTCAAGAATATAGAGGCCTCTAGACTCATGTCCTTTACCAATAATCTTCTTTGAAGAGATCCTGAAATAAATAATGATCGGGAAAAAAATGAGATGCAACAGTTAAGATTACGAGTTAATTGACTAACAAAGAGCAAATTAAATGATAAATTAGGTAAATGTAAGACAGAGGATAGAGAAAGCAAAGGAGTAGGATTGATAGTGCCAGACCCACGAACACAAGATAGAGACCCATCAACTAAAGTAACAATAGGAGTGTTAGATTTGGACGAAAATGTATAAAAGAGACTAGAATTACCTGTTATATGATTCGTGGCCCCAGAATCAATTATCCATTTAGAGGATGAGGAAATAAGATATGTGTTGTGATTACCCGAATCAGTAATAACAGTGATAGAAGATGAAGATTTGAGTGATTTTTGAAATTGAGAGAACTTAGCAAATTCATCTGCAGAGATAAGAACTGATTTATCACGGGTATCATTAGTGGATGCAATATGAGCTAAGTGTTTTTGTTGATTTTGATACTGAAGTTTTTTACACTCAAACTTTGTATGACCCGGCTTAAGACAATAGTTGCATATAATACCACTAGAATTTGACTTTCGAGTTTCAAAGTTTTGTGAGCCTCCTCCTTTGTTCTCACTGTGAATAGTTAATTTTTTAGGCACATAATTAGTATTGTGACTCACTAAAGCACCACCAAGTGGAATGAGGGTAATGGTACTTTTTGTATGGAGAATGCGACTAAATACATTTTGTAAGGAGAATATCTCATCCTGGTTGGAAAGATGCAATGAGGAAATAAAAGCTTTGGATAACAATAACACTTGGGACTTGGTCGATCTACCTTCAGGAAAACGGGCTATTAGATGCAAATGAGTATTCACAATTGAAGTCAATCTGGATGGGTTAGTTGCTAGACTGAAAGCCTGTCTTGTTGCTAAGGGTTATGCTTAGACTTATGATGTGGATTATTCTGATATTTTTTTTCTTGTTGCAAAGTTGACATTTGTTCGACTATTTATTTCACTGGCTGCTACTCATCATTGGCCTTTACATCAACTTGATATCAAGTTGATTGCCATTTTGTTCGTGAAAAGATTCAATGAGGCTTGATCACTACAGAATATGTGAAGACCGGAGAATAACTAGGGGACATCTTCATGAAAGCCTTAAATGGAGTCCGGGTTAATTATCTTTGTAACAAGTTGGACATGATTAATATTTATGCTCCAACTTGAGAGGGAGTATTAGCTATATATATATATCTTAATTTGTATTTTACCTAAAATATATTATTTCCTAGAATAGACTATTAATTATTGCCTAGAATCGTCTCCTAATTATTTTTTAGAATAGACTTCCAACTTTCTAATTATTTCTTATAATAGACTCCTAACTTTGTATATAAATATGTCTTACATCATCTAATAAAGGATAAGAATTCTTTTATTTGTAACAAATTAGTTTTACCTCAATAGATAATGACCTCTCTAATTTCATTTTTAATTTCCAATCTACTATTAATTATTTTATACGTGGAAGCATAAACTTCTATCAGGTTCTTTCTTGAGATCATGGCAACTAGTGCCCTCTCAATGGCTCACCTTTCAAGGATTGATGCTTATAGCACTCCATTACGCCTCAGATTTATAAAACTCATGCTAATAGATTCATTGTTTCACATGCAAGTTGTGTAGTAAACTAGTTAAAATTGGTGGGCTATGCACTATTGTCAAACTCTTGAGCTATTAAAAATGGGACCAATTTATATATTTATTGTGCTAACACTTTCCCTTCATTTGCAGGGGAGATACTAAAGGAACTAATTTATATTGTTAACGCCAATAATTCTATTAGCTAGTTATTGCCTAGCCATTCTTCTTACTGCTACCAGTTATGTACTTTAGGCTCGATGGATGATTGGCATTCCAATATGCAATTTACCATGGATGCCTTCCATGGCAATGTGCTGCCTTGACTAAAATTGTTAAGAGAAAATCACAGTAAATCTTGTCGATCTTACGGTTGACGTAATTCTAATTGTACTACTAAAGCAATCCATTAGTCTGTTGATTAAGTGAAAAGAGAAGATTTTTGTGACTTCTTATGACGGGTTGATTTATTAATTTTAAATTTCTATGTTTATCAGGTACCAAGTGTTGGCGGGTGTCATAGAACAGCGTATTTTGGAGCCATTGCTACACAACAACAAACTGGCACTTAGCGCCTTGTGCTTTGCAGTTCGCACAGGAAATACATTCTTGGGATCACTTCTGTAAGTGCCTCTTATATGGCCATTTGAGGAATGCCATAAAAATTGGTCTGGGCTGACTGATTCAACCATGGTTCAAATGGTTGAAGCAGGAAGCTCCTGAATGTCCCCACAGCTGAACTAGGAACGTCAGAGGTCCTGCTCAGAAAAAGAATAATATTGTATATTCTACTAGTTGAGCTTTCACTTAAATCGTTAGAAATGGAACCGGCTGACATCTAGCTCATCAGCCATGATTCAGTTTTTTAAACATTGAGCTTTTTTGTCGAAGAATATAAATTAATGTTCAAATTCTACATTGTGCAGGTGGGTTGACTATGCTCGCTGGGTGGGCGTTCAAAAGAGTAGTGAATAACGCACTCGTACCGACATTACAATTTGCATCGCCTGCTGAAAGCTGTGTAGGAAAGGTTGATTTGAATGTTCTTATACAAAATATGTCATATGTAAGTCAACTTTTGGTCACCCATTTATCAAAATTGAAATTTCTGCGACTACGTTGCATGCTATTTGTGGGTTAGATGCGTCATCTTGTGTTAACCAAATCTGAATGTGTGTCATAACATAAACAAACTACAGATGTACAATGTAACTACGTAAAGCAATAATTCAGCATGCTACTGAGTCTACTTTGGAACAAGTACATTTCCTCTCTTCAAATCAAACGCTTTGTCCCATAAAAACTCTTAGTCAAATGTAGGATGGTTATCAAGGTATAATAGTCTAATAGATAGTAGTATCATGGTCTGCTTTGGCATGTACATATTATTCTTTTAGTTGGTACAAGTTATTTTACTTACGTCGATTTATTTTGGAGACGATCAATTTAATCCTATAAAAATTTTCAAAGCCACCGGAATAACTTGTATTCTTAAATCAATTGTTCATTACAAAAAATTATCTATTAATTTATTGAATATGAAATTTAATCCTTAAATATTTAAAAATTTAAGATGTCGCATCATTTTCCGGGATGACATGTGCATATTATGGAGCCGATGAGGTGGTGCAATTTGAGCTGAGATAGAATGAGATTAAAATATTTAATTTGGTTCAATTTAGAAGTGATATAATTTTAATGTTTAATTATGCAACATTATTTTCCAAAAAAATATGTTTTATTATAAAAAAATAAAAATGTTTGTATTTAGTTTTATTTGAAGTTGAACTAAAATTTATTATGATTCGATAATATCTAATTCAAATGTATATAGAGTAAAATAATAAGTTTAGCTTTAATGGTGTTTTTTTATTAAACTAAAAATAATACTTTTTTTTAAAAAAAGATTTCATTATTTATTTTATAAAAGTATTGTTTAAAAGTTAAAGTTCTTTATTTAATTATGAAGGGAAATTATTTTTAAAAATAAAATTGAAGTATCCTTATTAATTAATGTATATTTTATTATTAATGTTTTTTGGATTAGTTAAAAATTTGCAACTGTTCAAAATCGAATTTAATCGATTCAATCACTCCTCACCTAAACCCTAAACTAAAAAGAAATAGTAAGTTGTCACTCTATCACTCGTGGTTTGATCTCCAATTATAACACATTGATAAAAATTCTTTTTCCAAATAGGACGAGCAACTACGGAATCCTGAGCTTCGGTGTTGCTCGCAATGATCATTTTCTGATTTATCTTGATCGCCGATGAGAAATTGTTATGGGGCTAACTCGATCGTCCCATATTCAATGTTATATGGATTATTATTTTTTTAAATAAAAAAATAAATTAAATATGGTAAATCTTATCAAAATTTCAATTTAATTTAAAAATATTATTTTTATTTGAAATAAGAAGAATAATTTAATCATTTATTATATCAAGATTTTTAAAAAAATTGATTAATTGATATATTTTCTATTGTTTAGATTGGTTTTCGAATAGTTCTTACTTATTTTTTGAATGACTCTTAAAAATAAACATATATTTTATTAGTGAAAGAGTTTTTTTATTTTTTATTTTGTTGATTTATAATCAATAAAAAAAATCAAATTAAAAGTTTATTATAATAACATTCCCAAGAAGACTAGTTGGTCGCCAAACATGAACTCACCCCGAAATGGCGCGCACATTTTTCCGAAGCCTGAGCGTTTATCAAGACGAATAAAATAAAAAAAAAATCATCCACCACCGAAATAAATTAAGAAATATTTAGACAACTTGAAACCCAATCTAGAAACCCAATCTTTTACGATCATGCATCCTATTTGATTTTTTTAATAAAATTTATTGTAGTTAAAAATCGAACCATAAATATTTAAGAAATAATTAATTATTCTTTCACTGTACTATAACCCTGAGACTATTAAAAAAATTACACTATAGTCCCGAAAACATTAAAAAAATAATTGATTGATGACGATTCCTCAAGACTAGCAAAGGCACTTGGAAGCATTATCTTGCATGATCATGATTGATGGTGATTCTCACCTAGTCTATGAGCACATTTTTTACGTTCTAATGAGATGGATTGATGGTTAACGTATGCTGTATTGCCACTTTGAAGTCTGGAATTTAAAACGTGACAAAATCAATATGTTCGTCCTTCCCATACGTTAGCCACAATATTTGGACTAGTAGTGTCCGTAATTTACTTCCTCTGTATTGACTCTGGGACGGATTGATGAAAACACTGAATGTTCCAGAAGGAATCAACGTCGACGGCTAGTTACCAGGGTTCTGCCCATGCGGACGCTGACGATTGAAGAAGTCACACCTTGCGAGATTAACACGCGCGTTAGGAGAACACGTTGGAGGTCGTCCGACGGAGCCCACTCCGACGCTCAAGTCAGTGTCTCGACGGGGAAGATGAAGGAAAGGTAAAACAGTAGGTATGTAGTCAAGAATGCATAACCGCCTTACCAGAGGGGGTTGGAGTACTTTTTATACTTGCGGCGGCCATCCACGAGTCTCCACGACCTTCGCCACGTCCCCCCTTCGTCGGTTACTGGATAGTCTTTGAAACGGTCCACACCGTCATTAAGTTTGACCCGTTCCGACATGATAGCTCCACGATAGCAGGGAAGTTTATCCGCAGATCCGAGAAAAAAGGGAACTGTTACTTGAGGTCGAATGATGCTTGGGCTCCACTTCCCCGAGGTGATCTCGGGGTCTTCTGGCCCGGGAGGTCCCAGGCGCTCCGCATCCCCGAGGTGGTCTCAAAAACCCGTCATCCCGGGGTGATCTCGAGAGGTGTTTTCTGATATGATCTCCACGGTGTGTTATCGCGGGGGGGGGGGGGGGGGGGGGGGGCCTGGAGGATCCTCTTTCCGATAGTGCCCCGGGAGCTCTGAAAGGGGAGTCGCTCAGACTCGCCACATCTTGCCACCCAGCTTCTTCAGCCCACGTGTCTACCACGGGCTATTCAACCCCATCACAAATTCTCCCTTCAAGTCTGATCGAAGGAAGTGCTGCTGTCACTCCCCGAGACCCAAGAGCCGCTGATCCAATAGAAAATCGGACAGCACGTCCCCTGTCCGGCGGACAATTTACACAAACACACAGACACAAATAGCACAACCACGCAGTTAAATGGCCTCAGGCCTCAAATCCATGCAGAAACAACAGTTATATGATATAACCATCGTAAAACCAAAGTACGAACTCACCTGAGCTGCAGGGGGCAGGAACAAAGCCAAAACCCCGCAAAGTCCACCATAGGACTCAAAAGTACAATCCCAGCGAATAAAACATAAATACATGTCCAAAACATAGCAACGGAAGCAAAGTGCATAATACAGGGTCCATAACCGTAAATCAACATAAAATAAACGAAACAGAGCTCCTCTCGAGCTAGGGACTGGCGGCTAGGGCTCTCCTGGCAGACATCAACCTGAAATTAAGGAAAATAACCACGGTGTGAGTCCAAAGGAACTCTGCGGATACCCAGAATAGATATGCATAGAATGTTATACTAACAATAAGAGTTCAGCTAATACAGTCTCATATCAACAGTAGGGAAAGACTAGTACTGAACATACTGAGGTAGATACATACCCGAATCCATCTAACCTGAAAAGAGGGTAATAAAATACCAATTGAATACCAATAGACATATAATCTCAGATAACAAGTCTCCAGAATATGCATGTCAAACAAGTGCAGAAATCAAGTGTAGCAAACAATGCACGATGCAAAATATGCACATAGTGCAATGACATGTGTCACCCCTGACACCAGTCAGATCATCGTACACCTGTCATAGGAGACGTCGGAAAGGGTAGAGCTATGACAACTGTACGCACCCAGCTATCACTGCTCCTGAGTGACCGAGTGGACAGGATGCTGGCGGAGACCACGCTCCTACCCCAAGCAATGGGGGAGTCTAGCTCTCATCTCCTCGTGGCTCAGTACGAGAAGGGATCCCTGGCTGCTACCACGCCCGGAACCACCCTCGAAATAGTGGTTGAACGGAGCAATACAGGGCAAATGCACACATCCTACGGTATCCACTAACCCATGAGTGGTCGTGTGCGCATATCATGTACCGGAAGACGATAGGCTCAACCACAAGGGAGTCGCTGATCGCCGGCATGCAACAATGCAGAGATGGTGTATGATAGATACACATACCTCCCTCACCAAGCCCTCAGTATACTAAGTCTCAGTCTGAATCCTATAACAGAAAATACAGGTAACCTACAAGGTATACTGGCCGGAATCTACTGATCCCTCAATGTCAAATGCAAGAGATACATCACGATATCTAAGCATACATATAGATATGACAATACCTGTGACTGTATGGAACTAACAGCATAATAACTCAGGTATAAACAACAAGTATCCAGAACAAGCATAATAACTAAGGATAGCGTATAATCTTACTGTTATCTATAACAGTCTATGCATAACAATATGACAATATCATCAAAGACAAGTCAAAAGGTACCCGCCTCCAAGAGTAGAAGTCCATATCAAAAGGGGAGAACCACACGTCCAATATAATCCGCAACCATAAAGCAAATCAAGTCCCTGTATCAGGGATAGATTTAATTAGCTATTATAAAAAATAATAACTAGCTAATTAATCCCTAATTTGTTTTAGGGTTAACCAAATCCATTTCTTTCTATTTAATTTCCTTTAATTAAATAGAAGGCTCCTAATTACCCCCATGTAATTAAGATTAGGTACAACCCTCAGTTCGAATTCACCACACTTAGGTTATTAGGGTTAAGTTTCATACTTAACCCAATCTCACCACATGGTTCACTCTAGGATCGACCACAAGACCTACCACTGATCAATTCCTAAACAACATAGATCAGAATTGTTGTTATCACGGTTACACTTTTACATGCTCCAACTGGGACTAAATAGCTACAACTAAACTGAGCTATTGTAATTACAGATTCAAACTTATTCCAAAACCTAGCATGGGGCGTTCCACATCACAGTTCTAAATCCCAATCCAAGATTGAAATCAATTACAACAAATCATCTTGTAATTACTCATATACCTGGATTACTCCCTTATTCTCCTTCTCTGGTAGTGGACCTCAGCAAGAAATAAAAGACGACAATAACATCTGATCGAATGGTGAGCTGCAAAACATGGATCAATTGAAGCATCATCAATCGGCCATTACGCTTGGCTGAGGCGATTGAGGCAGAGGGTAATCCAAGGAGCACACGAACTCACCTCTTCGATAGACGACCGACCACAGTGACAATCTCAACCAACCACCAAAGTTGGCTCGCTGTGCACCCAACAGATTTCCCCAAGTCCGGTGATGGCTCGCTCACGCAAGGGTAGGAAACGATGCTCCGCAGGAAACTGAAGGGAGTGATCGGCGAAGTTAGGATTCTCAGCAATGGAGAGAACCGAGTGAATCGCCGGTCGCCAGTCGAGATAATGGGAATGGTCGTCGGCGCGTGTGGGGAGATCACCTGCGGCTAGGGTTCGCGAGACGAGGGAGTCGACTGCTGTGATCGGGCCGAATGGGGTTAGGTCAAGTCATATAAGGGAGGGGCCCTTTTGCACTTTAGCCAAACAATTTGCCAAATCGCAAGGCTGCCCCTGCTTTTAAACTTAATTACGTGTTGGTCCTTGTGACTATTTGTTTTATAACATTTTGGTGCCTAATTTGTGTCCAAGGACTCGGAGACCCTGAAACCTTCCTGGTAACTCTCCGAAAATTTTCGAAACCTACTCAAAAGTGTCGGATTTAACATCCTCCCCCACTAATAAAAATTTGGTCCCCAAATTTCGATATTCACTATAGTAAAACACTATCAAGAAGTATGCTGATATAAATACTGAACAGTAACTAACCATACATACCTCAAGTGAATAGGTGGGGGTAGCGAGCTCGGATGACATCCTCAAGCTCCCAAGTAGCCTCCTCATCTGAGTGATGCTGCCATCCGACTTTAACCAGCTGGATTGTCTTGTTCCGCAACTGATGCTCTCGGTGACCCAAAATCCGTACAGGAATCTCCTCGTAAGTCGCATCAGGCTGGAGTGGAACTAAGACATCCGACAACACGTGGGAAGGGTCTGGTACGTATCTCCTCAGCATCGATACGTGGAATACATCATGTACGCCGGTAATGGATGGTGGAAGAGCCAAACGATAAGCAACTGCTCCAACTCTCTCCAGAATCTGGAATGGACCGATGTAACGCGGAGCAAGCTTACCTCGAAGACCGAATCGTTTCACCCCCTTCGTGGGTGAAACTCGTAGAAACACATGATCACCTACGGAGAACTCCAGAGGTCTCCGTCCCCGGTCGGCATAGCTCTTCTGATGATCCTGCGCCTCAGATATCCTGCGTCTGATAGTACGGACTAACTCTGCCTCGTCTGGTCCTAGGCAATCCCACCACGAAATCCATAGTAATGTGTTCCCACTTCCACTCATGAATGAGAATCCTCTGAAGTAGTCATGTAGGTCTCTGGTGCTCAGCCTTAACCTGTTGGCAAACTAGACATCTAGCTACAAAATCCGCGATGTCTTTGTTCATGCCGTTCCACCAGTAGGAACGCCTCAGGTCTCAGTACATACGAGTTCCGCCCGGGTGGATAGCGAATCGGGAGCGATGAGCCTCCTGAAGTAACTCCTCTCGGACCGGATGTGACTCGGGTACACATAGTCTTCCTCGAAAGTAGAGAGTACCCTCATCATCTCTGGTGAACTCAGTCTGCGGTACTGAAGCTATCTGGCTGCCAAGGGACTGCAGGTGCTGATCCGTGGCCTGGGCCTATCGAATCCTCGTCCGGATGGAAGACTGAGCAACAATGGTCGCCAGAATACCCCTCTCAGTCTGCCCCTGCTCCTCTAGACCCAACTCTGAGACACCCTGAACTAGCTCGGTAACTGATGCCCGGAGGCAGGCCAAAGTCCCTCTGGACTTCCTGCTCAATGCGTCCGCTACAACATTAGCTTTCCCTGGATGGTAGCTAATGGTGCAATCATAATCCTTAAGGAACTCCATCCATCTCCTCTGTCGGAGCTTGAGTTCCTTCTGCGCAAATAGGTATTTGAGACTCTTATGATCAGTGAAAATCTCAAAAGTAATATCGTACAGGTGGTGCCTCCAAATCCGCAAAGCAAAGATGATGGCGGCCAACTCCAAATCATGAACAGGATAGTTCTTCTCATGCTCCTTCAGCTGTCAAGAAGCATAAGATATTACCCGTCCGTGCTGCATCAGAACTGTGCCTAACCCCTGATGAGATGCGTCGGTATACAACACAAATCCGTCCTCTCCCGAGGGTAATACAAGAACATGTGCTGTCACCAACAGCCGCTTCAGCTCCTGAAAGCTGGTCTCGCAAGCCTCTGTCCAAATGAACTTCACGCCTTTCCTGGTAAGGCGTGTCAGTGGCATAGCAATAGTGGAAAATCCCTCTACAAATCGTCGGTAATATCCGGCCAAACCCAAGAAACTACGAACCTCAGTAACTGACTTCGGCTGGTCCCAGCTGGTAACAACCTTGATCTTCTGGGGATCTACTGAGATGCCTCTGCTAGATACCACGTGTCCCAGAAAACCTACTGATGACAACCAAAAGTCACATTTGCTGAACTTCGCATATAGACGCTCTCGTCTGAGAGTCTCCAATACGATGCGAAGATGCTGTGCATGCTCCTCCTCGGAATGTGAGTAGACTAAGATGTCGTCAATGAATACTATGACGAACTGATCCAGATACTCCAGAAATACGCGGTTCATCAAGTCCATGAATACCGCTGGAGCATTGGTAAGCCCAAATGGCATTACCAAAAACTCGTAGTGTCCATATCTGGTGCAGAATGCTGTCTTCTGGACATCTGACTCTCTGACCCTCAACTGATGATATCTGAATCGCAGATCAATCTTGGAATACACAGATGTGCCCCTGAGCTGATCAAACAAATCCTCAATCCGTGGCAGGGGGTACTTGTTCTTGATGGTCACTGCATTCAACTGTCTGTAGTCGATGCACAACCTCAAAGAACCGTCTTTCTTCTTCACAAAGAGAACTGGGGAACCCCATGGTGAGACGCTAGGTCTGATGAATCCCTTGTCCAATAACTCCTGGAGCTGGACCTTCAGCTCGTCCAACTCTCTCGGTGCCATACGATACGGAGCTTTCGATGCCGGCGATGTCCACGGTATCAGCTCAATAGTGAACTCCACTTGCCTCCTAGGAGGCAAACCCGGTAGCTCCTCTGGAAATACGTCCTGATATTCTCGGACCATTGGAACGTCCGAGAGCGGAGGGCTACTGCTGTCGTCGATGCTAATAAATGACAGTTAAAAACCTTGACAACCGTGAGATAGTAGTCTCTGTGCCTGAAGCGCAGAAATAACTGATAAGCCCTCATCCCTGATGCCAGTGAAATCCCACGAGGGTTGGTTCGGAGGCCGAAAAGTGACCACCCTTGTTTGGCAATCGACTGTGGCATGATAAGCGGTAAGAACATCCATGCCAAGAATAATATCGAAGTCCACCATCTCCAGAACTAACAGATTAACCGTGAGGGTAATACTACTAAACTCTAATGGGCATGCTCTGACCTCCTGTGTAATACTCAAGATCTCTCCTGAGGGTAAGGATACAGATAACTACTGTGATCTAGCGATAGCCAATCTACCAACCCTACTCATGAATATCCGCGATATGAAAGAGTAAGAACTACCAGTATCAACTAATAGCTCAGCAGGAAAGGCATAAAGAGAGATAGTACCGCGAAAAACCGACCCGTCGGCCCACTGGGTCTCCTCTCGAGTGACAGCATAAATCCGTCCAGTCTCAAGCGGTGGTGGTGGCACTGCTAGGTATTGCTGAGGTGGAAAATGCAACTGAGACTGCGGCTGCTGAACTGACCCTCCCACCGGGTACTGAGGCTGCTGCATCACAGACTGATAAGCTGGATAAGTCTGATGTAGAGGTCCTGAAGCTGGGCTCTGAGATAAGGCTGGGGTGTAACTAGACTCATGTCCTGGCATAAAGTATGCAGGTGCTGGTGGGGCAGCATGCGGCTGGCGGAATGAAGGCTGAGTCCTCCGTCCACCTCTATGAGCTCCCGACTGTCCCGAATGTCCAGTCTGGCTAGTGGCTCCCGTCCTCTCATTCTGTGCCTTCAAGGCACAGTCCCTGCTCAAGTGTCCTGGTAGTCTGCAGTAGTAGCATACGGCCTGCTCCAGGCGACAGTCTGCTACTACGTGCTCTCGGGATCCGCAACGGGTACAGTAAGATGTCGGTGTAGTCTTCTTCCGGTCTTGCTGAGAAGACTGGAAGGATCCGGTGGAAGAACGTCTCGACTTTTGGGGCTTAGAGGATACCCCAGAAGTGCCAGAAGCTGTCTGAGTGTGGCTGTCGCGCTTCTGTCCAGTAGTCTGCGGCTGCTGCGTCTGAGCAGAGTCTGTCGCAGTCTGCTTCCCCTTCTTCTTACCCCCAAACAATCTGTGCTGAGTCATCTCAATAATGAGTGCTCGCTCTAATGCCTCTCGATAGGAGGTCGGGACAAATCCTGACATACGAGTCTGAATGTATGCCGCTAAACCCTGATGAAACTGAGTCATCCTCTCCATGTTGTCTGCAACCAGGTGAGGGCAATACTCTGATAGGCGGTTAAACTCCGCCTCATACTCCAATACTGATAGGTCTCCCTGCTTGAGAACCATGAAATCCTATCGTCTAGCCATGCGGAACGCTACTGGAAGGTACCTCGCCTCAAATTCCTTTCGGAAGGTGTGCCAGGTGACGTACTCCTCACCAATGACGGTCTGCTACGTAGTCCACCAGGCATACGCCTGATCTCGCAGATGATAAATGGCCAACTCAGCCTTCTCCCATTCCGAATATGACAGATAACGAAGAGTACTCTCAAGTGTCCTGATCCACTCTCAGGTCGCAGCTGGATCCGGTCCTCCCTGGAACAAAGTGAATCGGCCCTTCATGGATGCCGCCAAAATGGGAATCCGTGCTCGATCCCTAATGCCATCAGTAAGAGCAAATACCGCAGGGGGCACGGTGGAACATCCCGGTGCAGGAATCATAGAAGGAGCCGTAGGCATGATCGGGGTGGACACCGCAAGTGGTACCATAGGTATAGTAGAAAATCCGGGGGCAACAAATGCCGGTGAGACTGAAGGGAGCACCGGGGCCTGCATCGTAGTCCGAGTAGGGGGATACGGTGCAGTAGTCATAGTCGGGGGTGCAGTAGCATAAGATGGTGTCGGTATTGCTGATGGCGTAGTCTGATAATACAGACCCGGTGCTGCTGGTGGAACTGTAGAATACATCGGAGCAAGTACAGGCGTCCCCGACGGTGTAGTGGGGATAACCGGGGCAGGTACCACCGAGGTAACTGCGGGATGCGTCGGAATAGGTGTCTTTGATGGAACTGCAGGGAACATTGATGCAGATCCTACCGGTACTGAATGTGTCGGCAGTGGTACGACCGCTGACATAGTGAATACTACCGGAGTAGACACAGCAGGAGGGGCAGTAGTGACTGCTGATGGGAAAGGAGTAGGGACCCTCTGAGTCGGGGAACCCTAACCCCCTGGATGTCCTGCAGAGTTTGACCTCGCCTATCGGGCTCTCTATCAGTGGTTCTCTCAGATGGCTCCATAGCCGGAGGCTCTATAGTCCTCTTACATGGCCATCCCCGACCACGTCTTGGTGCAGGAATATGAGCATCTCGCGTCATACCTGTTAAATTATTAACGAGTATTATAACCAAAACCAAGAGGCTAACCTTAAATTACCTATTTGTTGCCTGGAGAAGTCCTGTCGCTGCCAAGTCCCAAATGGCCGTCGCATCACAACCACGACCTTAAACATCCGTAATGTACTCGGATGAATAACATCAGACCCGAGCTCCGACACCTACCAGTTCAGTGTCAGATTTAAATTTCGAGAAATTCACGAATCGATGGTATCCCGCATCCTGGGCTTGATACCAAAAATAAGTTGGTATCAGATTTCTGTAAAACCCGAATCCGAAAACAAACAAGGATCGCCAAACCTGTGCTCTGATACCAACAATAAATTGTCACGCCCCGAGACCCAGGAGCCGCTGATCCAATAGAAAATTGGGCAGCACCTCCCCTGTCCGGCGGACAATTTACACAAACACACATACACAAATAGCACAACCACGCAGTTAAATGGCCTCAGACCTAAAATTCATGCAGAAACAACAGTTATATGAAATAACCATCGTAAAACCAAAGTACGAACTCACCTGAGCTTCCAGGGGACAGGAACAAAGCCAAAACCCCGCGAAGTCCAACATAGGACTCAAAAGTACAATCCCAGCGAATAAAACATAAATACATGTCCAAAACATGGCAACGGAAGCAAAGTGCATAATACAGGGTCCATAACCATAAATCAACATAAAATAAACGAAACAGAGCTCCTCTCGAGCTGGGGACTAGTGGCTAGGGCTCTCCTTGCAGACATCAACCTGAAATTAAGGAAAATAACCACGATGTGAGTCCAAAGGAACTCTGCGGATACCCAGAATAGATATGCATAGAAAGTTATACTAACAATAAGAGTTCAGATAATACAGTCTCATATCAACAGTAGGGAAAGACTAGTACTGAACATACTGTGGTAGATACATACCAGAATCCATCTAACCTGAAAAGAGGGTAATAAAATACCAATGGAATACCAATAGACATATAATCTCAGATAACAAGTCTCCAGAATATGCATGTCAAACAAGTGTAAAAATCAAGTGCAGCAAACAATGCACGATGCAAAATATGCACATAGTGCAATGACATGTGTCACCCCTGACACCAGTCAGATCATCGTACACCTGTCATAGGCGACGTCTGAAAGGGTAGAGCTATGACAACTGTACGCACCCTATTATCACTGCTCCTGAGTGACCGAGTGGACAGGATGTTGGCGGAGACCACGCTCCTACCCCAAGCAATGGGGGAGTCTAGCTCTCATCTCCTCGTGGCTCAGTACGAGAAGGGATCCCTGGCTGCTACCACGCCCGGAACCACCCTCCAAATAGTGGTCGAACGGAGCAATACAGGGCAAATGCACACATCCTACGGTATCCACTAACCCATGAGTGGTCATGTGCGCATATCATGTACCGGAAGACGATAGGCTCAACCACAAGGGAGTCGCTGATCGCCGACATGCAACAATGCAGAGATGGTGTATGATAGATACACATACCTCCCTCACCAAGTCCTCAGTATACTAAGTCTCAGTCTAAATCCTATAACAGAAAATACAGGTAACCTACAAGGTATACTGGCCGGAATCTACTGATCCCTCAATGTCAAATGCAAGAGATACATCACAATATCTAAGCATACATATAGATATGACAATACCTGAGACTGTATGAAACTAACAGCATAATAACTCAGGGATAAACAACAAGTATCCAGAACAAGCATAATAACCAAGATAGCGTATAATCTTACTGCTATCTATAACAGTCTATGCATAACAATATGACAATACAATCAAAGACAAGTCAAAAGGTACCCGCCTCCAAGAGTAGAAGTCCGTATTAAAAGGGGAGAACCACCCGTCCAATATAATCCGCAACCATAAAGCAAATCAAGTCCCTGTATCAAGGATAGATTTAATTATCTATTACAAAAAATAACAACTAGCTAATTAGTCCCTAATTTGTTTTAGGGTTAACCAAATCCATTTCTTTCAATTTAATTTCCTTTAATTAAATAGAAGGTTCCTAATTACCCCATGTAATTAAGATTAGGTACAACCCTCAATTCGAATTCACCACACTTAGGTTATTAGGGTTAAGTTTCATACTTAACCCAATCTCACCACATGGTTCACTCTAGGATCGACCACAAGACCTACCACTGATCAATTCCTAAACAACATAGATCAGAATTGTTGTTATCACGGTTACACTTTTACATGCTCCAACTGGGACTAAATAGCTACAACCAAACTGAGCTATTGTAATTACAGATTCAAACTTATTCCAAAACCTAGCATGGGGCGTTCCACATCACAGTTCTAAATCCCAATCCAAGATTGAAATCAATTACAACAAATCATCTTGTAATTACTCATATACCTGGATTACTCCCTTATTCTCCTTCTCTGGTAGTGGACCTCAGCAAGAAATAGAAGCAGACAACAACATCTGATCGAATGGTGAGCTGCAAAACATGGATCAATTGAAGCATCATCAATCGGCCATTACGCTTGGCTGAGGCGATTGAGGCAGAGGGTAATCCAAGGAGCACACGAACTCACCTCTTCGATAGACGACCGACCACAGTGACAATCTCAACCAACCACCAAAGTTGGCTCGCTGTGCACCCAACATATTTCCCCAAGTGCGGTGATGGATTGCTCACGCAAGGGTAGGAAACGATGCTCTGCAGGAAACTGAAGGGAGTGATCGGCGAAGTTAGGATTCTCAGCAATGGAGAGAACCGAGTGAATCTCCGGTTGCCAGTCGAGATAAGGGGAAAGGTCGTCGGCGCGTGTGGGGAGATCACCTGCGGCTAGGGTTCGCGAGACGAGGGAGTCGGCTGCTGTGATCGGGCCGAATGGGGTTAGGTCAAGTCATATAAGGGAGGGGCCCTTTTGCCCTTTAGCCCAACAATTTGTCAAATCGCAAGGCTGCCCCTGCTTTTAAACTTAATTACGTGTTGGTCCTTGTGACTATTTATTTTATAACATTTTGGTGCCTAATTTGTGTCCAAGGACTCGGAGGCCCTGAAACCTACCTGGTAACTCTCCGAAAATTTCCGAAACCTACTCAAAAGTGTCGGATTTAATAGCTGCTGACTGATTGGACTAGTGTGGTGATGACGAAGCAGTGTCCCAGTGGGTCCTTGCACCCGTTACTGCTCCTTCGATAGTTATGCTGGGTCCCAGGGTTTTAGAATTTGCCCAGGGTCCCGAGGAAATCCTTCTTTGGTTTTGTCCTTTCCCAAAAGGCTTCTATGGCTTTCGAGGTATCGCAATGATACCTATTCATCCCTTATAATGGCACATGACACTCTTTGATGGCGACAAGGTCCTTTCGCGAATGTTCCATCACCACATGCCTCAACGGCTCTCTTCGCGACCTCTTACTGACGTGCACAGCTGCAGCCGACTCACGTCAGACAACTATTCTCGGGCGCTGCCCTGATGTGGCGGTTTCCTGCTTTCTGCGTGCCTTACCCCCATTGCACTCATGCAGGCGGCTTCCTCTATATAAGAAGGGAAGGTAAAAACATTCAACCAACTTCTGGCTTCGTGGCTGGGTGCACCTCGTCTTCATCTTCTTCTCTAAGGACTCCTTTTAACGTAAGTCATTTGCCTCATTATCGTCTTTTCCCTTAAGGACCATGGAAGGTAATCGGGCGGAGTGGTATGAGTTGGCCTCTTCAAAAGTGAGGCCGGAGGCTCTGCAGGTGGCCATTGAGGCCTATGGCATCCCGGCTGAGATGGCGATGGTGATCTCTAAGGTAGACCATGTTAGGATGTACTCTAAAAGTCTTGCCTTTTCTATATGAACGTCTACATTTTGAAAGAGAATCACAACATCACTGTTGCATGTTTATATTAGTATGTGCATAATTGTCTGATACTTTGCATTGTAGATAACATGGTGTGTGGTTACACACCGAAGATCATGTTATCAATTCCTTGCAGAGTATAAGTAGAGGCTCACAATCGAGATGGAGTTGGACAAACCATCGGAATGGTTGTAGTGTAATTTGGTGTGATTTATCTTGACCATAGAATTACACTAGTGCACTTTGTGTGCATTGAGCAGGACCAACATAGATGTGATCCAATTTATACTGACTTTATAATTGGATCAGACCTCGATTTATTATGGAGTACATGCTCTGAATCCCGATATAATACTGTGCACATGTACTTAGTAGTTATTTCTTTGATTTACCAATGAGCGAGATTTATTCTGTTAAATCGATAGGATCGGTAAGTTGGGAAATAATATTATTTACATGGTGTGCCATTAATTATAGACGGAATCCGTGCCCTGGTGAGTCAGGATGATGATGCCCCCTTGATGAGCTCATAAGGTTCATCATGTTAAATCCTGCAGGTGGACTTGGTCCAACATGATGATAAGGATGAGGGGTACTACTCAAGGAGTTAGAGATTGATTTATTAAAATTGTTAGTAATTTAAATTAATTAACGGGCATTCAATATCTTAAACACGGAGAGAAATTATACTCATAATAGGTGGAGCCCATATATAAATATGGGGTTGGTGAGGTAGTTTAATGGAGAACCTTTAGTGGAATGGTTCGTCATTAATGGATTGGGTTTGGATACATTAGTAGGCCAAGACTCAACTCCTCCTCATGGTCCCTATTGTAGCCCTATAAATACCCCATGAAGCCATCATGAAACAAGCCGAAGCCTCTTATTCCTCTTCCTCTCTATCTCTCTCTTTCTCTCCCCTAGTGTTTAGGGTGGGCGGCGGTGTGGAAGGAAGAAGAGAAATCTCTTTCTCTTATCTTTTCTCTTTTTCTCTCCACTAGAGGCGTGGCACAAGGAAGGAAGGAGGGTTCCTCTTCTTCCTCTTGGCCGGACGCAAGCAAGGTGGGAGGAGGAGGCCGGCGGCTGCATCTTTTGGTTCCCTAGGTTTCCGGTGCCACCAACCTTCATGGAAGGTCACCGGTGGTTGGTTGAGGGAATAGCTCATCTCCTTGCCTACTCCTTGGGTCGACAACAACTATAGGCGGAGGAGGAGGTGCTTCTAAGCAAGGTGAAGGAGAGGAACCCTCTCCTTGTGGCCGGCGGCAACTAGGGTTTGCCCTTGGTGGCCGACGCATGTGGAGAAGAAAAAGGTGGTGCTAGGCTCTTGTTTGGTGACTTCAGTTCTTGGTATATCGTCGCCCACATGACGTCCAAGAGGGGATGGTTACACGATAGAAGATCACGCGGTAACGGGAAGTATAACCTTTTCCTTGGCACTTTGATTTTATCATTGCATGTGGTGATTAATTAATTATCATGTTCTTAATTATTTGATAATTATTGTTGATAATTAATTATTTTGGACCCCAATAATAAACATAAAAATCGACGATCCGCTCGTCATCTTTTCCGCGATCAATTGGTTAGGCAATTTACAAGGCTCGAACTTCAAGTTTGGCTAAGTTGTAACTCGAATCAATTGGTACGACGATGAGACGGTCGTTTGTGAGATATGTCTCCATTCGGATTAATTTTTAATCTGTGGACATGGAGAGGTCTCTCATGGACGACCAGATGCTCGCTTAGGAAACCCGCCAAGCTATCGAACAGACCAGACGCATGTGGAGCCTCCCGTAGGTTTTTTTACCTTCTTCTTGGGTCAAGAAGAGTTAGGACTCCGCTTTCCCATTCCTCCTGTCTTCATGAATGTGACCTCCTATTTCGATATCCTCCTCCATCAGATGACTCCCAATGTTTTTGCCCAGATGGGGGGGGGGGGGGGGCGTATATTATCTTCAAGCTCTTCGACCTCCTCCTGACTTATCGTCTCTTTCATTCCTTCTTCGTTCCGATCGGCTCACGAGGGGTGTTTAACTTTTCGGCGCGTCCGGGCCATAGGTTCTTATGAGGGTTCCCTTCTTCGCACAAAGGGTGAAAAGAGAGGTTCTTCTGTTAGTAATATGAGAGAAGTGTCCTAAGGCAATCGCCTTATGATTGTAAACATTTACTTTAATAAATGAAAATTCACTATTTGAGTATACATGTTTGTGTATTTGATTGGGATCTTAAACTCATTTACTGAAAGTCCGCAATATAATTCACAGCATGAGAGAATTTGTGATGGAATCACAACTAGTGATTGTCTCTACATGTGCAATTGTGAAGTATTGAAAATATCCCTAGTCGATGAATTGATAAATACAGACACTATCAATTCTGTTGAGACTAGCATGGGTTATTCTCTAATCAGCTAATTCTCACTGGTTGGTGACATTGGGATGCCCAGAGATAAACATGAATGCTAGTTAAGGGAACTAGTTCATTGGAGTGACTGGCTGTAAAACTTCACATGGTTGTCTATATATAGACATGTCAGTGAAGTTCTTACTGCAGCTTAAGTGCGATGTTCCTTTGACTTGCGGTGTTCAAGTCATCTTGGTCATGGAGACTTATACTTTAACATCTTAAGCAAGCATCTCCAAGGAGGTGTGGACCCAGGATGGTTGGGTATAAGCCGAAGTGCCTGAAGATGTTTGAACATCCTACAAAGAATTCACCACTCCTTGCGAGGAGATGTATACCCAAGGCCTATCGTCGGATTGTTACTCAAAACCTCTGGCCAGTGCATGACATGTTTAGAGTATGAGTCTCTTAAAAACATGAGAGTAACTAGAATCCGTTGGACGAGAAAGACATTACTTGGGCTAGGTGTGACGTAGTCAGCCTAGTGGGGACTGACACACATAGACCTTGTCCTGAACCAAATGGGTATAAGATGGTGAAGGGAATGAGGCACGACTCATTATAGCTGCTGAAGGGTTTCAGAATTATTTCTGAGGTCAACCGTTGATCTTTCGATTAATTGGGGGTCATTATGTACTACTAGGTGTCACTCATGATCGTTCTATAATTGGTTGATTATAGACGGCCAACATAAATCGAAAGCCTATTTAGTCACACGCACAACGAGTAATCCGAGGGATTTAAAACGAGTTGAAAATTAGATTTTCTGATCAAGAGAAATAAGTCGAATCTGAATTTATCAGAGGCGCACCGGAAACTTAAAATGGCTAAGTCTTTTGAAGGCTTATTGGGCGAATTAAATGAGTTTAATTCGCGAGGAGGCGGCTTGGTGTGGCCGGCCAAAGAGGGTGCCCACCCTCTTTGGTTTGGCCAACCACCACAAGGAGAGAAACCAATTTATTTGGTTTAAATTATAAAATAAATCAAGTGCGATTTGTTTTATAAAATTATGGATAAACAAATTTATATAAAGAGATTTATATAAAGAAATTTATATAAAGAAATTTATAGAAATTTATTCTTTTTATGGAAATTAAAATGAACCATAGATTGGTTTATTTTATTTTATAAAATTAATTATGAATTGATTTTTCCATGATAAGAAAAAATTTATATAATAAATTTCTTATAAATTTTATTCCATAATAAAAGGAGAGATGTGTTTGTTTTTATTATAAATTTAGTTATAATAAAACTTGGCATAACGGAATAATTCATAAGAAAATTTATAGGATAAATTTCTTATGAAAATTTATTTCGTTAAAAGGGAGACTTGGCGATGGAGAGGCTACTATATAAATGAACCAAGGCAAGGCTTGAATTCCAATCAAGAGATAAAGTAGCAAGCTCTCTCTCTCTCTTATTCTCTCCCTCTCTCTCTCTAGGGCCGGCGCCCCTTTCTCTCTCTAGGGTCGGCGCCCTCTCTCCTCCCCTAGGGCCGGCGCACCGCCTAGGGTTGCCGTGAGCCTCCTCCACCAAGAAGGTGCCAAAGAAGAAGAAGAAGCGGGTCGCGACTCCCTCCTTCCTTTCCCCGGAATCTTGATTCCGTTACTTGGTGGTTAGTTTCCATCTCTCTCTCTTGATATCCTTGTCGTGCCTTTGGAGAATCTAGTAGTTCTTGTCGGCACGAAACTCGTGGCTTTGCGAAGTCATCCCGAAGAGAACTCGGCGTGGATGCGAATAGAGGCGGAGCTTCCAAGGGACGCTACGGTTGGATCTCGTCCCTTACGTCGAGTTACGCGAGGTATTGAATAAATTAGTTTACTTTCTGCAAAATTTTAATTTATGATCATGTCCACACATCATAAGGTTGCATGCTAGATACGTGGTTAAAATAATTTGAGAAATTATTTATGCTAATTCTTCCGCTGCACGTAATTATTTTTTTTAATTACGAACCCGTATCCATGTCAACATGCACCCGGTCCCAACAGTGGTATCAGAGCCGGTTAGTGTTCGACATAATCATATAATTGTTTGCGGAAAACTTTGTCATGATCTCAATTTTGGAAAATTTTCCAATTATGGAAACTTTCCAATTATGATAAATTTTAGATTTAGGAATTTCAAAGTTGGAAACCNAATGATTGTTGATTGAGTTTGATTCCATTGTATGGGTCAAAATGATTGTTGAATCCTATAAGGACCTTTGATTCTTGTTCAGGGGATCAATTCTAGTTATGAGATCATGTCCAAGTTCGATAAACTTCATTAGATCTCGTTGGAAAGTTTTCAAAAAATCTGAAACTGAATATTTCAGATCGTATCAGTGGGTATCAGGAACCCTGATCGGTCACCGGACCGATCAGGCATAGGGCTGATCGGTCCCCGGATCGATCAGGCATAGGGCTGATCGGTCCACGGATCGATCTAGCTTCTTCCTGTGGTGTTCGGTTCACAGACCGATCAGCGAGGCAAGCAGTGACCTTCCGGAATTTTGATCAAGTGTTCTGAGCTAGCCTAGATCGGTCCCCAGACCGATCTGGCACCCTATGGTGATCGGTCCACAGACCGATCAGGGAGCTCAGAGGCTTCTCTCCGAGCCTACTGTTCGTGTCCTGATCGAACAGCCGACCGATCAGGAGCGCGTCTGATCGGTCATCTGACTGATCAGGCCCAGGCCAGTCCGATCAGGCTATAGTCTGATCGGTCTGGGCGCTATTGGATCGAACGGTGATCCGTTGAAACGCATTAAATTCTGGTTGGTGGACCGATCCACCAACCAAATAACTTCGCGAAACACTTCCATCTCCCGAACCCTAGTGCCGAAAACCCCTCTTGCGCGACTCTGTGTGTGCGAGAGCGCCTCCTGTGTGTTCGTCTTCCTCTCGTGAGCGTGAGTGTGAAGGTTTCTCCAAACCCTGTGCGCGTTCTTCTCTCACAGAAACACCTTGCGACCACCTCTTGCGCCGAGAGCATCCTTCCGCGCAAGCTTCTTGCTCTCGACCTCCAAGAACTACACTGATGGCACCAAAGTAAGTTCTTGCCTTGGTTTCTTCATTCAAATCAGTCTATAGTGTTTGTTTGTGAAGCTAACCATGTTTTGGCTCTTGTTCTTGCTGTTGTACCGTGACCCTATTGCACTTGCCGTGAACCTTCCTTCCATACTTCATCATATGATCAAATCTATCGTTCATCTCATTTTCTAACTCTTTGATTGGGTGTCCTCTTATATGATCAATTCTTAACCTTGTGATTCAACTTATGTTCATCGACTCAAACCATGTGTGATCACTTCCTTGATTAAATCATGATCGTATGATTAATTCAACTCTTTAGGAAGTCTTCAAGAGCAAAGAAGTTGTAGAGGGCAGCTCGAAGGGGAAAGCCCCCTCTTCTTCTACGCCCTCTAAGAGGCCACAGCCCTCGTCGAGCTCTAGATTTCCAAACGCCGCATGTGAGCAGTCCTTCCAATCAAGGACTTTCAAAATGCTACCCTGCCTCTCAATAGATGTCCCTTTCCTAACTGAGTATTGTCCATCGATCATGGAGATCGTTGCTTTTTACAATCTTGGTTTTCTCCTCTCCTTAGAGCGAACCATCAACTATGACCTTGTCTCGGAGTTTTAGAATAATCTTCAACAGGGTCCACAAGGCGGCTTCGAGTTCACTACTCGAGTCGCCAAAAGGACTCTCAATTTTTCCTATGACATACTTGCCGAGTTTTTGGGTGGTCGACGATCACCAAACATGTATTCAATCTATCCCGAGCTTCCTAATCCCCTACTAGCACCATTTGTAGATGTTACCCCTGATTCTGTTCATCAGTATTTCTTTGGTTATCCCCGCCCAGACGGTCTTGATGAACTTGGCCCTGACTTTCCTACCTTTGCTGCACTGCGTCTTTCTCCCACTAGCTACATATTATTCAAGATCATCACGAATTGTATCCTCCCAATCACCTCCAAACCTTTAGCTGAGATCCGATCCTATCACTGTCTGATGCTCTACGGCATGCACCGCCGTTTGGACTTCGATATCATGGAGAGCATTTTCCAGTCCATCTTATCTTATCGAGAGTCCAGCCGACGCACGGTCTACATGCCTTTTGGTCACGTCATCACCGACGGGCTCATGTCAGTAGGTGTTGATATTACCAAGGGCCAGACGATGCCTATGGTATGACAGGATTGCAGACTTGGCCAGCGAGCATTCGCCAAGTCCGGCATCATTGTTCGGGGGCCCGATCGGATGTTGATTTGGAAAGATGGTAGGGTTCTTGGTGAGTTACCAAGGGGAGGTCCACAGGTTCAGGCGCCAGCCGCTGCTGCTGATGATGATGACTATGACGAGCCGGATCCAGATCTGCGCTGGCAGATCTCAGAGCTGGATCAAACGCTACAGGAGTTTGTTCAGCTGAGGGAGATAGATCGCGAGGAGTTTCGGTCAGGTTTTCGCTCCCTTGATTGCCGACTGACCAGGATCGAGACTGAGGTCTCGGGGACCCGTACCCTCCAGCAGACATGGTATGATGAGTGACGCAGCCACACATTTCCAGGAGGTGCACCTTCATCGAGTACTGCACCAGGGTCATTTGCTCCTACTGATGTCACGATGGACGATCTCGTGCACGATGAGGATCCCCCCCCTGATGTTTGAGCTTGGGTGTTTGCTGTTTTTTTTCCATGATTTGTGTTTGGTCTGTTTGACTGTTGGGCTATGTATGCCCCTTGACTTGCTTAGTGTGGCCTTGTGCCACATGTCTCTGGATTTAGATGCCCTGTGACTTGCATCGTGTTATTTCTTAGGATATTTTATGACCTGCTCTTTATGACCTGATGCATGTTTTATCCCATGATGATATGCTTCTTATTGATGCTATGTTATATTATCTGCATTTTTTATCCATAGCTATGTTCATGCTTATGATGTCATGCTCATATGTTACATATGCCTGTTTTGCCATGCCTATATCTTTTTGCCATATGTGATCATATGCTTATCAATATTAAATCAAATCCTAGTTGTTTTGGGATACCCCTAGGGTTGAGGGGGAGTATGGTTGAACTTAACAGCCCGTCTAGACCCTTTTCGTGTTCGACAAAGGGGGAGAATGTGGTTGGTTAAGTTTAGGATGTTCATGTTGTAGGGGGAGGATCTGGATTCCCCTATGATTCTAAAGTTGAAAAATATTGATTGAGATCTCTAAACTTAAAATCGGATTGTCAAACAACAAAAAGGGGGAGATTGTTGATGCAGTCTTGCCCTGATTGTTGTTTTGGTGTTGACATCGATTTTAGTTTAGGTGGATGATTATTGATTATGATTAAGTCCTGATCGGGGATCAGACATGGCATGGATTATGATTAAGTCCTGATCGGGGATCAGGCATGGTATGGAAAATCCTAGTCTGGAGGGCTAGGTGTTGGAAAATCCTAACCTGGAGGGTTAGGTGTGAAAAATCCTAGCTTGGAGGGCTAGGTGTTGGAAAAGTCCTAATTCGGAAGGGTTGGGTGAAAAGTCCTAGCTTGGAGGGCTAGGTGAAAAGTCCTAACTTGGAGGGTTAGGTGCAAATTCCCATCCTGGAGAATTAGGTGAAAAAGTCCTGGCTTGGAGGGTCAGGTGCCTAGCTTGGAGGGCTAGGTTGGATGATGTTCTAACTCGGAAGGGTTGGGTGAAAAGTCCTAGCTTGGAGGGCTAGGTGAAAAGTCCTAGCTTGGAGGGCTAGGTGAAAAGTCCTAACTTGGAGGGTTAGGTGCAAATTCCCAACTTGGAGAGTTAGATGGAAAAATCCTTAGCTTGGAGGGCTAAGGTGGATGAATTCCTAGCTTGGAGGGCTAGGTTTGAGTCCCTGGATCGGTCTGGTGACCGATCAGGGACATTGGCACGCTGCTCCTTCGTGGATCGGTCTGGTGACCGATCCAGCGATGTCTGATCGGACTGGGGACCGATCAGGGAGCGCACAGTGAGGTTGGGAACCTACTGTGTGGCTCCTGATCGGACCGGTGACCGATCAGGGAGCAGGCTGCTTCCTTGATGCCTTGCTCCTGATCCGTCTGGTGACCGATCAAGGAGCGGAGCGGACGGTGAGTGAGTTCCCTTGCGGATCAGACCCTGGATCGGTCCGGTGACCGATCATGGAGTTTGGATCTGATTAAAAAATCACTGTTCATTTGTCCTGATCGGTCTGGTGACCGATCAGGCTTCACTCTGATCGGTCTGGTGACCGATCAGGCTTCACTCTGATCGGTCGAGTGACCGATCAAGCGTGTATAGCCGCAAGAGCTGGGAATCCCAGCGAAGCTGTGGATCGGTCTGGTGATCGACCCACAAGCCCTGGATCGGTCCGGTGACCGATCACTTTAATTCAAATTACACTGTCAGACGCGGTCAGAGCGTCTGATCGTATCCGATTCGTTGCTGTTTGCTTCTGATATTTGATTTACTGTGTGATTTACTGCTCTAACAGTCTGATTAAGCTGCAGGTGACAGGGGAGGATTCAAACACTCAAGGAGAGGTCAATGGAGGCTTTCTTTGGAGCAGGTTTGTCCGATTCTCCATTTCCGGTTGCAACGGCCGAGCTGCAGACTGGAGCCGAGACTGGGGCTTGGCTGAGGGGATCTCAGGAAGACCAGAGAGGGCTCAGTGGTAGCTGGCGTTGGCAGTGAGGTAGCTGGAGGCTACGGAGGATGTTGTCACCTGATTGCTGTTTGGGAAATCAAAAGGGCGAAAGTTGGCTTCGTGGAAGAAGAGTTCGAAACTAGTGTTCTTGCCGCGCCTTGTGTTCTCCACAACTTGCTTGCTGTGTTCTTGAAGTTTTCATCACTTTGAGCAAGCGATCGAGAAGCAATCATTCATTACTTGAGCGCTTGAAGGAGAGAACAAGGAGCTTGGAGTCCGACAGTGGGAAGACACGAAGAAGGGTTCTTGCGTGAGATCGCCACTGGGTGGAGCTCAGGGAAGCTTGCTGTGTTCTTGTCCTTGCTAAGTGTTTGAGTAAGATCCTTCTTGTTGTTTCTTTGTGCTTAAACTTTATCTGTGATTGAAACGCTGTGGAGAGGTTTCTCCACCGAGAAGGAGGTTGCGTTATATCCGATGAAAACCGGGGCTTGATCTACCGACGATCAAGGGATCGCCCACCTTAAGGGCACGCCAAGGAGTAGGGGCAAGTTATCCCCGAACCTTGTAAACCCTCTTGTTAGCGATCTTGGCAGCTGTCTCTGTTTGCTTTCATTTCTGTTCTCGTTTACTGCACTGCATCATTTTCCTTTGTTTCTTCCACTGTGCTACTGATAAGTTGAGTGCAGGAAACTTGTTAAGTGCAAGAAAAAGTGATTGATTATATTCACCCCCCCCCTATCTAGCCATCTCGTTTCCAACATCACTAACTTAAGCATATTGTTAAACATTGAAACACTCGAGGAGGACATCACTGATGCATCTTGCACCAACAATCTCCTCCTTTTTGATGTTTGACAATATCTTAAGTTAGATTGGATTAAAGGGTTAAGTTATGATCCTTGGGATAAAATGGAAAAAATTGATCTAAGTTTTGATCCTTGAAAAAACATTTTGATTTAAACTTTGATCCTTGGAAAAAACATTTTGATTTACATTTTGATCCTTTGGGAAAAAAAACTTAAGCTCTCTATTCCTTTGAGAGAAAAAAAAAATTCTAACTTAAGCTCACTCTCCCCCTTTGTCATACATCAAAAAATTACAAAACAAACTTGCACCAACAATGAAAATTTCAAAAACAATTTTTTTTGAAACTACTTAGGATAATTCTTTGAAAGCATATAATTTTTGATAAAAACTTGACTTGGTTTCTTTTCCAGTCTGACACAATTCTAGGGACCTTGTTAATTACAAGGACATTTCCCTAAGTGTCCTGGAAATTCTCTAAACTCAAGTAAATATTATTTCAAATTGATTCCAAAAGATAAAAGGATTTTGAAAATAAGTTCTTGACTTGGATTCTTTTTTAGTCAGACATAATACTAGGAAACCTTGTTAACTACAAGGACATTTCCCTAAGTGTCCTAGAAAATTCTCCAAACTCAAGTAAGATTATTTTTAAAAGTGATTCCATAAAAAAGATAAGTGTTTGAAAGTGATTTTTAAGAAAAAAAATGACTTTAAAATGATTGTATTTTAAAGAGAAAATACTTATGTTTTCAAAAAGATTCTGAAAATACAGTGTATGAAATCATTTTGAAATGTTCAATAATTCTTTTAATTTGACCTCCCCTAAACTTGACACGGCCCTCGGAAGCTTATTAACTACAAGTAATCTTCCTCTGAGTCTTAATGTTTAATTCAGACCAAAAGAATTATCTAATAATTAAAAATTGTCAGAAAATAGAATTACATTCTTTTGACTTAGACTCCCCCTAAATCTGACACAATCCTGGGAGTTCTTGTAGATCAAGAAGAAAACTCTCTATGTGTATTTAGGGTTTATCAAAATCAAAAGAGTAATTTAAAACAATTTCTGATCGATATTTTGAAATGATAGTATGATAATTTTCAAAGAATTAATTTTTGAAAGAATGGATTATAATAAGTTTTTAAAACATTTTTCGAAAAAATATTTTGAGATGATAATAATTTTTAAATCATAAGAATTTTTGAAAAATACTCCCCCTGAACTTGACACCGTCTGACTCTATCTAAGTATCTTAAGGGATTTTAGTGTTGACCTAAAAGGTTTGTGTCTAATTGTGTATGTCAAACAATTTTTTGAAAAGATATAATTTTGAAAATGTATTATATATATAAGCAATCAGGCAAGCATGAAATCTATAAAATTATTATTATGTTAAAACATTATTTTGAAAATAGATTTTTAAAAAAATATTCTAAGAATTTTGGAAAATATTTTTGAAAAGTATTTTTCAATTTATTAGTCCTTAACATCTCACCCATTCTAAATATCTCATTACAATCAAGCATGGTTGCCTTATGGGCGTGCTGTGAGATGCTTGAATAATTTTTCTTTGAATTAATGTTAAATCTAAGATTTAATTAAAACTTGTGTTTGATTCAAATTTATGAAATAGTAATTTAAAAATGAGTTTCGATAATTGGCTTCTAGGTCTTGGCGAGGCACAGAGGCCTTCTTTGGCCGTAGCTTTATTGGAGCAACGACCCTTTCCTTGACAAAGCCTTTTACCGAAAGTTAATTTTCAAATTATTTCTTGAATAATTTTGGTTTAACTAGCTTAGGTTTTGGATTGGTAGCTTCGACTAGTTCCACCAAATTAAACATACCAAGTAGGGTACGCCTTACCCTACTTGACCCTTTTAGAAGGGTTTCCCTAATGTACTATCATCTCACCTTCACCTAATACTATGTTGTTCAAGTTTTAAGTAAGGCTTTTTGTCCTTAACTAATCGTTCTAAATCATACAGAAATTTAAACATGAATGTATCATGACATATATTTAAAAAAATCAGCAAATGCATGAGCATGACATTTATCCATGATTTAATCAAGTCAAGACATTTTAATTAAGTTTCTAATAATGTATCGAATTCTCGATTTGATACATATCGTGTGAACCCGTGAATATACCAACCCACTTTGACATATTTAATTTTATTAAATTGATTGTTGCAGTTGGGTAAGATTTTATTTAGTTTGAGTTTAAGTTATTAAGATTTAATTAGAGGTTAAACTTATTTAAGGATTAATTAGAGAATTAATTAGATTTAAGTTAACTAAGGATTAATTGAAGTTAAATTAATTAAGAATTAATTGGATTTAAATTAATTAAGGATTAATCAGATTAATTAAGCATTACTTGGTTTTACGTTAATTAAGGATTAATTGAAGTTAAGTTAATTATGAATTAATTGGATTTAAGTTAATTAAGAATTAATTGGAGTTAAGTTAATTAAGAATTAATTGAAACTTAATTAAGGTTTAATTGTTGAAAATTAACAGTTAATTTGGGTTAAGTTAAGTTATTAAAGATTAATTAGGATTAATTAAAGTTAAAATAATTAAGGATTAATTTAAGGTAAAAATTAAGGATTAACTTAAGGTCAAAATTAATTAAGATTTAATTAAGGTTGTTAAGATTTAATTTGATTTAAGTTTCAAAATTTCTAGGTTAGTTAATAGTTGTGGGTTTAATTGCATCATTTTCATTATTTCAAAAATGTCTAATTTATCTACTATTTCTTCTTCCTTTAATTTTTCAAGTTTTTCTAACACTTCTGCTTTGTTTGAATTTTTGTAGATTTTATTAACTGTTGCCTTGATTCTAGAAAATTCATCTCCCTCCTCGTCCTCATCATCAAGATCATATTCTTCTATATCTTCATAGTAAGTGGAGTAATTTTTAGGGTTGTTAATTAATATTTCATAATTAATATCTAAGAAGTTATCAGAATTAACCAGGAAATCAATATTAATTAAATCTTCATTCTCATCTATAGAAGTTTCTAGATTATCAGGATTATCCTCAGATAAAATATCAGAATTAATAATAGATATGCCATTATCCTCAGAAATATCTTTTATATCCTCAGAAAATTCTTGAAAATTATCTTTGATATCATCATCCTTAGAACTATCCTTAATATCCTCAGAAAAATCTTCAGAATTATCTTTAATATCATCTGAATTATCTTTAATATTATTAGAAAAATTATTAGAATTAATTCTAAAGATTATTGCATTGATATTAAAGATTAAAAGGCTAATTTTTGATATTTTAATATTATCTACATTTGGTAATTGGTTATGCAAAATATTAATTTGACTATACAAAAAGTTTAATTTTTCAGAAAAATTATCTAACTTATCTAAATTATCATATGACTGTGCAGGAATTTGAAAATTTTTTCAAACATAAACTTTTCGTACCTTGGACGAACACTGATTCTTGTAGTATCCGTGTTTTTGACATTTGAAGCACTTGATTTGACTCTTGTCCCTCTGGACTCCGGGCGCTGGTACCTCCTTTGTCGCCGGTGGTGAAGATGAAGTCTTACTAGTAGGACACTGATTTTTATAGTGCTCTCTCTCCCTGCACTTGAAACATGTAATATGAAATTTGAAAATTGACATACTTAAAAAAAATATACCTGATTCAGCCCTAGGCTCCCCCTCAACTCCTGGCGTCTTTGCACCGTCGGCGGTTTGTCCGGTGAAAAGCAACTTGGCTCTGATACCACTTGTGGGGACCAGTGCTGTCGATAGGGGGGTGAATATCGACTTGTAAAAATTTACGGAAACTTGTCGTAAATTCGATCATTCATTCGTTCTAGACAAAGTGTTAGTGCACTGCGAAAAATTGAAAGAATGAAAAACACAGAACAACACAGACGACAAGCGGGTTTACTTGGTTCCCAACCCTCCAGGGTCAGTACGTCCAAGGCCTAAGCACGGGAAGTGTCCATCCACTAATGGTCACCTTTCCGGACTTTCTAGAGGTGGAGAAACCCGTCCTACAATTCAAGTTTTACAGTCAAAATGATAATGAAATTAAGTGCACAAAATAAATCAAACCAAACAAGAGTCGACGATCCCGGCCGATCTGGAACTCCGAAGTGTCCCCCACTTCCTCCTGGAGCCTCCTTGGTCGCAGAGCTTCATCTCTAGCACTTTTCCTTCGCTCGAAATGCTTAGGATATCATTGTGATTGATGTTCTGAGTTGAGGGGTTGAACCCCTTTATATAGCTTCAGCTCGGGCGCCCAAGAGCCTCTGGGGCGCCTCAGTTGCGGTCAAAGTTCCATCCAAATTGTGAACTTCACGAAGCTGCCAAATGACCTAGTCTTGGGCGCTTGGGAGCATGTTGGGCGCCTGATTCATCTAGGCACCTGGATGCTTAGGGGTGCCATGGTTCAATCAGGGCGCCCTGGACCAGCTTTTCAGCTGTTTTGTATGTTTGTTTGTCTGCTTTATCTCCAATTCTAGGTACCTGCAAGATATACAAATACAAGACAAGCACATATATTCTTAGCCTTAATGAATGGTTCTGACTTTGGGTTTCCTGCGAAACCCAAGGTCGAACCGACGCCTATGTTCCCTTCCCAGGGAACGCGCCTTTCACCTACTCCTCTCAGGAGAAGGTTGCCACCCAGTCCATCCAGTTGGACTTTTGCCCAATTTCACTCACCAGGACTTTTTCACAGCTTCACTCACCAGGACTTCGTGCCTAGCTTCACTCACCAGAACTTTTGCCTAGCTCCACTCACCAGGACTTCATGCCCAGTCCGCGACCAGGATTTATTGCCCAACGCTATGTCAGGACTTCGGTGCCTAGCCCTCGGCTAGGACTTATTGCCCAATTCTTTGAATCAGGACTTCGTGCCCAACCCTTGGTCAGGTCTTCGGTGCTCAACCCTCGGTCAGGACTTAGTTCCCAATCCATGATAAGGACTTAGTGCCCAATTCTTCGAACCAGGACTTATTGCTTAGGTTAACTAGTACTTTTCTTCACTTTTGTACAGACTTCTTGACTCACCCTTTCCATGTTTAGTGTATCACTAACTTAAGCATATTGTTAAATATTGAATCACTCGAGGAGGGCATCACTGATGCATCTTGCACCAACACTATCTTGTCTAACGATGATTTTCTATATTATGTTATCTTCATTGATCATTTTAGTAAATACACTTAGATTTATCCTATGAAAAGAAAATCCGATTTATTTGACATATTTTGTCATTTTCATAAATAAGTTGAATGCTATTTTAATCGTAAAAATACTCTCTCTCTCTCTCTCTTCATTCTGATTGGGGAGGGGAATATCAAGTTTTCATCATCATCTTTTCTGTTATGGGTTGTTCATCGAGACTTTTGCCGTCACACTCCAGAACAAAATGTCTCTGCTGATAGAAAATATAGACATATAGTTGAAACTGCTTTAGCTCTTCTTCATCATGCATCGGTTCTGCATAAATTTTGGGATGAAGATATTTGTACTGCAGTATATCTCATAAATTGACTTCCTATCTCATTGCTCAATCATAAGTGTCATTTGGAAAAACTTTATAATCAAACTCTTAAATACATCTTTCTTCGAATCTTTGGTTGTGCATGTTATTCATGGTTACGCTCCTGCTCTAAACACAAACTTGACTCTCGTTCATTAGTATGTGTTTTCCTTGGTTATAGTAATATGCGTCATGGGTATCGTTGCTTACATATACCAACTGGACGTATATATACATCACGACATGTTACTTCTGATGAATCTCTATTCCCTTTTTTAGCAGTCTCTTCAATCTCTCCTCCAGATATAGGTGGTATTTTCTTGATGTCACCTAACATTATCAAAAGAGATGGCATCCTAGGTCCTGCTCCAGAGCTCCCTAATAACTCTCCTATACCATCAGAATCACTTCAAGTTACTGCTCTAATTTTAGAAGTCTCACCAATCGATGATAATATATTTTCTAGCTATGAATCCTCAGATATAACAAGTTCGTAACAAACTCACCATGCCGACCACTTCCTCATCACCATCAACAAGTGATTCAGATGATAATGCTCTTCATCGCATTCTTCCCTTAAGTGGCGTATATACACAATGCCCACCAATGACAACTCGATATCCTCTTCCTTGAGCTCTAGTAGTCTCCTCAAAATCTATTGAGCCAACTTGTTTTATACAGGCAAACAAGGATTCGAATTGGTGTAGTGCAATGGCTACAAATTTAATCCATTTATTCGCAATAGAACATGGAGCTTAGTTCCACGTACTCCGTCCATGAATGTTGTAAGTTCTAAATGGATATTCTGTCTTAAGAATCGAGCTGATGGTTCTCTTGAACAGTATAAAGCTTGACTTGTAGCCATAGGATTTAGTCAACAACCAGGTATTGACTTTAATGATACCTTTAGCCCAGTCATTAAGATTACATCTGTTAAATTATTATTATCAATAGTTATTAGTTTTCATTAGTCTATCCGATAATTAGACGTTTCTAATGCATTTCTTCATGGTATTCTTGAGGAAACAATATTTATGGAGCAACCACCTGGTTTATTCATCTATAATTTTCATCTCATGTTTGTCACCTTAAGAAATCTTTGTTTGGTTTTCGGCAAGCTCCTCGTGCATGGTTTCATCGATTATCTAAATGGTTACAGGCTCAAGGATTTTCTGGATTAAAAACTAACTCCTCTCTATTTTACAAACATAATGATGGATCTATGCTATTTTTTCTTATTTATATGGGTGACATTCTATTAACTGGTAATGATTAAAAGGACATCACAAATCTATTAAGTCTTCTCAATCAAGAATTTCCTATTCGAGATTTAGGAAATGCTTATTTTTTTTTCTTGGTATTGAACTTATTCCACATGATGAAGGTTATATCCTCTCTTAGAGCAAATATATTACTAGGCTTCTTCAAAGAGCTAAAATGGATGGAGCACGTCCGATCTCTACACTAATTGCTACAAATAACATCTCTACAACTTCTTCCTCTTCGGTGATGGTTGATCCCCAGGTTTATCAAAGTATTGTTGGAACCTACAGTATGTTACTATCACACGCTCTGATATTACGTTTGTAGTAAATCGTCCTTGTCAGTTCATGTATACTCCCACTAAACAAAATTGGGAAAGTGTGAAAAGAATACTTCGCTATCTCAAAGGCACTATTCTACATGGTCTTTTTTATATCGCTACTCATCTCGAGATTTACATGCCTATAGCGTTGCGGATTGGGCAAGTTCTCCTGAAGATAAACGCTCTATTAGTGGATATGCAATATTTCTTGGAAGAAATCTTATCTCTTGAAATTCAAAAAAACAACCTACAGTATTTCTTTCAAGCACTGAGCTGAATTAAACCTATAGCCAATGCAAGGTCAGAAATTATTTAGCTTCAATCACTTCTCTCTGAACTTTATCTTGCATCACATATTGAACTAAACATTTGGTGTGATAATATTGGAGCAACATATCTCATAGAAAATCCAATATTTTATACTCGTACAAAACATGTTGAGATTGATTTTCATTTTATTCGAGAGCGCGTGGCAAACAAACAATTATATGTTTCTCATATCTCTGTAGAAGATCAAATTGCTGATATCTTTACTAAGCTATTATCTAGACAACGATTTAGCAGACTACCATACAAACTCAACATCAATGATCTCCCATTAAGTTTATCAGGGGTAAAAGAGAATAATTATTTAATAAGATTTATTGACAGAGTCAAATCAAATTTATATTATTTGATTATATCTTTTCCTTATTAATATATTAATTGACAGTTTCTTTATGAATTTATTAATTAACAATTTTTTTATTAATTTTTATTTAACTAAGCATCCTAAGACCTCTATAAATTTTATATCTCATAGACAAATTATTCAATCAAGAAAGTTATTTTGTTAGCTCTTCTCTTTACTCTCTTCTCACACCCATGTTGCATACGATTGCTGCTATAGGTGAAGGATCGAAGGAATTAGAGTTCAGCAATTGTAGAACCACCGCAGAAAAATCACATATTTTAAGGGACATCGAAAAGAAAAAAGACGCACTCGAGCCGCTTTCCGATGATGGTAAGCGAGCAAAGGGGTGGCAGCGTTCCATGGACACGACTTCCTTGCCTCATCATGTTGCAACCTTCCTTGGCCTCATCTTTCAGATTCCACGCCTATAGAAACAACATTAGCACCAACCGCACAAAATATAACTCAAAACGTTGAAAGAAACAAACTTACTTACGATGCCGAATAAGCCATCGTCTTTCCCCTTTGCGCCTGTGCTCTCATCACACTCAACAGAGAACTCGTCGAAGAATCCATGAATGATCGAGGAACTCGAAGAAGCCTGACATCCCTGGCCATGTCTCCGATATGAGGGACTGCTACAGCAGAATGCGGCAGCGAAAGTGTAAGTGGCACAAGGGGGCAAGTAGGTGTTTTCTCCAATGGCACGACACAAGATGGCTAGCAGGGTGCTCTTCCGCTCCATTGTAGGCGTGAAAAATGTCTCATTTTATATGATCAATTGAATCGAAAAAAATGATTAACGAGGTTTTTTCAACCAACTTCGGGCTACCGGCCCGACCACACGAAAATTTTCCACCGGCCGCCAGGGTAAATCGGGAAGCGTTCGCAGTGGGCGGTCTAGAAGCCCCGATCAATTGAATCGAAGTCCATGATAAGGCGACCAATATCTTGATTGATTTGACTGATAAGGAGCCTGCATGTGGTAGGAAGATAAGAAGTCAAATTAATTATAAAAAAATAAGTAGCGGGGAGATTAAAATGGTCCATTACATTCCTCCTGCTCAATCATCATACTCTTCTGATTTTACTCATACTCTTTCAACTTAGTCATTCAATTCTATCGATTCAGTCATTCGACTCCTCTAACTTAATTGGCAAGCTCCATCAGGCCAACCAGACTCCTACTCGGTCACTCGACTCCTTCAACTTGATCAGCATGCTTCTTCAAATCCACCAGACTCCTCTTATATGGTCATCCAACTTCATCATCTCGGTTATCTGACTCCTCCAACATGGTCAACAGACTCCTTTAGGTTTGCTAGACTCCTCCTACTCGATCACCTGACTCCTTTGACTTGGTCAGTAGGCTCCTTCAGATCATCACCCTTGGTTGATACCAACATCCTACGTAGCTCGTTGAATCGTTTCTCCTGGAAGACATGGGCAATGTTAGCCTTCATCTCGAAACACGTGGGGAATGTAAGGATTGTTCAAAGTTGATCATGACACATGTTTGTGTTAAATTGACTTGTTGAAGCCTTTGTTGGAGGACTTTTGGATTGTAATTGGGAAGGAGAAGAGAATTAGCAAGTTATCTATGAATGATGTCCTAAGTATTGTATACTTTGTCAGCATTTAGGGCATTCTACAGCTGAGTGTTATGTGCAGGGCAATAAGCCAAGGTCTGATCGGAGGGTGAATAAAATTGATCCTGCTATTGCTAGGGAGGAGTTGATTGGAAGACCTAATTTGAAGGTTTCAAATGAAAAGGAAATGAAGGTTGCTGTGGGTGTTGATTTGGGGGAGAAAGTTGCTAATTTGGGCTTGTTTGTTGATGGTGAGGTTTAGAAGGAAGAGTTGAATCGAAAGTTTGTAGATGGCAAGGGCAAAAAGATGGTTTTTGAGTCTATTGTTTCAAAGGCGAATGTTATCCACAAGCCGGTTTAAGAGAAGAAAATATGGGTGCCTCAGAAGCGCAATGTGGGTGGTGGTTTTAACAATTCTTTTCATCTATTTGCTGATTTGGAAGAGGATCAGGATGATTTGGATGCCTTTCTTGAGAAGGTGGTTAATGGAAGTGGAGAAACTTGTGTTGTGCAAGAGGTGGTTTCTAAGCCCTTGGAGGTAAATTTGCATAAGAAGGGGGAAGCTTATGGTATTTTGGAGTTTGAAAGGGTTTTTGAATATGTGAAGGGGTCGCAAGTGTTGTCTTCTACAGATTCTAATGTGGACAAGGGGGTTTTCGTGCAAGTTTCTTCTCTTAAGCAGAATGTGTAGGGTCCTACAAGTGTAGGGCCTTTTATGGGGGTTGTTGAGCAGCATTATGTTAATCTGGGTGGCTGTACTTCATTGGGATTATCTCAGGACAGATAGAAAGATAAGGATACTGTTAATTAGATTCCTACAATATCGGAATTGGAGGATGATTCTTCATCTTCTATTTCAGGAGAAGAGGAGGGTTCTGATTTTGCTATGTCAAAGTCGTTTATGAAGGAGGAATCTTCTGGTAGTTATGTAGAGAAACCAAGGAGGAGTTCTTCTTTAACAAGAGGCTGAGGTAAAACAACAACTCAAGGTCTTTCTTTGGGGTTAGTTGCATTGTATATTTCTTTGGATGTTCCTGGGTGTGTTATATGAAGTAAAACTCATGGGTTGCTTCCTCCTCTAAGGTTTGATGTCAGGTATCTTTTGGAATGCTAGAGGGATAGGGAACGTGGCTTCTATAAGAAGAACTCATTATTTGAAGAAGTTCTATCATTTGAATTTTCTAGGGATACTACAGCCTTTTATTTCCTTAGATGAGCAATTTATCACTAGAAGATTGAGTTTTTAAGCCACCATTTATAATTGTTTTGGTAAGATTTGATTTCTGTATGATTTTAACATTGTTTGTTTTGTTTTAATGGATCATGAATGGTTCTTGCACATCAAGGTGTGTTCTCAACTTTTTCCTACTTGTATATATCTTACTGTGGTTTATGCCAAGTGTGATAGTGTTGCAAGGAGAATTTTATGGGAGAAATTGCGAGAAATAAAGCCTTCTTCTAAGAATCTTTGGTTAATGGGAGGAGACTTTAATATTATTGCTAATGAGGAAGAGCACTCTGGTGGTATTGCGGCAAAGCCTGGAGCTGTTAGGGATTTAAATAACTTTTTAATGCTGGTCGGTTTGTCAGATGCTAGTTTTGTAGGTGACAAATTCATTTGGACCAATAATAAAGTATGGAAGATATTGGATAGGGTGCCTATTTCTCCTTCTTAGTATTCTAAGGAGTTTTCTATTCAGGTGAAGCACTTAAGCAGGGCATCTTTTGATCGTTGTCCACTTTATATATCCTTTCCTTACTTTTCTAATATGGTTTCTTCCTTTAGATTCCAAAAGATATGGACTAATTATCACAATTTTTTTTGTTGACTGTGAGGTTAAATTAGTCTTTGCTGTATGATGGTGTAGGGATTCAAAGTTACAATTTAAGCTTAAAAGGTTGAAGGGGCACTTGAAATGGTGGAATGTAGATGTTTTTGGCAATATTCACTCTAATGTCCAGGTGGCGGAGGAGAAGTTTGCTGTTGCTGAAAGGGCTTTTGATGTCGATCCTTCTTTGGAGAATAAATTGAAAAAGGTTGTCTCAGGCTCATTTGTTTCGTGTTTTGGATATGGAGGAGAGATTTTTTTAGAGACAAAAGGTTGTTATTAGGTGGGCGGGTGAGGGAGAGAGGTGTTGGATCGGGTTGGACAGGCTAGAGGGGGGTGAATAGACGGTAAAAAAAATTATGAAAGTGGAGACACTCGTCTTTAAAAAAAAAGAAATTTGGTCGCAACTGAGAACGTTGCTTCCAAGGCAGTGGACGCTCAATAACAATCTCCTTGTGGCGGAGAAGTCTTACAAAAATAACATGCTAGACTTTTAAAGATTTGACAAGAATGAATAAAATGATTGATTGAAAAGGTTGAAACTCTAAGCCTATTTATAGCCTAAGAGAATAAATCTGGATTATTGATTGTTGAGGAATTTTCTCTTGGCCGTTGATCCATGGATGTAATCTGGATGGTTGATCTTGGATGAGATTAAACTGCATCCATTGGATCTAATTCAAGGATAAGGTTTTATCCTTTAAGATTTTATCATCTGCTTTAGACTTCGATGTTACTATCTTCAAGTAGAATCATCGGCAACATCTCAATGTCATTAACTATTATCCCAACTGGTAACCATGGCAACATATGCTGCCGAGGTCTAGAGTTTGACTTTTCTTAGCAATAATTAAATTTTCTTTTTTTTCGAGCGCCTGGTTTGACATGGTCAAACTGACCAGTCTTTTGGTTCATCTTCTGGGTGATTTCCGGCCAACCGGAGTTAGGCTCACCCGAACCCGACTCCGGCCATTCGCCCCTCGAGCGTGCTTCCTCCCGGTTTCCCATCCCTCGGGCGTTGCGTACGTCCTTCTCGATCCACTGGTGTACTCTTCCGCAGCTTCCGCGCCCCTCAGATTGTACCAAGTCTGTCGACTTCCCCGCACAATCCTTCTCGTCTGCTACGTCTTATGCTCGACTTCCTCCGTACCTAAGCTCCTGCACACTTAGCAGAGGGATTAAACATACCAGGACCTAACTTAAATTGGTTGATCACATCAAAATCAACCAGGGGTACTTACAATCTCCCCCTTTTTGATGTGCATCAATCTGAGTTAAGTTAGGGTAAACAAAATAAAAAAAACATGCATAATAATGTAAACAGTTTATGTTCAAAATTTTTTTTAATTTAGAATAAATTAAAATTCTACCCCTTAACTTAATATTATTCTTCCCCCTTTGATCACATCAAAAAATGGGAAAATATAATTAGGGAAGAAGAAAATTTTTGAGTGCGATAAAAAATATTCTAAGTGAAAAAAATCGCATTGCCACAGATTTTTCAAATTTAAAATGACAGTTTTTCAAAGTTAATTCCATTTTTTTTTAAAAAAAATGGCTTAAATAAAATCCAAAATTTTTTTTTGATAAAATCCACAGTTCATGCGTGCTCCCACGAAATTGAAGATACTTTGGTCATACACCGAGTCCAAGCGTGATCCCACGAAATCAAAGACACTAAGGTCATACATCGAGTCCAAGACAATTAGGTTATACACTAAGTCTAAGTGATCCCACAAAATCGAAGACACTCGGGGCATACACCAAGTCCAAGGAACTAGAGTCATATACCGAGTTTATGTGTACTCCCATGAAATTCAAGACACTAGTCATACATCAAGCCCCATCATAGACTTGAAGCCCCCTAATCCTCGTGACTCAACACAACATCCACAAAAACTATTTAAAAAAATTGCAATGGTAAAGTTATCCATTTTATTCCAAAACTTGGTTAAACACATCACATCAAGATTACAAAAAAGAGAGCAATCAATAAAAGCTAATGCTAATCGACAAGATCCTCCTCGGGGATGTCTTGACAGACCTTCCTCACTCTGATAGCATCGGAGGGCAAGTTGGTGAGTTGGTGTTCGGCCTCTCGCAACTTCTTAACTTCTCCATCAACTCCATATTTGAGAATTTTGAGGGTGCAATTGTTGAGTAGATCATAAAACTCATCTGATCGTAGAAATTCATTCTTCTTGGTGGCCCAGTGCTCCTCTTCTCCAACTCAATAACTTCGAGCTCTGCCTCCTTACTCTCCAATCAATACTTTTGGGTTTTCAACTCAACTTTCATGGCTTCTGTCTCAGCCTTTTGATCCTCAAACTTGTCCCTCAGGTTCTCTAGCTCAGCCTTTCGAGTCTCTGATTCTGTCTTCTTCTCCTTCTGCTCAACTACAGCTTTCCTTCACCATTTCTTCTCTGAGGCATGTGACTCCAATTTCTTAATGCGACCCTGAAGCTCAGACACTTGCCCCTCAAAATAGGTCATTTTGGCCTTCACAAACATAGCTTCTGCCTTAGTTGCATCCAACTTTTTCAGTGTTAGAAACAACTGCTTAGCTTGGGTCATGACATCGGTCCTCAGTTGCTCCACCTTTGTTTTCGCCTCCTCCAATTCTTGACTGTAAGAGATCTATTGAACCTCCAGCTCATCCAACCGAGCTTGCATAACTCGGTGGGATCAAAGAAAGTCAGTGAATTGAGATGTGAGCTTTATCATCTCGACCCCATCTGCAACATATATTAGAATTTAATTACAATAAACTTGAATAATAACCTTGCTCCGACATGGTAAAGATACTAGTTCTTACCTCAATCAAGTCAAAAACTATCGACTCTGCCAGAGACCTAAAGGATTTACGCTTCGCAGCCTCATCGTTATTGATCTAGATCCTTACCATCCAGTTTGTTAATCTTATCGTGACTATGGACCGAGGCTCTTGGGGTATCTCCTATCCCCCAGGCACAGTCAATGTAGAAGGTGAGCCCCCACCTATGTTTTGACATGAAGTTGACAACTCAAGGTAGCTAGTGCAGTTGAATGGAAGGCCCCCTTGGGAGGGGACCTAGGAAACTGGGCTGTGAGGTAGGTGTGAACATAGTTTGGTGGGATGAGACATCAAACTAACCTCCGCTTGTTTAAACCTCGGCTCACCACGATGGTGATAGGACACTTCGAGAGTTGTGGGAGGGGGTAAATAGCTTGCTTAACTCTTTAATGATTTATCGTAGTGGAAAATTTTGAATCAATGTTAACTTCTTCTCTTTACTTGGTATCCACTGTTGGATCGTCGTCGATCGGCAAGAGGGGGGTGAATTCCCCTGAAATTAATATAAAAAATCTTTTATCTAACTTTAACAATGATATTTGTTAGTCCAAGCAGAAATAATAAACTTAAATAAATAAAGTAAATTGAAAGAAAAGAAGCAATAAGAATTTACTTGGTTTGCAACCAGGGAGGTTGCTAATCCAAGGATGAATATCATTCGATTCTCCTAAATATATCTCTTTTGGGCGGAGAAGTCTCTTACACATGGAAAGCTCAGGAAAAGAAGAAGAAACTATTCTAAACTCGTTTGCTAATGTTTCGATTGTAATCAATGAAACAAACTGAGCTTCAGGGGTCTATTTATAGCCCCGATGAAATATATCTGTTTGCTAACATGGCAGATACTGGGCGCCCGAGAGGTCTTGGGCGCCTGACACGTGGCTCGAGGCTTTATCCAAAGCTAACGGTCATAAACAGCTAACAAAGCCTTCTTGGGCGCCTGATACATCACAAGCGCCTAAGTAGTCAGGCGCCTAGTGGTCAGGCGCCTGAATCTCTCAAGCGCCTGTGAGCATACGAGCGCCCAGGAGTCCTTTTGGTCAGCCTATGCTAACCAGTCTCCGGCTTCAGTTGCTTCGCCTTCTTGGGTGATTTTTGGCTAACCGGAGTTAGGCTCATCCGAACCCGATTCCGACCTTTCGCCCCTCGAGTGTCCTTCGTCCCGGCGTCTCGTCCCTCGGACACCGTGAGTGTCCTTCTCGCTCCACCGACGTACTCTTTCGCAGAGCTCCGCGTCCCTCGGATGCACCGAGCCCATCAGCTCCCTTTCCGTGTCATCGTTCTTGACCGTTGCATCTTCTGCTCGACTTTCTGCGCTTCTATGTTCCTGTACACTTAGACATAGGGTTAAACTCACCAGGGACTAACTTAAATCGGTTGATCACAATAAAAACCAAGCAGGGATACTTACAATCTTTCTCTTTTTGATGTGCATTAACCCGAGTTAAGTTAGGGTAAAAAAATCATGCATAAATGTGCAACAGTGTAAGTTCTTAAAAAAAAAATTTAGAGTCTACCCCTTAACTTAACACTATTTCTCCCCCTTTGATCACATCAAAAAAAAACATAAACAGTTAAGGGAAAAGAAAATCAAAGTTTAAAATCATTTTTTCAGAAGCAATTATCCATAATTTTTGTTTAAAATCATTTTTAAAGTAAATTTTTCATGAATTGATAAAACCCCAAAAAAAACTTTAAAATTATTTTTCAAAAATAGTTATCCAAAAAAACATAGGATAATGCAAAAAAATCAACAGTTTAAAATATTTTTTGAAATCCAATATAAATTTTTACCAACAGGGTTTATCAAAAATTTAGATGAAATATCTGATTTGGGTATTTTTACAATTTGACTCTTGTGATATCTAAAATACCAATTGAGTTTTCCATAATATTTGATTTCGAATTTTGTAAACATTTTGAACTTGAATAATTGTTTTTCAAATTTTCAAGTTGATTTTTCAAATTTTCATTATCAAATTTTATTTTATCAAACATTTCTATTAGGCGAGAAAAAGATAATTATTTTTTCAAATCATTATTTTTATTTTTTAATTTGCAAATAGATTTTAACATGACTTTTATTCCAGAATAAAATTGATCAGGAGGTAGAAAGTGTACCTCACTTACAATGTCACTTTTGAAGCCTGAAGCTTCCACTTCGTCGCTATTATCCTCTGAGGTGGCTCCCCCTTTATCGATGCTCTCATCTTCTTGGTATGATGTCATCAGGGCAATCCCAGCGTGTTCCTCGAGATCTGAGTCTTCCGATGAAGACTCATCCCACGTCGCCTTTAAGCTGTGTACCTTTTTCTTGGGTGCCCCTTTTCCTTTATTTTTCCCTTTGGGACAGTTTTCTTTCATGTGTCTTTCTTCGTTGTAGTTGTAACATTGGATCTTCCTTTGCTTTTTCCCCTACACTTTATTAAATTGTTTAGCCTTAAAGTATTTGGACAACTTTCTTAGCATGTATGTTGTGTTTTCATCACTTTTTAAAGAAACCTCTTCATGTTGGATCCTCCTTGTGCCTAGGGCGATGATGTCCGTTTTCTTTATTCCTGCTCATCTGGATTCGTGAAGTTCTAGAGTTGAAAAAAGTTCTTCTAAGGAACTTATCTCAAGATCTTTAGAAATGTAGTAGGCGTCGATAATTGAACTCCAGTTCGGGGTCCTCGGGAAGGCGTTCAGCGTGTACCTTTATGCATCCCGATTGCTTACCGTCTCTTCGAGATTATTGAGTTCTGTCATCAGCTCCTTAATCTTGGCGTCATGTTGTGCAATCGACTCTCCTTCTACCAGTCGAATGTTGCTGAGCTGATTCTGAAGCATATCTCTTTTTGCCAATTTTGCTTCGGAGGTGCCTTCATGGAGTTCAAAGAACTTCTCCCAAAGTTCCTTTGCCGATTGGTAGTTGCTAATTCGGTTGACTTCTTGTGTAGGAAGAACAGTCAGCAGATGGTATTCTGCTTTTCCGTTTGCCACAAAATTAGCCTGTTCCTTTTTAGTCCACAGGCTTTCGTCCTTGGGTTTATTGTCGATGTCCTTTGGAGTTGCAAAACTATTTTTCATTATTAAAAGTAATTCAAAATTAATTTTGAAAAATACCTGCATTTTGCGTTTCTAGCTCGTGAACTCCCCCTCAAACATGGGCGGGTAGATAACTGGTCCGACCATTTTATAGTTGCTTCAGACTGCGATTAGTCCTTCTGGAGTGTCCTGACTCTGATACCACTTGTTGGATCCTGGTCGACCGACAAGAGGGGGTGAATTGCCCCTGAAATAAATAAAAAAATCTTTTGTCTAACTTTGACAATGATATTTGTTAGTTCAAGAAGAAATAATAATCATAAATAAATAAAGCAAACTGTAAGAAAAGAAGCAATTAGAATTTACTTGATTTACAACCAGGGAGATTGCTAATCCAAGGATGAATATTGTTCGATTCTCCTGAATATATCTCCTTTGGGCGGAGAAACCTCTTACACGTGAAAATCTCAGAAAAAGAAGAGGAAACTATTCTAAACTCGTTTGCTAATGCTTCGAATGCAATGAATGAAACAAACTGAGCTTCAGGGGTTTATTTATAACCCCGGTGAAATATGTCCGTTTGCTGACGTGGTGGATATTAGGCGCCCGAGAGGTCTTGGGCGCCTAACACGTGGCCCGAGGCTTTATCCAAAGCCAACGGTCATAAATAGCTAAGGAAGCCTTCTTGGGCGCTTGATACATCACAGGCGCCTGAGTAGTCAAGCTCCTAGTGGTGAGGCGCCTGAAACTCTCAGGCGCCCGTGAGCATACGGGCGCCCAGGAGTCCTTTTGGTCAGCCGATGCTGACCAGTCTCCAGCTTGAGTTGCTTTGCCTTCTTGGGTGATTTTTGGCTAACCAGAGTTAGGCTCTCCCGAACCTGATTCTGGCCTTTCGCCCCTCGAGCGTTCTTCCTCTTGGCTTCTCATCCATCGGACACTGCGCGCGTCCTTCTTGCTCTACTGGTGTACCCTTCCACAGAGCTCCGCGTCCCTCAGATGCATTGAGCCCATCGGCTCCCTTTCCGTGCTATCCTTCTCGACCGCTGCATCTTCTGCTCAACTTCCTGCGCTCCTAAGTGTTGGTGCAGGAAGCACCAGATCGAACCTTGTTTTGATATTGGCAAAGGATTCAAAGTTAAGGGTTATTTGTTGTCTAACAATGCTGCTTGAGAGTGCAGGAAACCAAGTCCTAGCGAAGGGATGCTAGGCACCTGACGATGGGCTGTTAGGAACTCAAGACCTGACGAAGGGCTGCTGGGCAAAAACCAAGTCCTAGCGAAGGGATGCTAGGCACCTGACGATGGGCTGTCAGGAACTCAAGACCTGGCGAAGGGCTGCTGGGCAAAAACCAAGTCCTGGCGAAGGGCTGCTGGGCGAAACTCAAGACCTGGCGAAGGGCTGCTGGGCAAAAGTCCAACTGGAGGATCCGGTTGGCACCAGGTAAATTCTCCCGAGAGGAGTAGGTGAGGACGCGTTCCCCTTGAGGGAACATTAGGCGTCGGTTCGACCTAGGGCTCCATTTTGGAGACCCAAAGTCAGAACCAAGACAGCCAAGGCTGTGTAAAATTAACTTATTAATTGCTGTTTTGGACTAACCCTGGATGCAGGACCGAAGGACTGTGTTTCTGCAGCTCAGAGAGCCTCAAAGGAGTGAGGCAGTAGCTGAGCAGGGCGCCCCGGATGTTTCGGGCGCCCCAGAGTCAACCCAAAGTCAGCAGAGCAAGTAAACGCCCCGACAGCAGCACATTTGGGGGCGCCCCGGATGTTTCGGGCGCCCCGCGTGTCGCGGGCGCCCACTGTGCCACGCCACTGGCAGCTGCAGCAGCTCACCCTCGCGAAGAAGATGAAGCCTTGACCGGTCAACCCGGGCGCCCCGCGCGCGTCGGGCGCCCCAGTCAAATGTGATCCCGAAGAAGCAGAGATCAGCCTTGACCAGAGGGCTCGCCGGATCGAAAGCCAGGTGGGGGCGGGGGCGCCCCGAGCATCCCGGGTGCCCCCAGCCCTATAAAAGGGACCCTCGACCCTCTTCTTCATTAATCAATAACTGCGACTTTCATACGCTCTTCTGCTTCCACGAGACGCTCCAGAAATCTTCCAACTCGAGCTCTGACGACGTCCTGCTGCATCAATACTCCGATCTACACCGGACGTCGGTAACGAAATATTCATTTAAGTTTACGAAGCTAATTCTGTAATACTTGTGATTGTAAACTTTCTCGAACGTATAGAATTGCCCGCAGAAAACGGTCAACGACCGTGGGCCTTGGAGTAGGAGTCGACACAGGCTCCGAACCAAGTAAAACGACCGTGTTAGCATTGTTGTTGTGTCTTATTTCCGCTGCGCACTAACTCTTTTTAAATCCGAACGAATTGCGACATTCACCCCCCCTCTCTCGCAACTCTCGATCCAACAAGTGGTATCAGAGCGGGGTAGTTCAAACTTGGTGCAACCACCAGTTTGAAAGTTTTTTCGGATTTACGAATTTTTTTTAATTTTATTTCTTTTCTTTTTGTTAATCAACGCAACTCAATCTCGTTCGCTTTTTATTTTATATAAATAATATCTGTAGGTGGATTTAAAATATCCTTACGCCTTTTTCAATTTTGAATTTTCATCTTTTCACCATAAGTCTGAATTAATAAAACGAACAATTCTTAAAAATTTGTCATAATTTTTTTATTATTATTTTAATATTATTTCTCGAAATTCATGCCACTTTAATTCGAGCAATCTTTTAACTCTTATTTTTCACCATTAATCAGAATATTCATTTTCCAAAAATTTTGCCTCAAATTTTTTATTATTATTCTGCCTCGAAATTAGTGTAATTTTTTGGGCAAATTTTTTTTTCTTCTTCTCCCGCACTACTAATCCAAGACCAAGTCTTGGTACATTTCGGTTAATTCTGTTGTGTGCAAGGGTTTTTAAATGGCCAATCGAGAATGGAACAGCATTCGTCCACCTCTCTTCTCCCGTGAAAACTTCAATTCTTGGAGAAGTCAAATGGAGTTCCATCTAAAGACCCATATGGACATATGGATGATCATTCAAACAGGGTTCCACCCCCCTACAGAAGATGGACGATCAATTGCATGGGACAAACTGGATGAACCAACCCTCAACCAAATTGAGACTGATGCAAGAGCAACTGCAATTCTTCAATGCGGTCTAACCAACGAACAACTCAAGCTAGTCGGTTCATTTGGATGTGCTAGAGAAATTTGGGAGAAATTGATCAATCTTCATCAGGAAATCTCAGATGAAGAAGAAGATCAGGTAAGTTATCTCGCACTCTCGGTCCAAGCACAGACAGCCGAGTCAGAGTCTGAACCTGAACCTAGAGTCGAAATCGAACCAGCAGAATCAGACGACGAACTGACTGACATGGTAACCAATTTCAAATTCTTTTCTAAATTAGAATTAAATAATCAAGCTGATACTGCAATGGTCGAGGAAGGTATAACTTTTGCAGGGAAAACTCCAAGAGAACCACCAAAGAAGGAGCTTCAACCGGTACCCAAGTCCGACTCAGACACGGAATCAGAAGATGAATCTAGATCCGAGACAGCAACAATTAAGGGGGAGATTCCCAATAAGGAATCAAAAGGTAAAATTACAAATTTAAATTTTAAAAATCATATAATTTGTTACATATGCAGGGAGAGAGGGCACTACCAAACTAAGTGTCCTACTCGTAAGATTCAAACGATACCACCGACGGCAACAAAGAAACGAGCTCCAAAAGCACGAAAGAACAAGAGTCGCATCCAATGCTTCAAGTGTCAGGAGTTTGGGCATTACAAAGAAGAATGCACAGATAAACGTTACAAAGATCCAGGGCAACCAACCAAAATGGGTAACTGTAATTTACATCCAAATCCACTCTTTACCTTGAATACTGATAGTTTAATTAATCTCCCTTGGTCAAATTTAGATATGGATGCATGCTTAGATAACTTAATGAAATCATGTATATTAGCAAAGTCAAAATTCAAAATGTTAAGACAAGAAAATGAGACTTTGAAAATTAAAATTGATATACAAGAAAAACTGATTAATAATTTTGCAAACTTAGAAAATCCAGAAATTTCTCCTCACTATGACATTATCTGAAGTTTTGTTTTGGCTATTCATAGGACTAGATAGCTTAAGGACTTAACCAATTACTTGAAATTTGAAAACATAGTATTGGGAGGAGGTGAGATGATAGTACGTTGGGGAAACCAACTCTAATAAGATCAAGTCTACTTGGTCTCTTTAGACTGGTGAAACCAGCCGAAGCTACCGATCCAAGACCCAAGCTAGTTAGACCAGAAAATGACCTAATTTAATTTGAAAATGAAATTTCATTAAAAGGCTTTGTCAAGGAAAGGGTGGATGATCCCATAAGGCTACGGCCAAAGAAGGCCTAGTGCCTCGCCAAGACCTGGAAGCCAATTTCTGAAATTCAAATTCAAATTATCTTATGTCAAATTCGAATCTAACACAAATTTCAAATAATTATAGATTCAAACCTGTTTTCAAAAATTCTTTTTCAAAATCACTCTTTTTCAAATTCAAATCTGTCTTCGAAGTCAATTATACTTTTTCAAAAATAAACATTTTTTTTATTCTTTTTCAAAGTTAAACATTTTTTTTAAAATTATTTTTACCTTCAAACCTGTCTCACAAGAACTTTTAAGGCTAACTGTTTGAAAACTCTAGATTGGGTGAGACAGGAAAATTAAGTTCAAATTAAAAATTCTTTTATGTTGTGTTTTCATTCAGAGAATAATTTCAACATAGTCAAACCATGATTAACATGGTTAAACCTTAGTCAACTGAGTCAAACATGGTCAAACCTAGTTAATGCTAAAGACCCTTCAAGCACTTAGATAAAGTTAAGACAAGTCGAATACAAGGGGAGTTCTTTTTAGATTTAGTCTCAAAACCTGATTTAGTATCATTTCAGAATAAGGCCTTCAAAAATTACTCAAAATTCTTGGTATATTACTATCTCTTTGAAAAATTATTATCATTTCAAAATATTTCTTTTCAAAAATTGTGTTATTATTATTACTTCAAATTGAGGTATCAAAAATTTATCTCCTTGAAAGTTTCATACTCAGAAGATTATTCAAAATTATTCTTTTGTTTTTAATAAACCCTAAAGACACAGAGGAAGGTCCACTTCATGATCTACTAGGACTCCTAGGATGTGTCAAATTTAGGGGGAGTTGAAATTAAAAGAATTATTGAATATTTTCAAAATTATATGTTTTCATGAAAAGAATTTCTGAAATTTTTTTTGGTAATTATTTGTTTTGAAGTTATTAGATAATTCTTATAATTTAAATCAAACCCTAAAACTCAGAGGAAGATCGCTTGTAGTCAACAAGCTTCCTAGGACTGGGTCAAGTTTAGGGGGAGATGAAATTAAAAGAATTATTGAACATTTTCAAAATTATATGTTTTCATGCACTGCAAGTTCAAAATCCTTTTGAAAACTTAAATAATTTTTCTGTCAAAATACTATTATTTTACAAAATTCTTGTGGCTTATGAAATTAATTTTATAATATTTACTTGGGTTGGAGAAAATTTTCCAGGACACTTAGGAAAATGTCCTTGTAGTCAACAAGGTTTCCTAGGATTGTGTCAGACTGGAAAAGAAACCTAGTCAAGTAAAATATTTTGTGTTCAAAATGCATAATTCTTTTCAAAAATTACTTATACTTTTCAAAGTCTAAGTCTTTGCAAAATTACTTATATCTTTCAAAGTCTAAATACTTTTTTAAAAAGTACTTATGTGTTTCAAATCTTAAATTATTTCAAAAGTACTTAGATTTTTCAAAAATGCATAATATTTATTTCAAAAGTACTTTTAAAGATTCAAAAGCACTTATATCTTCAAAAATACATAATATCTGTCAAAAAGTACTGCTATAATGTTTTCAAAAGTATAAATATTTTTCAAGGCAATATTGTTCTAAGTGCGTGAATTTTCTAAAAGATTGGCCTACAAATATAAAATATCTTTTCAATACTTTTCCAAATAAAGTTTTGTTGGTGCAATTTAAAACTGTTTGCTATACTTTCAAGAATTATCCTAAGTATTTTTATGCTTTCAAAACCCATAAGCTCTGATACACAAACGCTCTCCTTAAAACTTCTCTCAAAATATTTTTATATTAGACTTAAAAATGGTCTAAAACATAAGGAGAAGAGTTTTACATTAAGGGGGAGAGAAAGGGAATTTTATTTTTAAGCTATTTCAAAATTTTAAGCATTTCTAAGTGGTTCAAAGTTATTTTTAGTGCATGTTTTTCTAAATAAAATTTTCCTTAGTAATCAAAATTTGTCTGAAAAAAAGGGGGTTTTTAACAAAGTTTAAGCTGGCTTTTCAAAAGTGTGTCTATGGATACAAATACTCTTGCTCTTTTTGAAAAATACTTTGTCAAAAACTTATTTTTGGTAGAACTCAAAACTCCCCATTAGAAACCTTGCTAACCCATGTATGCTTTTGATATATGTCAAAGGGGGAGGAAAGGTCAAAGTTAAGTATTTTAAAGGTCAAAGTTAAGTATTTTAACTATTTTATAACACAAGTATTCAAGTATTCAGGGTTTTAGGGGGAGTATGAAAAATAAAGAATTTTTTTTCAACTCTACAGTTATGCTTCAGTTATGCTTCACTGTTTACCTTATACTCTTAACTGTTGTAATTTTTTTCCTTAACTTTGAATTGTGTTGCCATAATAAAAAGGGGGAGATTGTTGGTGCAGGAAGCACCAGATCGAACCTTGTTTTGATATTGGCAAAGGATTCAAAGTTAAGGGTTATTTGTTGTCTAACAATGCTGCTTGAGAGTGCAGGAAACCAAGTCCTAGCGAAGGGATGCTAGGCACCTGACGATGGGCTGTCAGGAACTCAAGACCTGGCGAAGGGCTGCTGGGCAAAAACCAAGTCCTAGCGAAGGGATGCTAGGCACCTGACGATGGGCTGTCAGGAACTCAAGACCTGGCGAAGGGCTGCTGGGCAAAAACCAAGTCCTGGCGAAGGGCTGCTGGGCGAAACTCAAGACCTGGCGAAGGGCTGCTGGGCAAAAGTCCAACTGGAGGATTCGGTTGGCACCAGGTAAATTCTCCCGAGAGGAGTAGGTGAGGACGCGTTCCCCTTGAGGGAACATTAGGCGTCGGTTCGACCTAGGGCTCCATTTTGGAGACCCAAAGTCAGAACCAAGACAGCCAAGGCTGTGTAAAATTAACTTATTAATTGCTATTTTGGACTAACCCTGGATGCAGGACCGAAGGACTGTGTTTCTGCAGCTCAGAGAGCCTCAAAGGAGTGAGGCAGTAGCTGAGCAGGGCGCCCCGGATGTTTCGGGCGCCCCAGAGTCAACCCAAAGTCAGCAGAGCAAGTAAACGCCCCGACAGCAGCACATTTGGGGGCGCCCCGGATGTTTCGGGCGCCCCGCGCGCATCGGGCGCCCCGCGTGTCGCGGGCGCCCACTGTGCCACGCCACTGGCAGCTGCAGCAGCTCACCCTCGCGAAGAAGATGAAGCCTTGACCGTTCAACCCGGGCGCCCCGCGCGCGTCGGGCGCCCCAGTCAAATGTGATCCCGAAGAAGTAGAGATCAGCCTTGACCAGAGGGCTCGCCGGATCGAAAGCCACGTGGGGGGGGCGCCCCGAGCATCCCGGGCGCCCCCAGCCCTATAAAAGGGACCCTCGACCCTCTTCTTCAACAATCAATAACTGCGACTTTCATACGCTCTTCTGCTTCCATGAGACGCTCCAGAAATCTTCCAACTCGAGCTCTGACGACGTCCTGCTGCATCAATACACCGATCTACACCGGACGTCGGTAACGAAATATTCATTTAAGTTTACTAAGCTAATTCTGTAATACTTGTGACTGTAAACTTTCTCGAACGTATAGAATTGCCCGCAGAAAACGGTCAACGACCGTGGGCCTTGGAGTAGGAGTCGACACAGGCTCCGAACCAAGTAAAACGACCGTGTTAGCATTGTTGTTGTGTCTTATTTCTGCTGCGCACTAACTCTTTTTAAATCCGAACGAATTGCGACATTCACCCCCCCCTCTCTCGCAACTCTCGATCCAACACTATGTTCATGTACACTTAGACACAGAGTTAAACAAAGTAGGACCTAACTTAAATCGGTTGATCACATCAAAAACCAACTAGGGGTACTTACATCCACCTCCTTGGGGTGACCAATCTAAATATCCACTCTCCTCACACTCACAACTCTACTTTGAATGATCTCTTTCTCGAAGGCGGAGAAGTCTTATACAATATCAACACATGAAATACAATGAGAGAGTACAACAGAGATACAACAAGAACATGAAGTAAATACAAGTAAAAGAAGCTTTACTCTTGAACTCTTGTTGCTCTAAACTACCTCTTAATGCTTATAAAGTGCAGCAATACTTCTCTTCTAAAATCTCAAGGACTAGTGAAAATTAGGGAAGAAGCAGTGTGTTTGAATTCTTCACGAATTAGGATACCCAATCGATTACCACGTCAGATCAAATCTAATCTATCCATCCAAACCTCGCAATGAATCTTTTCTTGCTTTTCCAATCAATTAAGCCCCACCTTAATCGATTAAGTAACTCCTTAATCGATCAACTAATTGATTAGGAATCCTTCTGTTTGTGAAGAAGAACCTTTTCAATCAATTACCCAATTGATCTGGGAAGCCATCACTCACGATTCTCCCAATCGATCACCTGATCGATTAACTAGTCTCTTAATCAATCACCTGATCGATTAAGAAGACTTCTGTTCTGATGAAAAAAAGGCTCCCAATCGATCACTTGGCTAATCTCTTAATCATCACTTGATCGATTAAGTAAGCTTCTGTTATGTGTGAAAAAGGTCCCAATCGATAACCTGATCGATTGGTATGACTTGATCAATTATCCAATCAATTCAGAGCCTTTCTGTGTCACAAGAAAAACTCCCCAATCAATCACCTGATTGATTGGTATTGGGCCAATCAATTACCCAATCCATTGCCCAAGCCCTAACATGTCTAACCCAAGTCTAGGGTTTCCTTGCCCAACACCTAGTCAATCATGACCTGTTCATACTTCCCATTGTCTAGTATTCAGAAAACCTTGACTTGCCAGGACTTACTTACCAAGTGTTCGATCAACCATTGACCCACTTGGACTTTTCCTTACCTAGTTCCCAACTGTGACTTCTCTCGTGCCAAGTATTTAGCTCTTAGCTAATCCTCCTTGAACTTAACCTAGTTCCCAAATATGTTTGCCTAATCCCACTAAGACTTTGTTTGTGCCAAGTGTCTAGCTCTCAACTAACCCATCTTGAACTTAACCTTGTTTCCAACTAGGTTTGACTAGTCCCACTAGGATTTTCCTTATGTCATGTGTTTTAACTCCCAACTAATCTATCTTGAACTTAACATAGTTCCCAACTAGGTTTTCCTAGTCTCATTAGGACTTTCATTTGCATAACCTTTAATTCGGACTTGTCGTTTACCTAACTTTTAGTTAGGACTTTGCCAGTCAAGTCTCTAGTCAACCTTGACCTATTTGACTTGTCATTCACACATATTGTCCAAATATCGAAACTTAAACTTGAGTCAACTTAAGCTTAGTCAACCTTGACTCAAAGAGGATTGCACCAATAGATGGGAACCTGGCTTGGCTAGTGGGGATCTTGCCTCGATGGGATGAGCAAGTGTTGGGACAGCTACCTGTAGTCTTGGTTCAATTGAAGACACCTGTAGTTGGTGTCTTTTATGTTTATCGTCATTGGTTCCCTTGACTCGTCGGAGGAGACAAACACTGCCAGCATCAAAGGGCAAGGCAGCGGTAACTCCCTTGTTTTTGCAGTTGCATCACTTATTGAGCTAGTGGGAGGAATACCACACTCCTCCAACTCATACTCCGATAACCTCAGACATTCATTGAGGGAGGCTTTTAGCATTGTTTGAGCTACACAACAAGAAAAACCTTCAGTAAATTTTCCCATTAGAAAAACAAATTGAGCTCTTACTAAAAGAGTATTATATGTTGGTGCAGAAGGCACCAAAGTCAAACCTGTGTTTTGATAATGGCAACAAGGTTCAAAAGTTAAGTTTTAGTTGTGATCTAACAAGTTACTCCTGTGTGCAGGAAAAGCCCTAGCGAAGGACTGCTAGGCAACTGGCGAAGGACTGCCAGTATCCAAGCCCTAGCGAAGGACTGCTATGCAACTGGAGAAGGACTGCCAGTATTCAAGCCCTAGCGAAGGAATGCTAGGCACCGGGCGAAGGACGGCTCGGCATCCAAGACCTGGCAAAGGACCGTCAGGCAAAAGTCCAACCAGAGGAACGGTTGGCATCAGGTAAACTCTCCCGAGAGGAGTAGGTGAGGACGCGTTCCTCGTCGAGGGAACAGTAGGCGTCGGTTCGACCTAGGGCTCCATTTTGGAGACCAAAGTCAGAACCAAGACAGCTAAGGCTGTATAAACTAACAGATTAATGTTTTATATTGTTTTCGGACTAACCCTGGATGCAGGACCAAAAGAACGTGTGTCTGCAGCTCAGAGAGCCTCAAAGGAGTGAGGCAGCAGTTGAGTAGGGCGCCCTGAGTGTCCAGGGCACCCCCAAGGTGAACAAGAAACAAGAGAAACAAGAAGGAGCTTCGGCTGACTACTGGCCGGGGCGCCCTCAGCAGCCAGGGCGCCCTCAGCACCCAGGGCGCCCTCAGCACCCAGGGCGCCCTCAGCAGCAAAGCGCCCCGCACCTATGCCAGCGAAGCCGATCAACTCTATCCAGCCGAGAAGACCGCGCGGAAAAAGTCAAGCAAGGCGCCCTCAGCGACCAGGGCGCCCCCAGGGTCAAACCTCATCCCTATTCGGGTGGGATAAAGCTTGACCGAGCAAAGTACGGATCGCTTGACACGTGGCAGGGCGCCCCCGACGTCCAGGGCGCCCCTAGGTGCTATAAATAGCCCCCAATGCCCAAGCTTCGGAACAGAACTTCTGAATCAACTCTTCTACACGCTTCTGCACTCGCGTCTCGCCTCGGAGTCATTCCAACTCGTGTCGACGATGTCCCGCTGCTCAGAAAAAGTCGATTCACCCCGGACGTCGGTAAATGAGTTATTTTAACGTTTACTGTACTTAATTCTAATTCTGTAATCTTTTGTAAATGACTTTGCGCCTGATATAGAATTGCCCAAAGTAAACGGTCAACGATCGTGGGCCTTGGAGTAGGAGTCGACCCAGGCTCCGAACCAAGTAAAAACGACTGCGTCTCTGTGTTATTATTGTTTCTTATTTTCCGCTGTGCACCTGCTCTTAATTTTCCAAAAAACGAATATCGATATTCACTCCCCTCTATCGGTTCTATCGATCCAACAAGTTGTATTAGAGCGGGGAAGTTCAAACCTGGTGCAACCACCAGTTTGAAAGCTTTTTTTCGGATCTTTATTTTTTATTTTTTTTAATTTTCACTAAATATTTTCGTTCGATTTTCTTTGTTAAAAGCGAGGTTGGTGCAACACCCTCGTTATCTTATTCATCCAGCACTACTAATCCAAGACCTAGTCTTGGAAAATTTGTTTTTCTGGTAGTTTTCTGTTTCAGATTAAAATGTCCATGCAAGAAGGTTTTAGAACCGCCAGACCTCCACTGTTCAGTGGAGAAGACTTTTCTTATTGGAAAAGTCGCATGGAGGTCCACCTGAAAACTCAGGTGGACATGTGGATCATTATCCAGTCCGGTCTGGAGATCCCCAGAAACGCCGAAGGACTTCCTCAAAGCTATTCAGAATGGGACAATACCCTCAAGCGCAAAATAGAAGCCGATGCAAAAGCAACACAAACCCTACAATGCGGCCTGACAAAAGAGGAGCTGAACCGCGTGGGCCCCTTCAACAGTGCCAAGGAGCTTTGGGCAAAACTGATCGAGCTGCACGAAGGGACATCTGATACTCGGATCAGTAAGAGGGATCTGCTTCTGAACAAACTCTACACCATCAAGATGGCCGATAACAAAACAGCAGCCCAACTCCACGCACGAATCCAAGAGTTGATGAACGGTCTTCACACAATAGGTCACAAGGTCGAAAACCGTGACCTGATAAGGTATGCTCTAAACGCCTTCCCTAGAAACACCTTGTGGGCATCTATGGTAGATGCATACAAGGTCTCAAGGGATCTTTCTAAAATAAAGTTAGACGAATTATTTTCCGAATTAGAACTGCACGAACAAACTAACTGCAATATGGTCGAGAAAGGGATTGCTTTCTTTGCAGGAAAATCTGGAAAATCAACAAAGAAGAAACCGCAAACTGAACCTGAGTCTAACTCAGACTCAGATACAGAAGATGAAGGAGAACAAACTAAGCTGGTCCGACTAGCCCGAAGCTATTACAAAGAGCTTAAGAACCAAACCAACCGACGGAAAGCCGGCCGAAGAAAGGACGAACCAACTGAACCCACAAACAAGCCCAACGTGACCTGCTATGAGTGCAAGAAAAAGGGCCACTACAAGTCAGAGTGTCCTAGTCTAAAGGAAACTAAAAAGACGAGAAGAAAGAAGGCACTGCAAGCAACCTGGGACGAATCTTCCTCCGAAGAAGAAGAAGAGGCACCCCAGTCCAACCTTCTAGCCCTAACCGCCTCAGAAGAAGTCGGAACTGAGTCAGAGTCAGAACAAGACGACGGCAAGCTGACCTTCTCAGAAGATGGCGAAATCAAGGTGAGTGGTTTCAATAGAAGTCATTTAAATGGTTTAATTTCATACCTGTCTCGAGATTTGGCGAAAGCCAAACTCCGAATCGAGTCCCTCCGACAGGAAGTAAAACTCCTGAAAGAGGGAGCTGACTCTGAACCCTCAACCGAGAAAGTTCAAGAAGGAACTCCTACTCAAGTTGAAAAACTTGAGAAGGAGAACTCCTCCCTGAAAACTCAGGTTAAGGATCTAAGAGCGGCTTTAGAGCGATTCACTTCTGGGTCCAAGGGTCTTGACATGATCCTTGGAAAGCAGAAGTCCGTTCTAAATCGATCCGGACTTGGCTATAGAACCAAATCCCGACAAAGATCTTACCTTGCTGTACTGAATCAGTCCAGAGGTAAAATTCAGGCATGGGTACCCAAACTGTGCCTGAACAAACCGACTGGATCAAATCAGTATTGGATTCCCAAGGACAAGATTCACATCTTGCCTAACCATCACCGCGGCTTTAGTCCAGGGGGAGCCAAACTGAAAACTATATTTATTGTTAGATGAGAATTAATATTTGCCTGAAATATGATTGTTTGTTTGTTTATTTAATTTCTGCAATTAACCATGCTTAGACTAAGGTTAGCTTAAGGACTAAACAAACTTAACTGAATTTTGAAAACATAGTATTGGGTGGAGGTGAGATGATAGTACGTTAGGGAAGCCAATTTGGCGGAACTAGCCGAAGCTACCGATCCAAGACCCAAACTAGTTAGACCAGAAATTTTTCAAAGAATAATTTTGAAAATGAAATTTCATTAAAAGGCTTTGTCAAGGAAAGGGTGGATGATCCCATAAGGCTACGGCCAAAGAAGGCCTAGTGCCTCGCCAAGACCTGGAAGCCAATTTCTGAAATTCAAATTCAAATTATTTTTTGTCAAATTCGAATCTAACACAAAATTTCAGTTATTTATAGATTTAAACATCTTTTCAATTTCAAAATCAATTAAGTTTTCAAAATTAATCAAAATTTTCAAAATAATCTTAACTATCAAAACTGTCTCACGAAACCTATAAGGCTAACGTGATTGAAAACCCTAGATTTGGGTGAGATAGTAAAATTAAAACTCAATTATGATTCCCTTAATACATGTATTGTAGTTAAATCCTATATCTTAAACCATGGTCAACATAGTCAAACTATGGTCAAAGAAGTCAAACTACAGTCAAAGCAGTCAAACCTCGGACAATTTAGACAAACCTTGGTCAAAACACTTAAATTAGGTCAAATCCGGTCAAAGACACTCTTCTAGAGTCAAAAGTAGCCCTTAGGGCGCCCCAAGGTTAGTCAAAAGCTGCCAAAAGGCAGCTGCAGCCACGGTTAGGGCGCCCTCGTCAGGCGGGGCGCCCACCAACAGTCCTTCAACGGCAGAAAGCTGCCAAACGGCAGCTGCAGTCCCGATGAAGGTGCCTTCGTCAGGAAGGGCGCCCTCCCACAGTCCTTTAACCACAGAAAGCTGCCAAAAGGCAGCTGCAGGCCTGGGCAGGGCGCCCTCCCCATGAAGGGCTCCCTCGCCAGGCAGGGCGCCCTCCCGATAAAGGGCGCCCGAAGCTGCCTATAAAAAGGGATCCCATTCCCCTTCTTCTCTTCACACTCAAACCATTTCTTCTCCTCAACTCTCCACTCTCCAAGAGATCTTGCTACCCTCTCAAGCTCTCATCTTCAACAATGCCTCCCCGAGCTGCCCGGTACAATTTTTAATTAAGTTAATTTCTTTTCAAGTTTTTTTCATTAAATGCATACTTCCTCTAAGTGTACATTCTTTCTCTTAGAAGACGCCGACCAAACCAGGCAGAACCCGGTACCCAACCTAGTCCTGATCCTAGGTTTCCAAATTTAGACTTGTGTAACAAGTTTGCTCGTACCACCTATAAACCAATCAAGACGAGCTACTTGAATAGACAATTTTTCACCCAATCCTGTCCCTTAGCAATGAACATTATAAACTTTTACCAACTTGACAATCTCGTATTCGGCACCCACCCAATTAATACTTCCTTATGTGCAGAATTTTACAATAATATAATTAGACAGGATAATCTCATGTTCTCTACCACTGTTCAAGGAATCCCCTTGACTATCACACCAACTTTACTCAACCGCTTCTTGGGACTACGACTCTCGCAGTCTACCTTCTGTTGTTACCCTCCTAGGGAGCCTCCCTTTGATGCTCCCTACTCTCACATTACCTTAGATACATTGCACTCATATTTCTTTAGGCAACCCCAGGTCCGACACTTTCAGTCTGTCGAATTAGAGGTCCAGGACTATGCTCTATACAGGGTCGTAGTCCGATGTATTCTGCCATTATCCACCAGGGACGTCACCACTATGCGACCATTCCACGCCTTTCTACTGTACGCCTTGATTCACCAGCTAGACATCAATATAGGACTTCATATGTTTCATGCTATCCTACACGCATCCAGTGTTACCACGCAAGGGCGGGTACGCACACCCTATTGCCACATCATCACAACCATATTACATCACCACGGTAGAAATATTACCGAGGGAGAGATGGCTGCCTTGACTGATTACGATGAAATAGGCTATAGAAACTTTGCCCTAGCTGGTATAGAGGTGTCCGGTACCGGGGTCTTGTCCTGGAGACGTCAGAGAGCAGCTCCTCCAGACGAGGAGGTTGAGGTCGACATCGGAGATCTAGCAGCAGCAGCCCGAGCACACATCGATGAGCCCGCTCCACCGACACTCCACGTTCGAGTGGCTCAGCTAGAGACACATGTTCAGAGCCTCCGAGAGGAAGTGGAGGCCAATCACGCCGAAAACATGGAGACAAATTTGGGCTACTACAACAGTTACATGAGCGCCCTTCGAGCCGAGAGGGAGGCCAAAGAGGCAGAGTATCACGAGATGATGACCCTATTTCGATCCTGGCAGCCAGGCTCCTCTGATCATCCCGGTCCCTCATCTTAGATCTACTTAGTATTGTACCAGCATTTGACTGCCACTACTCAGTAGGGTTGACTGTGTTTTGACTTATGACTATATTGACTACTCTCAGTTGACCAATTTATGAATATCTTTAATTCAGCAGTTAGGATTGTGCTCTGTAGAATAGATTAATTTTTTTTCCCTACTCGATTTAAATTCAGTTTTCTAAAATAGAACTTTGAAAAACTGTTCTACTTAATTTCAAAATCAATCTGTTTTAAATCTTTTTCGACCTAATTTTTCTTTCAAAACTACCCCCTTCAAAACTAGGGCTTTTTCGAAAAATGGACTTAGCCTAGGCCCTAACCCTAGAACTGCATGCACCTATAGACTTAGAAGCCAGCATCTCACAAGCACTTAGGGTACTTTTGGTTGATAACCTAGAAAGGGTTGAGATGCTTAGGTCTTTGCCTTAATTCAAGATGCTTTAAGTCAGTGCATCTGCAGTAATTGGGGCACTAAATACAACTCTTTACAGTAATCAAGTTAAGTGTCAAGCTTAGAAAATCTAACTTGAACAGAAACACTTAACTTGACTAACCCTAGCAAAAACTACTGCTTATAACAGTTAGTAAGTAGCTAACGAATCTTCCTCCGAAGAAGAAGAAGAGGCACCCCAGTCCAACCTTCTAGCCCTAACCGCCTCAGAAGAAGTCGGAACCGAGTCAGAGTCAGAACAAGACGACGGCAAGCTGACCTTCTCAGAAGATGGCGAAATCAAGGTGAGTGGTTTCAATAGAAGTCATTTAAATGGTTTAATTTCATACCTGTCTCGAGATTTGGCGAAAGCCAAACTCCGAATCGAGTCCCTCCGACAGGAAGTAAAACTCCTGAAAGAGGGAGCTGACTCTGAACCCTCAACCGAGAAAGTTCAAGAAGGAACTCCTACTCAAGTTGAAAAACTTGAGAAGGAGAACTCCTCCCTGAAAACTCAGGTTAAGGATCTAAGAGCGGCTTTAGAGCGATTCACTTCTGGGTCCAAGGGTCTTGACATGATCCTTGGAAAGCAGAAGTCCGTTCTAAATCGATCCGGACTTGGCTATAGAACCAAATCCCGACAAAGATCTTACCTTGCTGTACTGAATCAGTCCAGAGGTAAAATTCAGGCATGGGTACCCAAACTGTGCCTGAACAAACCGACTGGATCAAATCAGTATTGGATTCCCAAGGACAAGATTCACATCTTGCCTAACCATCACCGCGGCTTTAGTCCAGGGGGAGCCAAACTGAAAACTATATTTATTGTTAGATGAGAATTAATATTTGCCTGAAATATGATTGTTTGTTTGTTTATTTAATTTCTGCAATTAACCATGCTTAGACTTAGGTTAGCTTAAGGACTAAACAAACTTAACTGAAACTTGAAAACATAGTATTGGGTGGAGGTGAGATGATAGTACGTTAGGGAAGCCAATTTGGCGGAACTAGCCGAAGCTACCGATCCAAGACCCAAACTAGTTAGACCAGAAATTTTTCAAAGAATAATTTTGAAAATGAAATTTCATTAAAAGGCTTTGTCAAGGAAAGGGTGGATGATCCCATAAGGCTACGGCCAAAGAAGGCCTAGTGCCTCGCCAAGACCTGGAAGCCAATTTTGAAATTCAAATTCAAATTATTTTTTGTCAAATTCGAATCTAACACAAAATTTCAGTTATTTATAGATTTAAACATCTTTTCAATTTCAAAATTAATTAAGTTTTCAAAATCAATTGTTTTCAAAATTAATCAAAATTTTCAAAATAATCTTAACTATCAAAACTGTCTCACGAAACCTATAAGGCTAACGTGATTGAAAACCCTAGATTTGGGTGAGACAGACTAGGCAGTGAAACTCAATTTAAGCTATTCCTGACTCTAGTTGGATCCAAATCAAGAAAACTCTTTATGTGTAGGAACATAAAGATTTGGACCAATGGATGTTGGATAGCGGTTGCTCCAGACACATGACTGGAGATAAATTGAAGTTCACCAAACTCAAGTTCAAAAACCTAGGCTCAGTGGCATTCGGCAATAATGCTACACTCAAGGTAATTGGGTCAGGTAATATTGAACTTAAATCCGATTTCATTATCAAGAAGTTCTATTGGTTGAAAACTTTAATTTTAACTTGCTTAGCATAAGTCAATTGTGTGATTCTGGTTATATAGTTACTTTCAATAATTCTGACTGCCTAATTAGAAATGTACAAAACTCAGAAATCATGCTTAAGGGCACTAGGAAAAACAATGTATACACTATAAACCTTCCCCTTGTACCCAAATGTATGTTAACACAATTAGAACAATCAAACCTCTGGCATAGGAGATTAGGTCATACAATCTGAGAACAATCTCAAAAATTACCCAACTTGGCTTAATCAAAGGTATTCCCAAAATTAAAAATAATGAAAACCTAATATGTGAATCTTGTAAACAAGGTAAACAAACCAAATCCAATCACAAACTAACCCAATCTGATTTAACTCAAACTACACTTGAGCTCCTACACCTTGACCTGTTTGATTCACATGGAGCCAAGTCACTAAGCGGGAACCGATACTGCTTAGTAATAGTTGATGATTACTCAGGTTTACCTGGGTTAGGTTTCTAAAAACCAAAGATGAAACCCTAAACCTATTTAATGAATTCTGTAAACTAATTGAAAATCAAAATGACACTAAAATTAAAAGACTTAGAAGTGATCACGGGGGAGAGTTTGAAAATCAACGATTCGAGGAATTCTGTAAGGTAAATGGGTACTTACATGAATTTTCATGTCCTAGAACCCCCCAACAAAATGGGATAGTCGAGCGAAGGAATAGAACATTACAAGAAGCCGCTAGGGCTATGCTCAACGAATTTAATCTAGCAAACCAATTTTGGGCAGAAGCGATTAGTACGGCTTGTTATATCCAAAATAGGGTTTTGATTAACAAGCGACACAACAAAACCCCCTATGAACTCTACTACCATAGACTCCCAAACCTACACTACCTAAGGGTCTTTGGATGCAAAGTACATATCCTAAACACCAAAGACTATTTAGGAAAATTTCAGTCTAAGTCAAACCCAGGTATCTTCCTAGGATACTCAACCTCAAGTAGAGCCTATAGAGTTTATAACAAACAAACTAAGAAAATTGAAGAAACAACAAACTTAATTTTTGATGAAGAAATCAATTCAACATCTAACAATCCAGATTTAACTTCATCAAACTCTGACCAAGAAAATAATGAACCCTTAATTGAACCCTTAAACGAACTAAACATTGAACCAATTAATGAGTCAACTGAACCAAGTATCGAACCAACAGATGAACCAGCCCAAAGAGTCGAACCAAACCGACCAGCCGGACCTGAGGCTGAACCAAGCTCTAGAGAACCAAGAAACCCAGACTCAGTCACCCAACCGATCAAATTGTGGGTGATCCAACTCTAGGAGTCAGGACTAGATCCTCCTATAGAAACCTTAGTCAAATAGCTATGATATCGAAAATAGAACCCAAAACTATAGATGAAGCCCTACCTGACCCTGATTGGATCATAGCTATGCAAGAAGAATTAGCCCAATTTGAGAGAAACCAAGTCTGGGAACTAGTGCCTAAACCTGAAGGCAAATCCATCATAGACACTAAGTGGGTCTTTAGAAATAAGCTAAACGATCATGGTGAAATAGTTAGAAATAAAGCCCGCTTAGTAGCCAAGGGATTCAGTCAAGTAGAAGGACTAGATTACGATGAAACTTATGCCCCAGTAGCTAGACTTGAGTCCATTAGAATGTTGTTAGCCTTTGCATCCATAAAGGATTCAAGCTATACCAAATGGATGTAAAATCAGCCTTCTTAAATGGGTTCATTAAAGAAGAAGTTTATGTAGGACAACCCCCTGGTTTTGAGGAATTAGACAAACCTGACCATGTGTATAAATTAACTAAAGCACTATATGGGTTAAAACAAGCACCTAGGGCCTGGTATGAACGTTTATCTACTTACTTAACTTCTAAAGAATTCAAACAAGGACAAATTGACTCAACATTATTTATTAAAACCCTAGGAAAAGATATATTTATTGCTCAAATTTATGTAGATGACATAATCTTTGGATCCACCAACACCAACTTTCTAAAAGAATTTGTCAAGATAATGGAAGATGAATTTGAAATGAGCCTAGTTGGTGAGCTTACCTTTTTTCTAGGACTACAAATCAAACAAACAAGAGATGGAAACTACGTCATCAATCCAAATATGCTAAAGAATTAATAAAGAAATTTAAAATGGATAACTCTAAAAGCATAAATACCCCTATGGCAACCAATGTAAAAATAGATAGTGACCCTGATGGTAAGCCAGTAGACCTCAAACTATATAGAAGTATGATAGGTAGTCTACTTTACCTTACAGCCAGCAGACCTGACATTTTATTTGCTGTAGGGATGTGTGCTAGATACCAAACCTGTGCTAAGGAAACACACTTAGCAGCCCTAAAAAGAATACTAAGATATATAAAGGGCACCCTAAATGTAGGGATTTGGTATCCTAGAACCTCAACCTTCAATCTGTCAGGATACTCGGACTCTGACTATGCTGGTTGCAAATTAGATAGAAAAAGCACAAGTGGAAGTTGCCAACTGTTAGGAAACAGCTTAGTAAGTTGGTGCAGCAGAAAACAACACTGTGTAGCCCTATCCACAACTGAAGCTGAGTATGTGGCCTTAGGAGAATGTGTGGCACAACTTTTATGGATGATGCACACTCTTAAGGACTTCCAGCTCAACTACAATCAAACCCAAGTCTTCATTGACAATATAAGCTCGATCAATTTAACCAAAAATCCAATCCAACACTCCAGAACTAAACACATAGAAATTAAGCATCACTTTGTTCGAGATCATGTAGCCAGGGGTGAGATAGTACTTAACCATATAGACTCAAAATCCAACTTAGCTGATATATTTACAAAACCCTTACCTGAATCTGAGTTCAGCTCACTAAGAAGGTGTTGGTGCAGAAGGCACCAAAGTCAAACCTGTGTTTTGATAATGGCAACAGGGTTCAAAAGTTAAGTTTTAGTTGTGATCTAACAAGTTACTCCAGTGTGCAGGAAAAGCCCTAGCGAAGGACTGCTAGGCACTGCGAAGGACTGCCAGTATCCAAGCCCTAGCGAAGGACTGCTAGGCAACTGGCGAAGGACTGCCAGTATTCAAGCCCTAGCGAAGGAATGCTAGGCACCGGGCGAAGGACGGCTCGGCATCCAAGACCTGGCAAAGGACCGTCAGGCAAAAGTCCAACCAGAGGAACGGTTGGCATCAGGTAAACTCTCCCGAGAGGAGTAGGTGAGGACGCGTTCCTCGTCGAGGGAACAGTAGGCGTCGGTTCGACCTAGGGCTCCATTTTGGAGACCAAAGTCAGAACCAAGACAGCTAAGGCTGTATAAACTAACAGATTAATGCTTTATATTGTTTTCGGACTAACCCTGGATGCAGGACCAAAGGAACGTGTGTCTGCAGCTCAGAGAGCCTCAAAGGAGTGAGGCAGCAGCTGAGTAGGGCGCCCTGAGTGTCCAGGGCGCCCCCAAGGTGAACAAGAAACAAGAGAAGCAAGAAGGAGCTTCGGCTGACTACTGGCCGGGGCGCCCTCAGCAGCCAGGGCGCCCTCAGCAGCCAGGGCGCCCTCAGCAGCAAAGCGCCCCGCACCTATGCCAGCGAAGCCGATCAACTCTATCCAGCCGAGAAGACCGCGCGGAAAAAGTCAAGCAAGGCGCCCTCAGCGACCAGGGCGCCCCCAGGGTCAAACCTCATCCCTATTCGGGTGGGATAAAGCTTGACCGAGCAAAGTGCGGATCGCTTGACACGTGGCAGGGCGCCCCCGACGTCCAGGGCGCCCCTAGGTGCTATAAATAGCCCCCAACGCCCAAGCTTCTGAACACAACTTCTGAATCAACTCTTCTACACGCTTCTGCACTCGCGCCTCGCCTCGGAGTCATTCCAACTCGTGCCGACGACGTCCCGCTGCTCAGAAAAAGTCGATTCACCCCGGACGTCGGTAAAAGAGTTATTTTAACGTTTACTGTACTTAATTCTAATTCTGTAATCTTTTGTAAACGACTTTGCGCCTGATATAGAATTGCCCAAAGTAAACGGTCAACGACCGTGGGCCTTGGAGTAGGAGTCGACCCAGGCTCCGAACCAAGTAAAAACGACTGCGTCTCTGTGTTATTATTGTTTCTTATTTTCCGCTGTGCACCTGCTCTTAATTTTCCGAAAAACGAATACCGATATTCACCCCCCTCTATCGGTTCTATCGATCCAACAAGTGGTATCAGAGCGGGGAAGTTCAAACCTGGTGCAACCACCAGTTTGAAAGTTTTTTTCGGATCTTTATTATTTTTTTTATTTTCACTAAATATTTCGTTCGATTTTTTTTTCGTTAAGCGAGGTTGGTGCAACACCCCTCGTTATTTTATTCATCCAGCACTACTAATCCAAGACCTAGTCTTGGAAAATTTGTTTTCTGTTTCAGATTAAATGGCCATGCAAGAAGGTTTTAGCACCGCCAGACCTCCACTGTTCAGTGGAGAAGACTTTTCTTATTGGAAAAGTCGCATGGAGGTCCACCTGAAAACTCAGGTGGACATGTGGATCATTATCCAGTCCGGTCTGGAGATCCCCAGAAACGCCGAAGGACTTCCTCAAAGCTATTCAGAATGGGACAATACCCTCAAGCGCAAAATAGAAGCCGATGCAAAAGCAACACAAACCCTACAATGCGGCCTGACAAAAGAGGAGCTGAACCGCGTGGGCCCCTTCAACAGTGCCAAGGAGCTTTGGGCAAAACTGATCGAGCTGCACGAAGGGACATCTGATACTCGGATCAGTAAGAGGGATCTGCTTCTGAACAAACTCTACACCATCAAGATGGCCGATAACGAAACAGCAGCCCAACTCCACGCACGAATCCAAGAGTTGATGAACGGTCTTCACACAATAGGTCACAAGGTCGAAAACCGTGACCTGATAAGGTATGCTCTAAACGCCTTCCCTAGAAACACCTTGTGGGCATCTATGGTAGATGCATACAAGGTCTCAAGGGATCTTTCTAAAATAAAGTTAGACGAATTATTTTCCGAATTAGAACTGCACGAACAAACTAACTCCAATATGGTCGAGAAAGGGATTGCTTTCTTTGCAGGAAAATCTGGAAAATCAACAAAGAAGAAACCGCAAACTGAACCTGAGTCTAACTCAGACTCAGATACAGAAGATGAAGGAGAACAAACTAAGCTGGTCCGACTAGCCCGAAGCTATTACAAAGAGCTTAAGAACCAAACCAACCGACGGAAAGCCGGCCGAAGAAAGGACGAACCAACTGAACCCGCAAACAAGCCCAACGTGACCTGCTATGAGTGCAAGAAAAAGGGCCACTACAAGTCAGAGTGTCCTAGTCTAAAGGAAACTAAAAAGACGAGAAGAAAGAAGGCACTGCAAGCAACCTGGGACGAATCTTCCTCCGAAGAAGAAGAAGAGGCACCCCAGTCCAACCTTCTAGCCCTAACCGCCTCAGAAGAAGTCGGAACCGAGTCAGAGTCAGAACAAGACGACGGCAAGCTGACCTTCTCAGAAGATGGCGAAATCAAGGTGAGTGGTTTCAATAGAAGTCATTTAAATGGTTTAATTTCATACCTGTCTCGAGATTTGGCGAAAGCCAAACTCCGAATCGAGTCCCTCCGACAGGAAGTAAAACTCCTGAAAGAGGGAGCTGACTCTGAACCCTCAACCGAGAAAGTTCAAGAAGGAACTCCTACTCAAGTTGAAAAACTTGAGAAGGAGAACTCCTCCCTGAAAACTCAGGTTAAGGATCTAAGAGCGGCTTTAGAGCGATTCACTTCTGGGTCCAAGGGTCTTGACATGATCCTTGGAAAGCAGAAGTCCGTTCTAAATCGATCCGGACTTGGCTATAGAACCAAATCCCGACAAAGATCTTACCTTGCTGTACTGAATCAGTCCAGAGGTAAAATTCAGGCATGGGTACCCAAACTGTGCCTGAACAAACCGACTGGATCAAATCAGTATTGGATTCCCAAGGACAAGATTCACATCTTGCCTAACCATCACCGCGGCTTTAGTCCAGGGGGAGCCAAACTGAAAACTATATTTATTGTTAGATGAGAATTAATATTTGCCTGAAATATGATTGTTTGTTTGTTTATTTAATTTCTGCAATTAACCATGCTTAGACTTAGGTTAGCTTAAGGACTAAACAAACTTAACTGAAACTTGAAAACATAGTATTGGGTGGAGGTGAGATGATAGTACGTTAGGGAAGCCAATTTGGCGGAACTAGCCGAAGCTACCGATCCAAGACCCAAACTAGTTAGACCAGAAATTTTTCAAAGAATAATTTTGAAAATGAAATTTCATTAAAAGGCTTTGTCAAGGAAAGGGTGGATGATCCCATAAGGCTACGGCCAAAGAAGGCCTAGTGCCTCGCCAAGACCTGGAAGCCAATTTCTGAAATTCAAATTCAAATTATTTTTTGTCAAATTCGAATCTAACACAAAATTTCAGTTATTTATAGATTTAAACATCTTTTCAATTTCAAAATTAATTAAGTTTTCAAAATCAATTGTTTTCAAAATTAATCAAAATTTTCAAAATAATCTTAACTATCAAAACTGTCTCACGAAACCTATAAGGCTAACGTGATTGAAAACCCTAGATTTGGGTGAGACAGACTAGGCAGTGAAACTCAATTTAAGCTATTCCTGACTCTAGTTGGATCCAAATCAAGAAAACTCTTTATGTGTAGGAACATAAAGATTTGGACCAATGGATGTTGGATAGCGGTTGCTCCAGACACATGACTGGAGATAAATTGAAGTTCACCAAACTCAAGTTCAAAAACCTAGGCTCAGTGGCATTCGGCAATAATGCTACACTCAAGGTAATTGGGTCAGGTAATATTGAACTTAAATCCGATTTCATTATCAAGAAGGTTCTATTGGTTGAAAACTTTAATTTTAACTTGCTTAGCATAAGTCAATTGTGTGATTCTGGTTATATAGTTACTTTCAATAATTCTGACTGCCTAATTAGAAATGTACAAAACTCAGAAATCATGCTTAAGGGCACTAGGAAAAACAATGTATACACTATAAACCTTCCCCTTGTACCCACATGTATGTTAACACAATTAGAACAATCAAACCTCTGGCATAGGAGATTAGGTCATACAAATCTGAGAACAATCTCAAAAATTACCCAACTTGGCTTAATCAAAGGTATTCCCAAAATTAAAAATAATGAAAACCTAATATGTGAATCTTGTAAACAAGGTAAACAAACCAAATCCAATCACAAACTAACCCAATCTGATTTAACTCAAACTACACTTGAGCTCCTACACCTTGACCTGTTTGATTCACATGGAGCCAAGTCACTAAGCGGGAACCGATACTGCTTAGTAATAGTTGATGATTACTCCAGGTTTACCTGGGTTAGGTTTCTAAAAACCAAAGATGAAACCCTAAACCTATTTAATGAATTCTGTAAACTAATTGAAAATCAAAATGACACTAAAATTAAAAGACTTAGAAGTGATCACGGGGGAGAGTTTGAAAATCAACGATTCGAGGAATTCTGTAAGGTAAATGGGTACTTACATGAATTTTCATGTCCTAGAACCCCCCAACAAAATGGGATAGTCGAGCGAAGGAATAGAACATTACAAGAAGCCGCTAGGGCTATGCTCAACGAATTTAATCTAGCAAACCAATTTTGGGCAGAAGCGATTAGTACGGCTTGTTATATCCAAAATAGGGTTTTGATTAACAAGCGACACAACAAAACCCCCTATGAACTCTACTACCATAGACTCCCAAACCTACACTACCTAAGGGTCTTTGGATGCAAAGTACATATCCTAAACACCAAAGACTATTTAGGAAAATTTCAGTCTAAGTCAAACCCAGGTATCTTCCTAGGATACTCAACCTCAAGTAGAGCCTATAGAGTTTATAACAAACAAACTAAGAAAATTGAAGAAACAACAAACTTAATTTTTGATGAAGAAATCAATTCAACATCTAACAATCCAGATTTAACTTCATCAAACTCTGACCAAGAAAATAATGAACCCTTAATTGAACCCTTAAACGAACTAAACATTGAACCAATTAATGAGTCAACTGAACCAAGTATCGAACCAACAGATGAACCAGCCCAAAGAGTCGAACCAAACCGACCAGCCGGACCAGAGGCTGAACCAAGCTCTAGGAGAACCAAGAAACCCAGACTCAGTCACCCAACCGATCAAATTGTGGGTGATCCAACTCTAGGAGTCAGGACTAGATCCTCCTATAGAAACCTTAGTCAAATAGCTATGATATCGAAAATAGAACCCAAAACTATAGATGAAGCCCTACCTGACCCTGATTGGATCATAGCTATGCAAGAAGAATTAGCCCAATTTGAGAGAAACCAAGTCTGGGAACTAGTGCCTAAACCTGAAGGCAAATCCATCATAGACACTAAGTGGGTCTTTAGAAATAAGCTAAACGATCATGGTGAAATAGTTAGAAATAAAGCCCGCTTAGTAGCCAAGGGATTCAGTCAAGTAGAAGGACTAGATTACGATGAAACTTATGCCCCAGTAGCTAGACTTGAGTCCATTAGAATGTTGTTAGCCTTTGCATCTCATAAAGGATTCAAGCTATACCAAATGGATGTAAAATCAGCCTTCTTAAATGGGTTCATTAAAGAAGAAGTTTATGTAGGACAACCCCCTGGTTTTGAGGAATTAGACAAACCTGACCATGTGTATAAATTAACTAAAGCACTATATGGGTTAAAACAAGCACCTAGGGCCTGGTATGAACGTTTATCTACTTACTTAACTTCTAAAGAATTCAAACAAGGACAAATTGACTCAACATTATTTATTAAAACCCTAGGAAAAGATATATTTATTGCTCAAATTTATGTAGATGACATAATCTTTGGATCCACCAACACCAACTTTCTAAAAGAATTTGTCAAGATAATGGAAGATGAATTTGAAATGAGCCTAGTTGGTGAGCTTACCTTTTTTCTAGGACTACAAATCAAACAAACAAGAGATGGAAACTACGTCCATCAATCCAAATATGCTAAAGAATTAATAAAGAAATTTAAAATGGATAACTCTAAAAGCATAAATACCCCTATGGCAACCAATGTAAAAATAGATAGTGACCCTGATGGTAAGCCAGTAGACCTCAAACTATATAGAAGTATGATAGGTAGTCTACTTTACCTTACAGCCAGCAGACCTGACATTTTATTTGCTGTAGGGATGTGTGCTAGATACCAAACCTGTGCTAAGGAAACACACTTAGCAGCCCTAAAAAGAATACTAAGATATATAAAGGGCACCCTAAATGTAGGGATTTGGTATCCTAGAACCTCAACCTTCAATCTGTCAGGATACTCGGACTCTGACTATGCTGGTTGCAAATTAGATAGAAAAAGCACAAGTGGAAGTTGCCAACTGTTAGGAAACAGCTTAGTAAGTTGGTGCAGCAGAAAACAACACTGTGTAGCCCTATCCACAACTGAAGCTGAGTATGTGGCCTTAGGAGAATGTGTGGCACAACTTTTATGGATGATGCACACTCTTAAGGACTTCCAGCTCAACTACAATCAAACCCAAGTCTTCATTGACAATATAAGCTCGATCAATTTAACCAAAAATCCAATCCAACACTCCAGAACTAAACACATAGAAATTAAGCATCACTTTGTTCGAGATCATGTAGCCAGGGGTGAGATAGTACTTAACCATATAGACTCAAAATCCAACTTAGCTGATATATTTACAAAACCCTTACCTGAATCTGAGTTCAGCTCACTAAGAAGGCAGTTAGGATTGTGCTCTGTAGAATAGATTAATTTTTTTTCCCTACTCGATTTAAAATCAGTTTTCTAAAAATAGAACTTTTGAAAAACTGTTCTACTTAATTTCAAAATCAATCTGTTTTAAATCTTTTTCGACCTAGTTTTTCTTTCAAAACTACCCCCTTCAAAACTAGGGCTTTTTCGAAAATGGACTTAGCCTAGGCCCTAACCCTAGAACTGCATGCACCTATAGACTTAGAAGCCAGCATCTCACAAGCACCTTAGGGTACTTTTGGTTGATAACCTAGAAAGGGTTGAGATGCTTAGGTCTTTGCCTTAATTCAAGATGCTTTAAGTCAGTGCATCTGCAGTAATTGGGGCACTAAATACAACTCTTTACAGTAATCAAGTTAAGTGTCAAGCTTAGAAAATCTAACTTGAACAGAAACACTTAACTTGACTAACCCTAGCAAAAACTACTGCTTATAACAGTTAGTAAGTAGCTAAATGGGTTAGACAGGTCCCTACAAGTAAAAATTAACTGATTTGGTCTAAGTCTTGGTTCAGTACAGCAAAATCATGTTTTTCTGTCATTTTTATGCTATTTAATGTCTATCTATTTTTTGATATATGGCAAAGGGGGAGAGATAGGAAAGGAGAGAAGTCAAATTTTTTTTCAAAATAGAGAAGTCAAATTTTTTTTCAAAATATTTTTCATAAAGTTAGCTACTGTTCAAAGCCTTTCGAGAAATACTTAAGTTTTTTGAGCTTAAAATTTTCAAAATCTTATAAGTACTTTAAGCTTAAAATTTTTCAAAAATATCTTATAAGTACTTTAAGCTTAAAATTTTTCAAAAATCTTATAAGAATTTTAAGCTTAAAATTTTTCAAAAATCTTATAAGTACTTCAAGCTTAAACCTTTCAAAACTTTTTATAAGCTCAAGTTTTTCAAAACTTCCTAAGTAACTTAAACCCTAAAATCATTAAGTACTTTAAACTTAAAGCTTCAAAATTTCTTAAGTACTCAAGACTCATGTTTTCAGAAATTTCCTCTATGATCTTTTAACTTAAGTTATCAAAAGATTCTCAAAATACTAAATCATACTAAGTAATGTTTTTCTAACCCCACGAATTTTTGAAAAACCAAGGGGGAGATTCCTTCCAGGGGGAGGGAACGAGAGTTAATGCTTTGCTTAAACTTAACTTTTTGAACTAGGGTTGCCATAAATCAAAAAGGGGGAGATTGTTGGTGCAGAAGGCACCAAAGTCAAACCTGTGTTTTGATAATGGCAACAGGGTTCAAAAGTTAAGTTTTAGTTGTGATCTAACATGTAACTTGTAACGCCCCAAAATTCTCATTTTTAGTTCTTAAAGTCCTTAGAATTATTTAAAAATGATTTAGAAATATTCTAGATATTTTTAGAAATTTTTAGAATATTTTTATGGAATTTTCCGAGTCCGTTTAGTATTTTAAAGAAAAAGAAAGAAAAAGAAAAAGGAAAAAAATTTTAAAGGGGCAGCAGGGAGTTCGAATCCGCGACCTGCACGAAACTAGGCAAGCGCGCGACCAGCCAGGCTAGGGTATCAAGCACAGCAAAGGGTGGAGAGACTTATATTTAAGGGGTAGTTAGGTCGATCCACCCCATAGGTATAAATAGATAATTAAAGAGAGAAATTTTATTTCTCTCCTCTCCAAACCCTCACGCCGACCTCCTCTCCTCTCTTGGGCGACGCCGACCAACACCAAGCCCTCGAGGGCCGGCCAAAGCTCTCCTCCGAGAGATATTCCTATATTCGGGATCCCCGCGACGAGAGGAACGCGTAGGCGTGAAGAATTCTCCGAGATCTCAAGTTTCTCTCGAACCTCCGACGTCGTTCTTGGTTGTAAGTCCAAGATATCAATGTAAGTACTGCTCACCTGCAGTAAGAGGCGGTTTTTCCGCGTGAATTTCCTTTAAAAGTTTTTAAAAGAGATATTTCCTTTTTGTTTGAGTTTTTGCATGTGATCTTAGTTCATTATATGCTTATATATGTTGATTATTACCCTATGTGAGTTTAGGGTCCAAGAAAAGCTATGAGAAAAGAAAAGAAAAGATAAAGATAAGAAAAGAAAAGGCCAAGGCCTTAAGAAATCCCCAAAAGTCAAGACTTAGGGATTTTAGCACGCAAGGTGCTCCAGAAAATGCCAAGGCATTTATAGATAAGGAAGAAAAGAAAGAAAAGCTATTTTATTTTATAAGGCCAGTACCCGGCGTCCAAGGGCGTCGTTAAAGAAATCCAGGTGTCCAATTCCAAGGTCTTGGCCCTGGTAGACCAAGGTCTGCTCTATTAGGATTGGTGTCTCGCTACCCCAACCTTTTAGGGAACGCGCATATGAGATGGTACTTACGTCTTCGGTGGATCCAAGTGATTATTATTTTCAAGTATATGCTTTAGCAAAGTTTCTAAAGTTTAAGAAAGTTTTCAAAAAGTTAAAGAATAGCTAAAGTTTCAAGTTGAGCCAAGAAAAGTAAATTGAGATTTATTATTGCTTGAGTATGCATGTTTTGAGTTATATATGTTCTTAGTTTTCTTTCAAGCATATTAGTATCTCATATGATTTTCAGTTTGATCTAGAAGCATGTTTGCACATTTCGAGATTTTGTGAGCTAGATAGTACTTACTAAGCTTTTTGCTTACTAGTTGCATTTCCTCTTATTGCAGATAAAGGTAAAGGCAAGCAATTCTGAAGGAAGGCGACGAGGCGGTGCTGAGAAAAGTGTGTGTGGTGGCTGATTATGGAGAGATCTTTGGCACAAGACAATTTAGTTATTTAATTCACAATGTTATAGTTCATTTGAATTTCAAGTTTTTGTTTTATGGAGTTTAGCGAACATTTAAGTTTTGGATAGTTTTACATACTCAATTTCTTAGAGTAAAGATTCCATGTCATTTCTTTTAGCCTATATATTCTTATGACTGCACTGGATGAGTAGAATTGTGAGTAGTTAGAGATATTGATACTTAGTTAGAGAAATAGATGCATGTGCCAAGATAGTATCAATTTCTTCTTTGAATTAAGTTTCATTGCTTAAATATGTTTAGAAAAGTTGCATTCACATTTCATGATGCTTTAGCAAGGTCATAGAACATGTATTTGGTTATATGAATGTATAGAAGTCAAGATTGGTACAAACTTTAGTGTTAAAGTTCATATAACTTGTATAGTTTATTTTCTTCCGCAAAAGTCCAAATTTCAAGTTTATGGATTCGTTTTGATTGGCTAAACTCATTTGAAAACTGTCATAGAGTGTAGAAATGGTGTCATGATTCCATATGGCTCGAAATTATAAGTTTGGAGGAGCTATGAAGCAACTGCCGAAAACCTGAAAATTCAGATTTCAGGCTATCAGTCGACTGATACAGTATCAGTCGACTGATACCCGACTGTGGTGTTGGGCGAGGCAAGCTTCAAAGTGTACCATATGTGAGCTTTTGAGATAGAAAGTGTGATATGTTATTATACATGACTGCTTAAGTTAGAATATAATTGTTAGATGAATTTAAAAGTTTAAAAAAAAAAAGATTTCCGCATTTTTAGTCATGTATCAAAAGTAGAGAAGTAGAGAGAAGTAACGATACGTCTGAAGGTAGAGAAGGCGGGTCGCTACATAACTCCAGTGTGCAGGAAAAGCCCTAGCGAAGGACTGCTAGGCAACTGGCGAAGGACTGCCAGTATCCAAGCCCTAGCGAAGGACTGCTAGGCAACTGGCGAAGGACTGCCAGTATCCAAGCCCTAGCGAAGGACTGCTAGGCAACTGGCGAAGGACTGCCAGTATCCAAGCCCTAGCGAAGGACTGCTAGGCAACTGGCGAAGGACAGCCAGTATTCAAGCCCTAGCGAAGGAATGCTAGGCACCGGGCGAAGGACGGCTCGGCATCCAAGACCTGGCAAAGGACCGTCAGGCAAAAGTCCAACCAGAGGAACGGTTGGCATCAGGTAAACTCTCCCGAGAGGAGTAGGTGAGGACGCGTACCTCGTCGAGGGAACAGTAGGCGTCGGTTTGACCTAGGGCTCCATTTTGGAGACCAAAGTTAGAACCAAGGCAGCTAAGGCTGTATAAACTAACAGATTAATGCTTTATATTGTTTTCGGACTAACCCTGGATGTAGGACCAAAGGAACGTGTGTCTGCAGCTCAGAGAGCCTCAAAGGAGTGAGGCAGCAGCTGAGTAGGGCGCCCTGAGTGTCCAGGGCACCCCCAAGGTGAACAAGAAACAAGAGAAGCAAGAAGGAGCTTCGGCGGACTACTGGCCGGGCCGCCCTCAGCAGCCAGGGCGCCCTCAGCAGCCAGGGCGCCCTCAGCACCCAGGGTGCCCTCAGCAGCAAAGCGCCCCGCACCTATGCCAGCGAAGCCGATCAACTCTATCCAGCCGAGAAGACCGCGCAGAAAAAGTCAAGCAAGGCACCCTCAGCGACCAGGGCGCCCCCAGGGTCAAACCTCATCCCTATTCGGGGTGGGATAAAGCTTGACCGAGCAAAGTGCGGATCGCTTGACACGTGGCAGGGTGCCCCCGACGTCCAGGGCGCCCCTAGGTGCTATAAATAGCCCCCAACGCCCAAGCTTCGGAACACAACTTCTGAATCAACTCTTCTACACGCTTCTGCACTCGCGCCTCGGCTCGGAGTCATTCCAACTCGTGCCGACGACGTCCCGCTGCTCAGAAAAAGTCGATTCACCCCGGACGTCGGTAAAAGAGTTATTTTAACGTTTACTATACTTAATTCTAATTCTGTAATCTTTTGTAAACGACTTTGCGCCTGATATAGAATTGCCCAAAGTAAACGGTCAACGACCGTGGGCCTTGGAGTAGGAGTCGACCCAGGCTCCGAACCAAGTAAAAACGATTGCGTCTCTGTGTTATTATTGTTTCATATTTTTCGCTGTGCACCTGCTCTTAATTTTTCGAAAAACGAATACCGATATTCACCCCCCTCTATCGGTTCTATCGATCCAACAATATGTAATGTCATACAGAGGCTAAGGAATAGAAGAAGACTCGTCAAGGGAGAAGCGAATCTGCGAGTTGGAAATGGAGCAAAGATTGCTGCTGTTGCCATCGGAACATATTTGCTAAAGCTCCCTACTGGACTTGTCTTAGAGTTGGATAATTGTTATTTTGTTCCTTCGTTAATAAAGAACATTGTATCTATTTCATGCTTGAATGAAAAGGGTTATCATTTAACTTTTGGTAACAATTGTTGTTACATAACTTTAAATGGTGTTCTTTATGGGACCGAAACTTTGTGCAATGGTATCTACACGTTAGATTTATCCGGTGACATTTTCAATATTAAAGTTAGCAACAAACGTGCTCGAATAGATAATCAAATAGACTCCTATACGTGGCATTGTCGTCTTGGCCATATAAGTAAGAAACGCATGACCAAATTACACCGATGTGGAATTCTGTAATCATTTGAACCCGGTTCATTTGATACATGCTAATCATGCTTAAAAGGCAAGATGGCCAAATTACCCTTTTCTGGAAAAGGTAATCCAGTGGGAGAATTGCTTGGTCTAATACATACTGATGTATGTGGACCAATGTCAACTCTTGCACAAGGAGGCTATAGCTACTTTATTACCTTTATCGATGATCACTCACGATTCGGGTATGTGTTCTTGATGAAACACAAATCTGAAGCTTTTGAGAAATTCAAAGAGTTCAGAAATGAAGTAGAGAAACAGCTTGGCAAAAGTATTAAGATACTTCGATCCAATCGGGGTGGTGAATACTTAAGTCAAGAGTTTCAAGATTATCTTACGGACAATGGGATATTGTCTCAATGGACTCCGCCGTATACACCGCAGCATAATGGTGTATCTGAGTGGCGTAACCGAACCTTGATGGACATGGTTAGATCCATGATGAATCATGTAACTCTTCCAAAATCCTTTTGGGGCTATGCGCTCAAGACAGCTGTTTACATGCTAAATAGAGTCCCAACCAAGGTAGTCTCTACTACTCCATATGAGACGTGGAATAGTAAGAAAGCTCACTTAACTCACCTTAAAATATGGGGTTGTCCTGCTTATGTGAAGCGGACTGTATCAGACAAATTGGATGGTAAGTCTGATAAATGTCTATTTATTGGATACCCTAAGGAAACAAAGGGTTACCAATTCTATCATCTCTTGGAACAAAAGGTGTTTGTTTCAAGGCATGCTGTATTTCTAGAAAAAGAATTTCTTTTACAAGAAAACAGTGGGAGTAGTATTGAACTTGAAGAAGTTCAAGAAAATCCAATAGACATTACAGAGACACCTAGTCTAAACCCACAACCAATAACTCATAATGATGAGCTATCAGTTGAACCTAAAACAACATCGCTTCTTCGTAGATCTGATAGGACACGCAATATTCCAGAGATATACGGATTTCTCGTAAGTGAATCGAATGACGTGTTACTCATTAGCGATGACGAACCTATCAGTTATGATGATGTTCTGAAAAGTTCAGAAAGGGACAAATGGCTTGAAGCCATGAAGTCGGAAATGGATTCCATGTACGAAAATCAAGTATGGGACTTGGTTAACCCACCTGAAGGGATTAAGCCTATAGGGTGCAAGTGGGTTTTCAAGAAGAAAACCGACATGGAAGGTATTGTTGTTACCTTAAAGGCTAGACAGGTGGCAAAAGGATATCGTCAGAAACAAGGAATTGATTATGACGAAACCTATTCGCCAGTAGCTATGCTTAAATCCATTCGGATGCTCCTGGCCATAGCAGCTCATTATGATTATGAGATATGACAAATGGATGTGAAAACAGCTTTCCTTAATGGAAACCTACTTGAGGATGTATACATGATACAACCTGAAGGTTTCACATCGATTGATAAAACCAAAATATGCAAGCTTCGACGATCCATATATGGACTGAAGCAAGCATCCAGGAGCTGGAACATCCGTTTTGATGAGACAATCAAAGAGTTTGATTTCTCACAAAATCCTGACGAACCTTGTGTGTACAAGAAGGATAGTGGGAGTGCAGTCGTATTCCTAGTATTATATGTCAATGACATATTACTTATAGGAAACGATATATCAGTCTTACAGTCGGTTAAAATTTGGTTGTCCAAAACTTTCTCCATGAAAGACCTGGGAGAAGCAACCTATATCCTTGGGATTAGAATCTATAGAGATAGATCAAAACGGTTGCTTGGTCTTTCGCAGTCGACATATATAGACCGAGTGCTAAAAAGGTTTAGCATGTCGGAATTCAAGAAAGGTTACCTTCCCATCAGGAATGGGATCAACCTTTCAAAGTCTATGTGCCCGCGCACAGAAGACGAGAGGATTTGCATGAATAAGATTCCTTATGCATCCACGATAGGATCTATCATGTATGCTATGTTATGTACTAGGCCCGATGTATCGTATGCTCTGAGCGTCACAAGAAGATACCAGTCTGATCCAGGAATGAATCATTGGGCGGCTGTCAAGACAATCCTTAAGTACTTAAGATGAACTAAGGATGTGTTCCTAATATATGGAGAAGGAGATATGATAATACGTGGGTATACAGATGCCAGTTTCCAGACAGATAAGGATGACTCCAAATCTCAGTTCGGATACGTATTTATTTTAAATGGAGGTGCAATAAGTTGGAAGAGTTCCAAACAAGACACTGTAGCAGATTCTATCACGGAAGCGGAATATATTGCGGCTTCGAAAGCAGCAAAAGAAGCAGTCTGGATAAAGAAGTTTGTCTCAGAACTTGGTGTGGTTCCAACCATTGATGAAGCAATACCGGTTTACTGCGACAACAATGGAGTTATTGCACAAGCAAGGAACTAAGGTCTCATCAGCAATCCAAACATGTGCTTCGCCGCTATCACCTGATCAGAGAGATTATAAGTAGGAATGATATACAAATTGAGAAAATTCCCACTGATAGGAATTTAGCGGATCCTTTAACTAAGGCCTTGCCTCAAAGCAAGTTTGAGGGTCATGTTAGAGCCTGTGGTATTGGATACCATAGCGATTGACATTAGGCCAAGTGGGAGTTTGTTAGTAATATGAGAGAAGTGTCCTAAGGCAATCGCCTTATGATTGTAATCATTTATTTTAATAAATGAATATTCACTATTTGAGTATACATGTTTGTGTATTTGATTGAGATCTTAAACTCATTTACTGAATGTCCGCAATATAATTCACAACATGAGAGAATTTTTGATGAATTCACAACTAGTGGTTATCTCTATATGTGTAATTGTAAAGTATTGAAATTGTCCCTAGTCGATGAATTGATAAATACGGACACTATCAATTCTGTTGAGACTAGCATGGGTTATTCTCTAATCAGCTGATTCTCACTGGCTGGTGACATTGGGATGTCCGGAGATAAACATGAATGCTAGTTAAGGGAACTAGTTCATTGGAGTGACTAGCTGTAAAACTTCATATGATAATCTACATAAAGATATGTCAATGAAGTTCTTACTGCAGCTTAAGTGCGATGTTCCTTTGACCTGCGGTGTTCAAGTCATCTTAGTCATGAAGACTTATACTTTAACATCTTAAGCGAGCATCTCCAAGGAGGTGTGGACCCAGGATGATTGGGTATAAGCCGAAGTGCCCGAAGATGTTTGAACATCCTACAAAGGATTCACCACTCCTTGCGAGGAGATGTATACCCAAGGCCTATCGTCGGATTGTTACTCAAAGCCTCTGGCCAGAGCATCACATGTTCCGAGTATGAATCTCTCAGAAACATGAGAGTAATTAGAATTCGTTGGATGAGAAAGACATTACTTGGCTAGGTGTGACGTAGTCAGCCTAGTGGGGACTGACACACATAGACCGTGTCCTGAACCAAGTGGGTATAAGATGGTGAAGGGAATGAGGCATTATTCATTAAAGCTGCTGAAGGGTTTCAGAATTATTTCTGAGGTCAACCGTTGATCTTTTGATTAATTGGGGATCATGATGTACTACTAGGTGCCACTCATGATCGTTCTATAATTGGTTAATTATAGACGGCCAACATAAATCAAAAGCCTATTTAGTCACACGCACTACAAGTGATCCGAGGGATTTAAAACGAGTTGAAAATTAGATTTTCCGATCAAGAGAGATAAGTCAAATCTGAATTTTCAGAGACGTATCAGAAGCATAAAATGGCTAAGTCTTTTGAAGACTTATTGGACGAATTAAATGAGTTTAATTCGTACGGTTTTGGCTTGGGTTTAGCCGGCCAAAGAGGGTCCACACCCTCTTTGTTTGGCCGGCCACAATAAGAGGGAAGAACCAAATTGTTTGGTTCAAATTTATAAAATAAACCGCGCGTGGTTTGTCTTATAAAATTATGGATAAAGAAATTTATATATAAGAAATTTATATATAAGAAATTTATATATAAGAAATTTATATAAAGAAATTTATATAAAGAGATTTATTTTTCATGGAAATTAAAATGAACCATGGATTGGTTTATTTTATTTTATAAAATCAATAATGGATTGATTTACCATGATAAAGAAATTTATATAATGAAATTTATATAAAGAAATTTCTTTCCATAAGAAAAGGGAGACATGGTTGTTTTTATCATAAATTAAATTATGATAAAAACTTGGCATGATGGAATAATTCATAGAAAAATTTATATGATAAATTTCTTATGAAAATTTATTCCATAAAAAGGAGGCTTGGCGATTGAGAGGCTATTATATAAAGGAACCAAGGCAAGGCTTGAAAATTAATCTAAGAGATCTAGAAATAAGCCCTCTCTCTCTCTCCTTCTCTCCCTCTCCCTCTTCTAGTGCCGTCGGCCCTAAAAGGAGGACCCCTTTGTTGCCGTGAGGTTCATCCACCAAGCAGCTGCCGAAGAAGAAGAAGAAGCGGGCGCAACTCCTTCCTTCTTCCCAGAATCTTGATTCCGTTCTTCGCTTGGTGGTTAGTCTTCCCATCTCTCTCTTGGTATTCTTGTCGTACCTTTGGAGAATCTAGTAGTTTTTGTTGGCACGAAACTCGTGGCTTTGCGAAGTCATCCCGAAGAAAACTCGGCGTGGACGCGAATAGAGGCAGAGCTTCCAAGGGACGCTTACGGTTGGATCTCGTCCCTTCCTTCGAGTTACGCGAGGTATTAAGTAAATTAGTTTACTTTCTGCAAAATTTTAATATATGATCATGTCTACACAATATAAGGTTGCATGCTTAGATGTGTGGTTAAATAATTTGGGAAATTATTTATGCTAAATCTTTCGCTGCACGTAATAAATTTTAAAATTACGAACCCGCATCCATGTCAACATGCACCCGGTCCCAACACATGTAATCCTGCTACTTTCTTTGCCCCAGCATGTTTCTTCTTCTTCTTTCCTTTCAGTTTAGAAGTAGAAACCTCTTGAGCAATGAAAGTCTGTGAGCTCCGAAGAGAAACCACCTCTGCCACCTTGAGTTCTGTCAGAAGTTTTGCCCATGAATATGAATGCTTGCCCATATTGTAGCTTAGGCAAAACTTCTTAAAACTCTTTGGTAGTGATTGGAGGATAAGATCGACCTGGGTTTCCCCATCGATTTGTGCTCCAAGGATTTCCATCTCTTTCAGCCAAGCCATCATTTTGAGAACATGTTCCCTTACGGGCATACCCTCAACTAAGATGGTCGTTGTGAAGTTCTTCATCACCTTCTGCCTAGCGGCTCGATTACTTTACCCGAAGAATTCGTCGAGTTTGGATGTTTTATCACTGGTAATGGAAGAAGCCTGATTTTGATGACACTCAGTCATCTCGTCTGCTTCTAGCCATTTTCTAAAATATTCAAACTCCTCTTCAGTATTAATCTCGCTAGATTTTTCGGCACAGAACTCGACCAGATCACATTTGGGTTCCTCGGCAATAGAGACAAAGTCCAGATTTAATTCCCAATCCATATCATTATTAGGGGCATTTATTTGGTTTTCTCTTTCAATTAGGTCAAGTGGGTCTAGATCCATTTTAAAACACCTGAGAATCACAACAATCACACACTTTAGTTTTTGAAAATAAATTGACTCCTCAAAATAATAAATTTTCAAAAACAACCAACACCTCAAAACACCGAGAATATCGCATGCCACGTTAGTGTGGACGTATACGAATTCTATATTTGTGAGAGGAGGTTTTACCCATTAATTTTACTATCTTGTCATCCTAACTTTCTGACAAGTAAAATTAATAGTTGGTCCTCTTCGACCCTACAAATAATAGCAGTGACTCTATTGGGGAGGATACTAAAATTTGTATCTAAGTGTTTACCATTACACGACACTAAAAAAATTATTTCTGAATATGTGTCTTCCGTTGGGAAAGTACACACGTTCTTCAATAATTTCCTATAATCTTTTATGACCCAGTGATCCACAGAACAAGTCTATCCGTTATGGAGGAAGGAACTCAGAGTCAACGCACGGGCTTGTTCGCATCACTTGTCAGATTGTAATGGAGGTCACATGACCCTTAGGGTCCCTCTCCCACTTAGTTATTTACATTGAGGTTTTTCACATGCATGCACACAACAAGCACATAAACCAATATAATAAACAAGGAAAAATCCTAGATTTTTCCAACTATTATGGCCTTGGTCTCCAATGTGCCTCCAGTCATGTCGCCACCTCATCGACTCCATCCTTTCCATGCAGAAGCCACCATGAAGGAGTCTCTGAGCCGAGATGACTAGCTACTTATTTACATCCATTGATCCTATACTCCACAAAAGAGTGTACATGTAATCTAGATCAAAAGTAAATAAAAGCTTGGCTAAACAAGTGTCATATTTAATTACAAAAATTAAATACCTAATTTATCCTCGTCAACCCCGAGGATTCAATTAGTTACACAACCCACAATTAATCATATACAATAACCATTAATGCCATAATAGTTGGAATCTAGTGCATGCAACAAAAAGTTAGCCTACGCACATCCAATTATTATCTAGCAAAAATAAAGTACATGATAATGTGCAGAAAAATAACTGAATCCTAAACACACATAACCGGAAACCTGGCTCTAATACCAATTGATGGGAAAATCCCTTGCATGGCTTGAGGGTTTCCTACGCAATCACGGGGTCGAACATGAGAGACCTCTCTATGTCTACGGATTAAAAATTTAATCCGAATAGAGACCCGTCTCCCAAACGACCGTCTCGTCATCGTATCAATTAATTCATTCCACAACTTAGCCAAAATCAATGTTAAGGCCTTGTAACTTTAAGAATTAATTGACTGCAGAAAGACGACGAATGTATCGTCGGTTTTCATGTTTATCTTCGGGGTCCATGACATAAATTAATTGACGCATTAATTAACAAATAATTAATCTATGGTAATTAATTAAACACATGCAACAATAAAACCATGCATGAAATAACAAGAAAACAAAAGGAGCTAGGGAGAGGTATACCTCGCCTATTACCTCACAGTCTTCGACCATATGACCCTCCCCTCCTGGACATCGTGTGGGCGACGAGCTACCAAGACGTGGAGTCACCAAGGACCACCTTCTTCCTCCTACCAAACAAACCCAAAAACCTAGGGTTTGCGCCAGCTACTCCTTCCTCCCCTTCTTGAAACCCCGGTCACCAAGAGGCCTCCAAGCCCAACCGACCACAAGAAGATGTCGGGAAGAAGCTGAGGAAGATGGAGATGGATATCTCTTCCCCGCAGCCACCCTAGCCACCGCAAGTTGTTGGTGCCGGAAGCACCAAAGTCAAACCTATGTTTTGATAATGGCAAAGGGTTCAGAAGTTAAGGTGTTGGTGTGATCTAACAAGCGTACTAAGTGTGCAGAAAAGTCCTGGCAAAGAGATGGGCAAGAAGTCCTGGCAAAGGGCTGGGCACCGAAGACCTGACCGGAAGTTGGGCAAGAAGTCCTTGTCGCGGACTGGGCACAAAGACCTGACCGGAAGTTGGGCACTAAGACCTAGTCGGGGACTGGGCACCGAAGACCAGATCGGAGGATTGGGCAAAAGTCCAACCAGAGGAGCCAGTTGGCAAAGAGGTAAATTCTCTCGAGAGGAGTAGGTGAGGACGTGTTCCCTGGAGGAGGGAACCATAGGCGTCGGTTCGACCTAGGGTTCCATTTGGGAGACCCAAAGTCAGAACCAAGACAGCTTAGGCTATAAATAATGTCTAACATATTTGCTTCTTGTGTTTTGAAACTAACCTTGGTTGCAGGGAACGAAGGAACGGTGTTTCTATAGCTCAGGCGCCTCAATGGAGTGAGGCGCCTCACTGGGTTAGGCGCCCGTATGGATACCGGTGCCCCAGTTCAAGGCATAAATAAAACCATCGAAGCAAACTGCCACGAAGCCTCTGGACCAAGTCAGCTCAAGCGCCTGTGTTAACACAGGCGCCCTCATCAGCCCAGGCACCTCAGTGAAGGGGATAATTGCTGACCGAGCCTGCAGATTAGAGTTCTTGCAGGAGAGGCCACGTGTCAGGCGCCCCCATCAATACAAGCGCCCCTATGGCTGCTATAAATAGGGGTTCACCCCCAAGGCTTCAAACAATCTCGCTTCCATCGCTCTCAACACTTTCGTTCAATCGCTTCGCTCCAATAAGCTCCGACCTCGTGATTCCAGCGTCGACGATGACCCACTGCTCCGGACTTCCATCCACCTCGGGCGTCGGTAATATTTAAATTACGAAAAGTGTTGTACTTTGAATTTCAATTCTATATCTGTACTCGATCTTATAAAAGATTTTTACGAATATAGAATTGCCCAACATAAACGGTCAAGGACCGTTGGCCTTGGAGTAGTAGCCGACCGCGACTCTGAACCAAGTAAAAAGAAACTTGTGTTAGCGATTGTTTTCTTATTTTCTGCTGCGTAATCACACTATTTTTTCGAAAATTTTAAAGATCGATATTCACCCCCCCCCCCTCTATCGATTTTCTCCGATCCAACAAGTGGTATCAGAGCGGGTGGATCAAACTTGGTGCAACCACCAGTTTGAAAGTTTTTTTTTTCAGATTTACGCAATTTTTAATTTTTTTTAATCTTTCTCGTTAATCGAGGTTGGTGCAACACCACTCGATCTTTTTTTTGTTACTATTAATTTCTCCCGCACTACTAATCCAAGACTCAGTCTTGGAACAATTTTTTGTTTTTAATTTTTCAGTTACAATTCAAATGGTCATGCAAGAGGGATTCAGCACTACCAGATCTCCTCTTTTCACTGGAGAAAATTTCTCCTACTGGAAAAGCAGGATTGAAGTCCACCTGAAAACTTAGGTGGACATATGGATAATCATCCAATCTAGGTTGGAAAGTCCCAAGAACACAGAAGGAGTGGCACAACACTATACAGAATGGGATGCCTTACTGAAGAAGAAAATCGAGGCTGATGCAAAGGCAACCCAGACTTTGCAATGCGGTTTGACCAAAGAGGAGTTGAACCGGGTGGGACCCTTCAACATCGCCAAAGAGCATTGGAACAAGCTGATAGAGCTGCATGAAGGCACTTCCGACACCAGGATCAGCAAAAGAGATCTGTTGCTGAACAGACTCTACACAATCAAGATGAATGAAGGAGAAACAGCAGCACAGCTCCACGCCAGAATCCAGGAGCTGATGAATGGGCTGCATATGATAGGTCACAAGGTCGAGAATCTTGACCTAATCAGATATACACTAAACACGTTCCCAAGGAACACACTGTGGGCATCGATGGTAGATGCCTACAAGGTTTCCAGGGATCTTTCTAAAATTAAATTAGATGAACAATTCTCTGAATTAGAATTGCATGAATAGACTAACGCCACATTGGTCGAGAAGAGTATTGCTTTCATTGCAGGAAAACCTCAAGTAAAAGCCCCCAAGAAAAAGACTCTACCAGCACCCGAGTCTGACTCAGACTCAGATTCAGAAGATAGCGAAGGGGATCGACCCAAGTTGGTTCGGTTAGCTCGGGACTACTACAAGGAGCTAAAGCACCAAACGAACAAGAAGAAAGCAGGCCGGAGAAAGGAAGATCCAGCAGAACCTTCAACAACTTCAAAGAACAAGACAAATGTCACCTGCTACGAATGCAACAAAAAGGGACATTACAAGTCAGAGTGCCCCAATATGAAGGAGACCAAGAAGGCACGAAGAAAGAAGGCTCTCCAAGCCATCTGGGATGAATCCTCTTCTGAAGAGGAAGAAGAAGTCCCACACGCAAATTTACTCACCCTAATCGCTTCAGAAGGCGTCGACTCTGGATCAGAGTTGGAACCAGACGACAGAAGGCTTACAATCTTGGAGAACGGGCAAATTACGGAAAGAGGTTACTCTGAATATGAATTATCTAAATTAATTTCCTATCTGTCTCGCAACTTAGTAAAATGTAAGATCCGGGTCGAGTCCCTCCGACAGGAAGTAAAACGCCTGAAAGAGGAAGCTGACTCGAGGTCCTTGACCGAGCAAATTCAAGAAGGAAACTCAACTCAAGTTAAAAAGCTTGAGGAAGAGAATTCCTCCTTGAAAACCCAAGTCAAGGAGCTCAGAGTAGTCTTAGAACGGTTCACTTCGGGTTCCAAGGGTCTTGACATGATCCTTGGAAAGTAGAAGCCCGTTCTTAACCGATCCGGACTAGGGTATCGAACTAAGTCTAGGCAATATTCTTATTATGCTGTATTGAACCAAACTAGAACCCAAGTACAAGCATGAGTCCCCAAGCTCTGTTTGAACAAACAAGCTGGACCAAAATAGTATTGGATCCCCAAGGACAAGATTCACATCTTGCCTAGCCATTATCGAGACTATAGTACTGGGGGAGCCAATATAAAAATCATATTCATAATTAGATAATTTTTTTTAATTACGATTTTGTTTTCTTTGCATGCTTGATTGTTTATTTTTTAATCATGCTTAGATTTAGGACAGGTTAGTTTAAGGACAAAATGATTTAGTTGAAATTTGAAAATCTAGTATTGGGAGGAGGTGAGATGATAGTACATTAGGGAAGCCTTTCTAATAAGATCAAGTATACTCTACTTGGTCTGTTTAGTTTGGTGGAACTAGCCGAAGCTACCGATCCAAGACCTAAACTAGTTAGACCAAAATTTTTCAAAAAGTAATTTTGAAAATAAAATTTTGTGAAAAGACTTTGTCAAGGAAAGGGTTGATGATCCAATAAGGCTACGGCTAAAGAAGGCCTTGTGCCTCACCAAAACCTGGAAGCCAATTTTTGAAATTCAAATTCAATTTACTCTTTGTCAAATTCGAATCTAACACAAATTTCAAGTAATCTTAGAGTCAATCATTTTTCAAAATCAATAAACATAAAATGTATAAAATTTTCAAAATTAATTCTTTCAAAATTAACCATGTCTTTCAAAATTAAAATCCTTAATTTTTGTTAAAACTGTCTCACAAAACCCATAAGGTTAACGTGATTGATAACACTAGACTGGGTGAGATAGACTATGCTGTGAAAATAAATTTTAAAGCTATTCTTGACTCTAATTGGATCCAAATCAATAAATATTTTGTGTAGGAACATAAAGATTTGGACCAATGAATGTTGGATAGTGGATGCTCCAGACACATGACTAGAGACAAATTGAAATTCACCAAAATCAAGTTCAAAAACCTAGGCTCAGTAGCATTTGGCAACAATGCTACACTCAAAGTCATTGGGTCAGGTAACATTGAACTCAAATCTGATTTTGTGATTAAAAAGGTACTCTTGGTTGAAAATTTCAAGTTCAATTTGCTTAGTGTAAGTCAACTATGTGATACTGGCTATGTAGTTACATTCACCAACTCTGACTACCTGATTAGAAATCTCCATGACTCAGAAATTATTCTTAAGGGCACTAGGAAAAACAATATTTATACTATCAATCTACCTTTAGTACCAAAATGCTTCTTGACTCAATTAGAAGAATCCAACCTCTGACATAGGAGATTAGGTCACACTAATGTTAGACTAATTTCTAAAATTACCCAACTTGGTCTAATTAAAGGGGTACCAAAAATTAAGAACTTTGAAAACACAATCTGTAACTCATGTAACCAAGGCAAACAAACTAAGTCTAATCACAAGCCAATTCAATCAAATTTAACCCAAACCACACTTGAGCTCCTGCACCTTGACCTATTTGATTCACATGGAGCCAAGTCACTAAGCGAGAACCGGTACTGCTTAGTTATTATCGATGATTACTCTAGGTTTACCTAGGTTAGGTTCCTAAAAACTAAAGATGAAACCCTAAACCTATTTATTGACTTATGCAAAATAATTGAAAATTAAAATGATACCAAAATCAAAAGACTTAGGAGTGAACACGGGAGGGAATTTGAGAATCAAAGGTTTGAGAAATTCTGCAAAATAAATGAATATATTCATGAATTTTCCTGTCCTAGAACCCCCCCCCCCCAACAAAATGGGATAGTAGAAAGAAAAAATAGAATAGGGTGCTAATTAACAAAAGGCATAATAAAACATCTTATGAACTATATTATCATAGGCTACCTAACCTACACTACCTAAGGGTCTTTCGGTGCAAAGTCCATATTTTGAACACAAGGACTACTTAGGTAAGTTTCAATTCAAGTCAACCCCAGGAGTCTTCTTAGGATATTCAACAACTAGTAGGGCCTATAGGGTTTATAATAAACAGACCCACAAAATTGAAGAGACTACCAACTTAATTTTCGAAGAGGAAACTGAACCAAAAACTGGTAATCAAAACCTAAATCAATCAAATATTGATCAGGAAGACAATGAACAAACAATTGAACCATCAATTGAACCACTAATTGAACCTCTAAATGAACTAACTCTTGAACCAACTACTGCATCAACTGAACCAATGACTGATCCAACCCAAGTAGTTGAACAAAACACTGAACTAAATCATCCAGTCGACCTAAGGCTGAACCAAGTTCTAGAAGAACAAAAAAACCCAGACTCAGTCATCCTTCCGATCAAATTATGGGTGATCCAACCTTAGGAGTCAGAACTAGGTCTTCCTATAGAAATCTTAGTCATATTGCACTGATTTCAAAAATTGAGCCTAAGACTATAGAGGAAGCCCTACCTGATCCTGATTGGATCATAGCTATGCAAGAGGAGTTATCCCAATTTGAAAGAAACCAAGTCTGGGAACTAGTACCTAAACCTGAGGGCAAGTCTATTATAGATACTAAGTGGGTGTTTAGGAATAAACTAAATGACCAAGGGGAAATAGTTAGAAATAAAGCCCGCTTAGTAGCTAAAGGGTTTAGTCAAGTCGAAGGATTAGACTATGATGTAACCTATGCCCCAGTAGCCAGACTTGAGTCAATTAGAATGTTGTTAGCATTTGCAGCCCATAGAAGGTTCAAGCTATACCAAATGGACGTTAAGTCTGCCTTTTTAAATGAGTTCATCAAAGAAGAAGTCTATGTAGGACAACCCCCCAGATTTGAGGACCTAGAAAAACCTGAGTATGTGTTTAAACTTAGAAAAGCACTGTATGGGTTGAAACAAGCACCTAGGGCATGGTATGAACGTTTATCAACCTATCTTATTTCTAAGGAATTTAACCAAGGTCAGATTGACTCCACTCTGTTTGTTAAAACCTTAGAAAAAGATATTTTTATTGCCTAAATTTATGTTGACGATATAATTTTCGGATCCACCAACTCAAACTTTCTAAAAGAATTTGTAAAAATAATAGAAAATGAATTCGAAATGAGCTTAGTAGGTGAGCTTAACTTTTTCTTAGGATTACAAATTAAGCAAACTAGATATGGTAATTATGTTCACTAGTCCAAGTATGCTAAAGAGTTAATAAAAAAATTTAAAATGGACAAATCCAAAAGCATAAGTACCCCTATGGCCACAAATGTCAAAATTGATAGTGACCCTGAAGGTAAGCCTGTAGATCTTAAGCTATACCGAAATATGATTGGAAGTCTACTGTACCTTAGAGCTAGCAGACCTAATATCCTATTCTCTATAGGAATGTGTGCTAGGTACCAAACTTGTGCTAAGGAATCCCACTTAGCAGCCTTAAAATGAGTACTTAGGTACATTAAGGGTACCCTAAATGTAGAGATTTGGTATCCTAGGACCTCCACCTTTGAATTATCAGGATATTCTGACTCTGACTATGCTGGGTGCAAATTAGATAGAAAAAATACAAGTGGAAGCTGCCAACTATTAGCACATAACCTAGTTAGCTGGTGTAGCAGAAAGCAACACTGCGTAGCACTGTCTACAAGAGAAGCAGAATATGTTGCCCTAGGAGAATGTGTCGCACAACTTTTGTGGATGATGCACACTCTTAAGGACTTGTAGCTTGACAACACCCAAACCCAAGTCCATATTGATAATATTAGCTCAATTAACCTGACTAAGAACCCAATTCAACACTCCAGAATAAAATATATAGAAGTTAAATATCATTTTGTAAGGGATCATGTAGCCAGGGGTGAAATAGTCCTTAAGCATGTGGACTCAAAGTCAATCTTAGCTGATATCTTTACCAAACCCTTACCTGAGTCAGAGTTTAGCTCACTAAGAAGACAGTTAGGGTTATGCTTAGTAGAATAGGACTGCTCTATATTTTTCCAAAAATATTTTACTTCTTATTTTTTTAATTAATCTTTTTGAAAAATTATTTCTTTTATCAAGTTTTTTTTAAATTTAAAATGATTTTCCGACTTAGTTTTTTTTTCTCAAAAACTTACCCCCTTCAAAACTAGGGCTTTTTTCGTAAATGGACAGCTTAGGCCCTAACCCTAGAACTGCATGCACCTATAGATCTAGAAGCTAGCATCTCACAAGCACCTTAGGGTACTCTTGATTGATAACCTAGATTGGGTTGAGATGCTTAGGTCTATGCCTTAATTCAAGACGCTTTAAGTCAGTGCATCTGCAGTAATTTGGGCAATAAATACAAATTGAACAGCAATCAGGTTACGTGTCAAGATTAGAAAATCTAACTTCATCAAATCACTTAATTTGACTAACCCTAGCGAAAGCTACTATTTATGACAGTTAGTAAGTAGCTAACATGGTTAGACAGGACCCCGAACAAGAATGATTTAATTTGGTTTGGTCCAGTTTATTAGAGTTTATGCTTAAAGTTATTAGAGTTGGTTCAATACAGAACTTCATTTCTTTACTAGCTCTAATTTAACTGCTGTAATTAGTATCAATTTATTTATTTTTGATATATGACAAAGGGGGAGAGAAAGGAAAGGAGAATTTTTTTTTCAAAATTTTATCTTTTCAAAAAGTAAATAACTAAATTGCTTAAAAATGTTTTTCAAATCTAAGCATTCCAAAGTATTTTCTAAGTACTTAAATGGTTCTAAGTGAAAATCTGTTTCTTTAAGTGTGAAAAACTTTTTGAAAATTTTTTCAAAGTATGAAAAACTTTTTTGAAAATTTTTCTAAGTATGAAAAACTTGCAAAAACTTTTTGAAAAAATTTTCTAAGTATGAAAAACTTGCTTTTTGGAAAATTTTCTAAGTATGAAAAACTTGCAAAAACTTTTTGAAAAATTTTTCTAAATATGAAAAACTTGCAAAAACTTTTTGGAAAATTTTCTAAGTATAAAAAACTTACTTGCAAAAGATTTTTAGAAAATTTTCTAAGTATGAAAAACTTGTAAAAACTTTTTGGAAAATTTTTTAAGTGTTTTTTTGGAAAATTTCTCTAAAGTATAGAAAGCTTGAAAAAAATGTTTAAACTTTTTCAAAAACCTTTTATCTAAGTATAAATACTTCAGCACTTAGTCAAATCTAAAGCACTTAGAAAGTTTACAAAAACCCACATATCTTTGAAAAACTCAAGGGGAGAATATTCGTTTCAGGGGGAGAAAACTGAATTTTTGTTACGAATTCCTTGCTTGGTAAATATGTTATCTTTTTAACTTAACTTTTTGAACTGTGTTGCCATAAATCAAAAAGGGGGAGATTGTTGGTGCCGGAAGCACCAATGTCAAGCCTGTGTTTTGATAATGACAAAGGGTTCAGAAGTCAAGGTGTTGGTGTGATCTAACAAGCTTACTAAGTGTGCAAAAAAGACCTGACAAAGGGTTGGGCAAGAAGTCCTGGCAAAGGGCTGGGTAAGAAGTCCTGGCAAAGGGCTGGACAAGAAGTCCTGGTCAAGGACTGGGCAAGAAGTCCTGGCAAAGGGCTGGGCACTGAAGACCTGACCGGAAGTTGGGCAAGAAGTCCTTGTCACAGACTGGGCACGAAGACCTGACCGAAAGTTGGGCACTAAGACCTGGTCGGGGACTGGACACCGAAGTCCTGATTGGAGGATTGGGAAAAAGTCCAACCAGAGGAGCCGGTTGGCAAAGAGGTAAATTCTCCCGAGAGGAGTAGGTGAGGACGCGTTCCCCAGAGGAGGGAACCTTAGGCGTCGGTTCGACCTAAGGTTCCATTTGGGAGACCCAAAGTCAGAACCAAGACAGCTTAGGCTGTAAATAATGTCTAACATATTTGCTTTTTGTGTTTTGGAACTAACCTTGGTTGCGAGGAACGAAGGAATGGTGTTTCTGCAGCTCAGGCACCTCAATGGAGTGAGGCGCCTCACTGGGCTAGGCGCTCGTATAGATACGGGCGCCCCAGTTCAAGGCAAGAGCAAAACCATCGAAGCAAACTGCCACAAAGCCTATGGACCAAGTCAGCTCAGGCGCCTATGTTAACACAGGCGCCCCCATCATCCCAGGCGCCTCAGTTAAGGGGATAAGCACTGACCGAGCCTGCGGATTGGAGTTCTCGCAGGAGAGGCCCCGTGTCAGGCGCCCCCATCAATACAAGCGCCCCTATGGCTGCTATAAATAGGGGTTCACCCCCAAGGATCCAAGCAATCTCGCTTCCATCGCTCTCAACACTTTCGTTCAAGCGCTTTGTTCGACAAACTCCGACCTTGCGATTCTAGCGCCGGCGACGACCTGCTGCTCCAGACTTCCATCCACCTCGGGCGTCGGTAATATTTAAATTATGAAAAGTGTTATACTTTGAATTTCAATTCTATATCTGTACTCGAACTTGTAAAAGATTTTTACGAATATAGAATTGCACAACGTAAATGGTCAAGGACCGTGAGCCTTTGAGTAGGAGCCGACCGCGACTCCGAACCAAGTAAAAAGAAATTTGTGTTAGCGTTTGTTTTTTTGTTTTCCGCTGCGTAATCACTCTACTTTTCCAAAAATTTTAAAGATCGATATTCACCCCCCCCCCTCTATCGATTTTCTCCGATCCAACACAAGCTTCCTTTCTCTCTTCTCCTTGTCGCCGGGCAAAGAAACCAACAACAGTTCCAATTTTCGACCGCCGATAGCTCCTCCTTGATCCTAGCACACGCACGCCAAGGAGGAAGAGAGCAAGGAAGATGATGGAGTGGAAAAGGAGAAGAAAAAGAGGAGGAACGATCCTCTTCTTGTGCCTTCTTCTTCCTTTATCGCCGACACCGCAAACCACAAGTTTGGGGTCACCGCTGGCGAACCTCCGACCCTCCTTGCTCCTGCCTATCACCAACAGGAAGTCCTCTCTAGGATGAAGCCCCACGCCCTAAAGAAAAGAGAAGAAAACCTTCTCTTCATCTTCCTTAGCTCCGGCGCCGCTTGTAACCTAGGAGAGAGAAGAGAGGAGAGAAGAGGAGAGGGAGGTTTAGGGTTTTTGTGTTGGAATTAATTCTAAAATTAATTGTCCCTTTGTCATGACTCCTATGGGGTATTTATAGGGCTATGGTAGGGACCATGAGGAGGAGTTGGTTCTTGGCCCGCTAATGGATCCAAACCCGATCCATTAATGGAGATCCATTCCACTAAAGCATCCCATTGAACTTCCTCACCAAACCCCATATTTTCATATAAGATCCACCTATTATGAGTCATCCATCTCCCCGTATTTAAGATATCGAATGCTCGATAATTAATTTAAATTACTGACAATTAAATTAATTATCTTCTTGATCCTTGATTAGTACGACTCTACCTTTTCATCATGTCGGACCATAGTCCACTTGCAACATTTGACATGACGATCCTTTTGAGCTCACCAAGGGGGCATCATCATCCTGACTCACCAAGACACATATTCCCTCAATAATCAATAGCACACCATATAATTAATATTATTTCTTAATTTATCGGGCCTATCGATTTAACAGAATAAATCTCACCCTTTGGTAAGTCAAAGAAATAATAATTAATTATACGTGCCCGTTATTATTTCAGGATTAAGAGATCGTACTCCATAATATATATCCAAGGTCTATTCCAATTTATGATGTTAGCACAAAATTGGATGACCTCTCTTTTGGTCCTACTCAATGCACACAAAGTGTACTAGTGTAATTCTATGGTTAAGACAAACCACACCTAATTACACTACAACCATCCCGATGGTTTTCTAACTCCATCTCGGTTGTGAGCCTCTTACTTATACTTCTGTATGGAACTTGATAACATGATCTTCAGTGCGTCACCACGCACCATGTTATCTTCAATGCAATGTATGAGGCATTTTGTGCACATACTAATATAAATATGCACCGTGTGATTTCGCAATTCTCTTTAAAAATACAAATGTATTTGAATTCAAATGCAAAGTTTTTTAGTATACGTCCTAACATGTATTTCCCCATCAGACGACACATAATCGGAAATAATTTTCTTAGTGTCATGTAATGGTAAACACGTAGATGCGAATAATAGTATCCTCCCCATCGGAGTCACTGCTATTATTTGTAGGGCCGAAGTGAACCAACTATTAATCTTATTTGTCAAAAAGTTAGGTTGACAAGATAGTAAGATTAATGGGTAAAATCTCCTCTTACGAATGTAGAAATTAATATGCGTCCACACCATCGTGTCATGCAAATTTCTCGGTGTTTAGAGGTGTTGGTTGATTTCAAAAATTTATTGTTTGAGGAATCAATTTATTTTAGAAATCTAAAGTTATGATTGTTGTGATTCTCAGGTAGTTTTCAAAATGACCTTTAACCCACTAGCGACCATACATAAGGAAAACAAACTTACTGGACCCAATTACATTGACTGAAAAAGAAACCTAGATATTGTCCTTACTGCAGAAGAGTACAAATATGTGCTCTTCGAGGAGTGTCTTAAAAAGCCTGCCAAGAACTCTAGTGAAGAGCAGAGGGAGCGCTTTAAGAAGTGAGTCAAGGCAGATGAGATGGTGCGGTGCTACATTCTGGTATCTATGTCGAATGTATTGCAACATCAGCATCAGGTCATGCCCACTGCTTATGATATGATGCTGAACCTCAAAGAGCTCTTCGGGCACCAGGGTCGGGGTCGCCAGGTAGGTTGCGATGAAGAGCTTGATGACGACTACCATGGTCGAAGGGACACCCATAAGGGATCATGTCCTTAAGATGATGGCTCACCTCAATGAGATTGAGGTACTTGGAGCATAGATCGACGGGGAAACCCAGGTCGATATTATACTTCAATCTCTGCCTAGGAGTTTTGAGCAGTTCCAGCTCAATTACAATATGAACAAACGTGAATATACGTTGGGGGAACTGCTGGGAGAACTCCAGGCGGCAAAGGGCCTTTTTCGTCAAAGTTCTCTGGCCTTGGTTACTCAGAAAGTTTCTACTTCTCTCCCGAAAGGCAAGAAGAAGAAGAAACATGGTGGGTACAAGAAGGCAGCTGGATCGCAGGGACCTTGGACTGACGTGAAGAAGTTGAGAGGCAAGTGCTTCACGTGTAACCAAACTGGACACTGGAAGACGAACTGCCCCCGTCGGTAAGACAAAGGTATTTCTTCATATTTAGTCGTTGTAACATGTTTACCGATGTTATCTACCGGTACCTGGTGAGTAGATATGGATGCCACTAATCATGTTTGCATTCCTTTGCAGGGGTTCCAGGAAACCCGACGACTAACTGAGGAAGAGATTACCGTCACCATGGGATATGCTACGGAGATGACTACTATTACAGTGGGAGTTATTTATTTATTTGTCTTTAGATAAGGAAAATAAAGTTTTGGTTTTAAGGAGATTGCTTTTATGTACCTTTTTAGAAAGAACTCTGGTTCAGTTTCTAGAATAAAAGATATTCTATTACTTCTTGTTATGAAAAGTGGAATAGAAAGATTATCTATTCAGGTACATTGATAGGCAATTGGTACACTTTAGAACAAAAAGCTCCCACGATGCGAATAGAAGTTAATAGCCCATCATCTAACCAAAATAAGAGAAAGGTTCCTTCCAAGATGAACCAAATATGTCTTTGGCGTCTAAGGCTTGGCCTTATTAACCTTAGTAGGATTCAAAGGTTGATAGCCGATGGGCCCTTGGGTTCATTGGTGGTGGAAAACTTCCCAACCTTTGACTCTTGCTTGGAAGATAAGATGACCAAGAGGCTTGTAACGACCCGGAAAATTATCTTAATATTTTCTTTAAAATATTGATCATGTTTAGATAATTTTCCGAGGGACCTAGAGATAGTAGTACGAACCTTAGCCTAGAAATCCATGATTTTCTCATTTAAATTGAGAAACTAAGTACTAATGGGCTTTATATGGGCTCCAAAAATGGGTTTTAATTAGGTAGGAATTAATATAAATATAAAAGAATTGTAATTAGGAATTTTAGCATGATTATGGGGGAAATTTAGGGAATTTTCGAAAATAAGGAAAAATAAAATAAAAAGAAAATAAAAATAAAGTGCATGCACCAAGGATTGAACCTTGGACCTAGTCTACAACCATGCATGCACCAACCAATTCACCAGCAAGGGAGTGTTATGAGGGAATGAACTGGATTTTTGTTAAGGCTTGGGAAAGAATGAAGAGGCACCATGACTCTTCACATACCCTCCTTAATGTGGCATAAAAGCATAAGAGAAGGAGTTACAATTCTCCTCTCTTCTTCCATCAAGTCAATTGCTCTCCTCTTCTTCTTCCTCCCCTCCTAGCCGAAAACCCCAAACCCCCTTCTCCCTTGGGAAAAGTTCACATAAGCCCTCATCTTGAAGATCTAAGGCCCTCTACAAGGATATAAGGACTAAGGAGAAGTTTAGAGACAAGGAGGTTCTCTTGTTATTTTCTATTCAAAGTTTGTAAGCAAGATCAAGGAAGGTAAGACCCCCTCACCTGTGGTATGATAGCTTTCAAGTTATTTGTCATGATCTAAGTTTTATTGGCATGATATGTTGGGAAAAAAATCCATGGTTAGGGCTTATGGAGGTTTCGGCCAAGCCTTGTTTGGGCTAGAAATCATGTTAAAGACTTCCTTTATGTTTCCAAATGTTTACTCATGATAGGTTAAACCTAAAAGTATGATTTTGGAAGTTTTGTAGCACCCTAGAAACCCCCTAGGGTTTCGTCCACATTAAGATTAATGGGCTATGGTAAACTCCAACCTTTCCAAGTATGATTAATATGTTTCCTATGATACCTTATGGGTAATAATGGTGTTGTATGAATTTCCCCATGGGCTTGTTACCCTTCTAGGGTTTCAGCAAATCCATGCTTTAGGCCTAGGACTTGGGGTTAAGTCCAATCAAGGGTCCAAATGATTTTTCTATGGCATGATATGTAAGGTAAGGGATGTTAATCATGATCTAGGCAAATTTTCCATGGACCCATGGTCCTTTAGGGCTTTCGGCCAAGACCCAAACCTAGGGTTTGGTTTGGGTTAAGGTCTCAAGAATATATGTTTATAAGTTACCATGATGCTAGTACATAGTTAAGAATGATGTAAGGACCTTCATGTTACTAAAATCTTAGTTTATGTGTTATATAACATAACCTTGTATGGTTGATTTTATGTTATGTTTTACTCATGAATATTTTGATCATATACCATGAATATATGTAATTGATGTAGGAGTATGCTATGACAAATAGAATGATGCATGTATGTTGGTAAATGCTTATAATGGATTATGATTCATGAAGGTATATGCATGTTTTAGGATGAATGCCACGAACCCTAGGAGTATGTGTCATGTTATATGTAGCTTACCATCCATGCTTTATGATGAATACTAGGATTATGTATGCTAGATAAAATATATCATGTATGACGTGCATGTTTGTTCATGTATCATGATCATGCAAGCCTTATGAACCAAGATAATGTGTATGACTAGAAATATGATTATGCATGTATGTTCTATTTTATGAACAAAGAATGATAAGCATGAATGAAAATGATGGTTATGCCTTAAACATGAATGATAAGTATGAGTGATAAGTATGAATGATGAAGGCATAACAATGATATATAATAAGTATGAATGATAAGTATGAATGTCAAGTATGAATGATGAAGCATGCATAGTATTTTATCTTTATGAATGGGCTTGTACCGGACCGATGTAAGGGTCCAAGGGATGGGCACCTTAAGAACGCCCCGGTTCTGGACTACCGAAGCTGTCCACGGTTCTGGCACTACCGAAGCTGTGCAACAGGGATGGGTACCTTAAGAACGCCCTGGTTTTTGGAACTACCGACTATGCTGTTCCTACCCTAGTAGGTCGGGTCTCGCTACCTCGTATTTACTTAGGGATACGCGCTTATGATGTATGTATGTGGTACAAGCCGGGGACCCCAATGATGTTATGATTATGTTAAGCATTTAAAAGTATGGTTTCAAAACTAAGCATCCTTATGTAGTAAATGCATTTTTCTTCTCATGCATTCATTCATGTCATGCATCATGCCAGGGTAAGTATATTGTATGCTCATGTATGTTAGGAATTATGCCATGCTATGTTCCATGCTCATGTATGTTAAGAATTATGCCATGCTCATGTATGTTAAGAATTATGTCATGCTATGTTCCATGCTCATGTATGTTAAGAATGATGTCATGCTAAGTAAGTTTAGGTTTATGTTTATGTTAAGAATCATGCTATATTAGTTGTTCATACGCTTATGACTTACGCCAAGACTATGCTTATGTTTCATGTTCAGAATTATGCTATGCCCGATACTTGATATGTTTTATGTCTACGTGACATATGGCTTTAGTGAGTAGGAAAGGGTCTTACTAAGCCTATGTGCTTATAGTTTTATTTTCCTCGTACCGCAGATCAAACAAGAAGTTACTAAGGGAAGCAGCAGGAGAGGCAAGAGCTTGTGTGTGTGTAGCGGTGACTTGGCAAAGGATCCTTTTAGTTACGCATATTGCATGTCTTGGGTCTTGGAAATGCCTCCTTAGATTCTATGCTATGGTTATAATGGTTATGCCTAATGAATGACTTAAGACCCATGATGCTATGTTTACAGATAAGTTACTTGCTACTTATGATGATTATGAATAAGCTATGGAATGGTTAAGTTATGATATGATGCCATGCATGTTGTTAATATGCTAAGTCCAATGACACTAGGTTTATGGAAGACAAGTTTATGCATGTATAGATGTTTCATGTATTAGTTGCATGCTTAAAAGCATGTGTAGAAGAAAAAAAGTATTCCGCTGCATTAAGATATTCTATATGTACATGTATGTAAAGCGTAACGACGCCTTTCTCGCCACATCGTAAGGTGTGGGAAAAAGGCGGGCGTTACAAGGCTTTTCAAGGTCGTCAGGTATAGAGCCAAAGATGTGTTATAGTTGGTTCATTTTGATTTGTATAGGTCCTAAGTCTATCCAGGAAAGAGATAGCCTTGAATACTTTGACTATTTTATGGACAATTATTGAAGATATAGATACATTTATTTAATGTACTACAAGTTTGAATCATTGATTAGTTCAAAGAATTCAAGATTGATGTGGAGAAACATCAAGGTAAAAGTATCATGACACTACGATCAGATCGTGGTGGCAAGTACCTCTTGGGAGAGGTTTAGGAATTACTTATCAGAGGATGGGAGTCAATCCCAATTGACTGCACCCGGTACACCCCAATAGAATGGTGCAGCAGAAAGAATGAAAAGGACTCTCATGGTGATGGTCAGGATAATGATGAGTTGTTCTGAGTTGTCGGATTCGTTTTGAGGATATGCTCTGGAAATGACAGCGTACATACTTGATACCATCTGGGACAGTACTCTCTACTCCCATAGAAGTGTGAACTGGGTGAAAGCCTAGTCTAAGACATATTCAGATTTGGGGTAGTTCAGCACATGTGCTGAAGGGAGATACTGATAAGTTGGAATCTCGTGCAGAAGTGTGCTTGTTCGTAGGCTATCCTACGGAACGAAAGGTGGCTCTATAGTCCTAAGGATCAGAGGGTCTTCGTTGGCATGAATGCCTGATTCTTAGAGGAGGACTATGTGATGAACCATAAGCCCATAAGTAGACTAGTTCTTGAAGAATTAAGAGGGGACGTTCCGACCTTAGTACCAACTGTACAAGAAGATATGCCATAAGTCACTGCACCGTGTGTCACAGAAGATACACAGGTGGTACCTCATCGTAGTGGGAGGGTTGTTAGTCAACCAGAAGGATTCATGTTCTTGAGAGAGTCTTCGGACTCGGTCCCTGGTGACCATAAATCAAGATCCCTAGACCTATGATGAGGAACATCCGCTTTGAAGAAATAATCCAGTCATATGGATTGTTCAAAGGACGGATGAGATTTGTGTATGTAAGAAATGTGACGAAAACGTAATGATATTCTTGTACTATACGTAGATAATATTTTGTTAGTTGGCAACAATGACAAAGTATTATTAGACGTAAGGGTATGGTTGTCCAAACAGTTGATATGAAGGACTTAGGAGAAGCAGGACACATCCTTGGGATCAAAGTTCTAAAGGATCACCAGAAAAGGATGTTGTGCTTTTCCAAAGCTTCATACAGAGACACAGTCCTAGCTCGTTTTAGCATAAAAACTCCTAGAAAGGTTTTGTACCATTTGGGCGTGGAATCCCTCTATCTAAGGAGATATAAACATCAAAAGAGATAGAGGAGGTGGTTCCTTGTGCTTTGACTGTAGGCAGCCTCATATATGCTATATTGTATACGAGACTGAATATCTGCTTTGTCATGGCCATAGTTAGCAGATATTAGACTAACCCAGGTCAGGGAAATTGGATTGCGGTAAAAGCATATATTAGTGCCTGAGAAGGACTAAGGATTATATGCTGGTTTACCGGGCAGACCAATCTCCTATGGGTTATACGAATACAGACTTCCAATCAGATAGGGACAAAATATAAGTATTCCTCGGGGTTTTGTGTTTACTTTAGGAGGTGGAACCATAGTTTGGAGGAGTGTCGCGCAGCGGCTGATGGGTATGGCTTGGCGGGATTCCTAAGCAAATACTTGGTCATCCTTGAGAGACCTCTCCATATCTGCAGATTAAACAATTAATCCGAATGGAGACCTGTCTCCCAACGACCATCTCGTCATCGTATCAAACGATTCAAATTACAACTTGGCCAATCTCAAAGATCGAGCCTTGTAATTTGCCTAACTGTTCGACCATGGAAAAGACGACGAGTGGATCACCGATTTTTATGTTTATTATCGGGGTTCAAACAATTAATTATCAATATTAATTAATAAATAATTAAACACTTGATAATTAATTATTAGCCACATAAAATGATAAGAAAATTAAAGGAGCCAAGGAAGAGTATATACCTTCCGTTACCTTACGATCTTCTACCGTATGACCCTCCCCTCTTGGACATCATGTGGGCGACGATCTACCAAGAATCGTGGTCACCAAGTCGATCCCTTCTCCTTGCGCCAACCAATCCCCAGCCAAAGGGATGTCGCCAGCCACTCCAAGGAAGAAGATAATCCAAACACAAACACTACTACTTTTCTCCACCGCCGGCGCCTGAGCATTGCTCCCTTGAGCAAAGTTGCGAGCAACTTCACCGCAGCCGTCAGCAACTTCTCCACAGCCTGAAATTTGCGTTAGTAATTTTTCTACAAGCTGTAAATTGCATGGACTGACAAATTGGTTGACTCCACATGAGCCTGCTCTCCACCGAAGGTAACCGAGCAACCTTCTTTCTCTCCATTCGAAGAGCAACCTTGGCCACCAAAGCTTGCTTGAGCAACCTTCTTTCTCCAACCGATGTCAGTGCCAGGTGGTCTTTCTCCACCGAGCCATGAAAGTGTTTCTCCACTAAGCCAGGAAAGTTGCGTGAGCAACCATCCTACTCACGGGCATTTCTCTAATTTCTTGCGTGCGCAGAATGCTTGGAGAATTGCTGCCTTCTCCAATCAGAAAAATTGCTTGGAGAAATTTTCTGTCCTACCGAAGGTTGCATGCCCTTGGAGAAATCTGCAGTCGACGCCGAGAGAGGGAGAGGAGGGGAAGAGGATAAACTTAGGGTTTTCCTTGTGTTCTCTTGGATCAATTAATTAACTTGGTTTCATGCCATATGGGGTATATATATAGGGCTACGATAGGGACCATGAGGAGGAGTTGGATCTTAGCCTGCTAATGAATCCAAACCCGATCCATTAATGAAGATCCATTCCACTAAAGGATCCTCATTGAATTACCTCACCAACCCTCATATTTACATATGGACTCCACCTATCATGAGTGCATCCATCCCCCCGTGTTTAAAATATTGAATGCCCATCGATTAATTTAAATTACTGACAATTATAATTAATCAACTTCTGGCTCCTTGACTAGTACCACTTAATCTTATCATCATGTCGGATCAAATCCACCTGCAGGGTTTATCATGATGAACCTTATGAGCTTATCAAGGGGGCATCATCATCCCGACTCACCAAGACACGGATTCCGTCAATAATCAACGACACACCATATGGATATCTACATTTTGAAAGAGAATCACAACAACACAGTTGCATGTTTAAATTAGTATATGCATAACAGTCTCATACTCTGCATTGTAAATAACATAGTATGTGGTGACACACAGAAGATCATGTTATCAGTCCCTTGCATTGTATAAGTAGAGGCTCAGAACCGAGATGGAGTTGGACAAACCATCGGGATGGTTGTAGTGTAATTAGGTTTGGTTTGTCTTAACAATAGAATTACACTAATGTGCTTTGTGTACATTGAGCAGGACCAAAATAGAGGTCATCCAATTTGTACTGACTTAATAATTGGATTGGACCTCGGATTATTATGGAGTACAATTCCTAAATCCCGATATAATAACGGGCACGTATAGTTAATATTTATTTCTTTGATTTACCAATGGGCGAGATTTATTCTGCTAAATTGATAGACCCGGTAAGTTGAGAAATAATATTAATTATATGGTGTGCCATTGATTATTGACGGAATCCGTGTCTTGGTGAGTCGGGATGATGATGCCCCCTTGATGAGCTTATATGGTTCATCATGTTAAACCCTGCAGGTGGATTTGATCCAACATGATGATAAGGTTGAGTGGTACTAGTCAAGGAGTTAGAAGTTGATTAATTTAAATTGTCACTAATTTAAATTAATCGATGGACATACGATATCTTAAACACGGGGGGATGGATGTACTCATAATAGGTGGAGCCCATATGAAAATATAGGGTTGGTGAGGAAGTTCAATGGAGATCCTTTAGTAGAATAAATATTCATTAATGGATTGGTTTTAGATCCATTAGTGGGCCAAGACCCAACTCCTCCTCTTGGTCCCTACCTTAGCCCTATATATACCCCATGGGATCAAGAAACCAAGGCTTAATCCAATTGATTACCAACCAAGGCTTCTCTCTTCTCCTCTCTCCCTTCTCTCTCCTAGGGCATCCGATCGGCGCAAGGAAGAGGAGAAGTTCTCCTCTTCTTTTCTTCCTCCCTTCTTCACCACCTCTTGGCCAAGCTTCACATAGACAAGGAGGAGTCATCCTATTCCTTTTGTAGTGCTCGGCAGCGAGGGAGGAGTGGTCGGCGGCTGGTCGGAGGTGGCGCAAGGGGGTGCGGCGGCGACACCGTAAGCTTGTAGGAGGAGGAGTGTTTGGCCGGTTTTGGGTTGGAGAGAAGATTGTTTCTCTCCTTCTTCTTCTTCTTCTTCTTCTTCATCTTCCTCCTTGGAGCTTCCTTGCTATTGGAGAGCTTGGCAAGCTCTTGGTGGCCTACGGCGCAAGGAAGAAGGAGGTAAGGTGTCGGCGGTTCCAAACCCTAGTGTCTAGGGTTTTTGGCTAGGCGCAAGATGAGGTGTTTCATTGGTGATCCTTGGTGATTCCGCTTCTCGGTAGCTTGTTGTCCACACGACGTCTGGGAGGGAAGGGACATAAGGTAGACGACTACGAGGTAATGGAAGGTATAACTTTCTTCCTCGGCTCCTTTTGTTCTATCATTTTATGTGTGGCATGTGAGTTAATTAATTATTATTGTTTTGATTATTTATTAATCATGTTTAATAATTAATTATTTGGACCCCGATAATAAACACAAAAACTGGTGATCCACTCGTCTTCTTTTCCGCGGACGAACGGTTAGGCAGATTACAAGGCTCGATCTTTGAGATTGGCCAAGTTATAATTTGAACTGATCGATACGATGACGAGATGGTCGTTTGGGAGACAGGTCACCATTCGGATTAATTTTAATCCTTAGACATGGAGAGGTCTCTCAAAGATGACCAAGTATTCGCTTATGAAACCGGCCAAGCCATACCCAACAGGAACTTGTCTCATAATTTATTTGTCTCGGTATTGTATTTTTGATTCCGCTATTAGACTTATTTTGTATTGTTTTGCTGCGCGCCTGCCCAGGGGCAGCTCAGGTGAGTAAGGTTGGTTTATGGGTTGAGTTTGTATTTATTTTCCTGCTTATTTCTTGTCTTGAGGCATGAGGCCAATATTATTTTGCGTGTAATGTATGTGTATGTGTAAATTGTCCACCGGTTAGGGGAGATGTTGTCCAATTTTATATTGGATTAGCAGATCCATTGGTCTCGAGGTGTGACAATTTATTTTGGTATCAGAGCGAGGTTCAGATGCCTGTATATGTTTTTTGGATTTGTCGGAGTTAAATCTGATACCTACTCGGTAGGTGTCGGAGCTCGAGTTTGATGAGATCTACCCGAGTATATTTCGGATTTTCGGAGTCGTTTTCGCGACGTGATTTGTACTCTGGGACTTGGCGGCAACGGGGCATCTCTAGACGACAAGAGGTATATCATTCTAGTACTATCCTACCTTTGGTATTCACTATTAGAGTTAGGATTGGTTAGATTATCCCAGCTTGGTGGGATCGCATATTCAGACTTGATGGATAGATATTCGTAGACTTGGTTTTAGTTGGATTAACATGTAGTCAGTCTAACTTATTCGTGATTGTTGGTGTGAGCGATTAGTTGACATGTTACGGATAAGACCTTGAAGCGAAGAATGTTAATTCTCTAGTAGCTTCGATTATTGAGTCGGAAATCCAAGGTCGAATATGTCGACAACCTATTGGAGGTTAAGGATTTTGGTTTTCCTAGACCTTACTATTCATAGTACGTGTACTAGCTATTAGTAGCTGAGCGAGAACTAGGGTTACCTATCGTAGTTGGCTCGATCAGTATAGGATCGACTTATCCTGGTTCAAAGGAGTTTAAGACATGTGAGTTAATTAATTATTATTGTTTTGATTATTTATTAATCATGTTTAATAATTAATTATTTGGACCCCGATAATAAACACAAAAACTGGTGATCCACTCGTCTTCTTTTCCGCGGACGAACGGTTAGGCAGATTACAAGGCTCGATCTTTGAGATTGGCCAAGTTATAATTTGAACTGATCGATACGATGACGAGATGGTCGTTTGGGAGACAGGTCACCATTCGGATTAATTTTAATCCTTAGACATGGAGAGGTCTCTCAAAGATGACCAAGTATTCGCTTATGAAACCCGCCAAGCCATACCCAACAGGAACTTGTCTCATAATTCATTTGTCTCGGTATTGTATTTTTGATTCCGCTATTAGACTTATTTTGTATTGTTTTGCTGCGCGCCTGCCCAGGGGCAGCTCAGGTGAGTAAGGTTGGTTTATGGGTTGAGTTTGTATTTATTTTCCTGCTTATTTCTTGTCTTGAGGCATGAGGCCAATATTATTTTGCGTGTAATGTATGTGTATGTGTAAATTATCCACCGGTTAGGGGAGATGTTGTCCAATTTTATATTGGATTAGCAGATCCATTGGTCTCGAGGTGTGACAATTTATTTTGGTATCAGAGCGAGGTTCAGATGCCTGTATATGTTTTTTGGATTTGTCGGAGTTAAATCTGATACCTACTCGGTAGGTGTCGGAGCTCGAGTTTGATGAGATCTACCCGAGTATATTTCGGATTTTCGGAGTCGTTTTCGCGACGTGATTTGTACTCTGGGACTTGGCGGCAACGGGGCATCTCTAGACGACAAGAGGTATATCATTCTAGTACTATCCTACCTTTGGTATTCACTATTAGAGTTAGGATTGGTTAGATTATCCCAGCTTGGTGGGATCGCATATTCAGACTTGATGGATAGATATTCGTAGACTTGGTTTTAGTTGGATTAACATGTAGTCAGTCTAACTTATTCGTGATTGTTGGTGTGAGCGATTAGTTGACATGTTACGGATAAGACCTTGAAGCGAAGAATGTTAATTCTCTAGTAGCTTCGATTATTGAGTCGGAAATCCAAGGTCGAATATGTCGACAACCTATTGGAGGTTAAGGATTTTGGTTTTCCTAGACCTTACTATTTATAGTACGTGTACTAGCTATTAGTAGCTGAGCGAGAACTAGGGTTACCTATCGTAGTTGGCTCGATCAGTATAGGATCGACTTATCCTGGTTCAAAGGAGTTTAAGACCTTTGGGTTGTTCATGCCTGGTTAGGTGACCTGGAAGGCACGTTTAGGATACATAATCTACATTGATGTAGTAGGGTGGCATTATCTACATACTACCATCATTAGTAGAGAAGTGATACATCCTATTCCATGGAAAATTTGACCATGGATTACTTGTACTTGATTGATGATCTGGAATGTACATATTGATGAGTGACTTGAGCTGGTATGAAAAAGTATGGAGCTAATTGCTTGATACTTACAGGTTACTACATGTACTTGGTTTTGGATAACCAAGTAGATACCATTGGACTCATGATTTGCGTTGATGCGAATTAATTTCGATATTAGGCTACCTTCGGGTGGAAGATACTGAGGACGACTTTCAAGAAATAAAGGGGTCACCTTGTGACTATGTTGAGATACTCTTGGGAGGTAGCATGTCTCTAGGTTATGGAGTTGGATCTCAGAGGTTTCTAAACCTTGAGTGGAGGAACCGGAGAATATTGGGTTACGAGGCATGTTAGGATGTATATTAAAAGCCTTGCTTTTATATAGACATTTTCATTTTGAAAGTGAATCACAAGATCACTTTTTGTATGTTTATATTAGTATGTGCATAATGTCTAATACTTTACACTATAGATAACATGGTGTGTGGTGTCACACAGAAGATCATGTTATTAGTTCCTTATAAAGTATAAGTAGAGGCTCACAATCAAGATGGATTTGGACAAACCATCGGGATGGTTGTAGTGTAATTTGGTGTTGGTTTATCTTGACCATAGAATTACACTAGTGCACTTTGTGTGCATTGAGCAGGACCGACATAGAGGTGATTCAATTTATACTGACTTGATAATTGAATCAGACCTCAGTTTATTATGGAGTACATGCTCTTAATCATGATATAATAACAGGCACAAGTACTAAATAGTTATTTCTTTGATTTACAAATGGGCGAGATTTATTTTGTTAAATCGATAGGCCTAGTAAATTAGAAAATAATATTATTTACATGGTATGCCATTGATTATAGACGGAAACTGTGTCCTGGAGAGTCGGGTTGATGATGACCCATTATGAGCTCATAAAGTTCATCATGTTAAATCCTGTAGGTGGACTTGGTCCAACATGATGATAAGGATGAGTGGCACTAATCAAGGAATTAGATGTTGATTAATTAAAATTGTCAGTAATTTAAATTAATCAACGGGAATTCGATATCTTAAACACGGGGAGAAAATTATACTCATAATAGGTGGAGCCCATATTTAAATATGAGGGTTGGTGAGGTAGTTCAATGAAGAGCCTTTAGTGGAATGGATCTTCATTAATGGATCGGGTCTTGATCCATTAGGTGGCCAAGACCCTATAGGACCGGTGCCGTCGATAGAGGGGGGGGGGTGAATATCGACTGAAAACTTGTCGCGGAAAATCGTAAACTTTTAATCGTTCTAATCAAAGCGTTAGTAGCACAGTGGAAAACAGAAAAATAAAAAGACGACAAACAACAGATTGCATGCGGGATTTTTTACTTTGTTCCCGACCCCCCAGGGTCAGTACATCCAAGGCCTATGCACGGGAACACCCGTCCACTATTGGTCTCCTTTCTGGACTTTCTAGAGGCGGAGAAACCCATCTTACAGTGCAATAATTACAATCACAAATATAAAAAATTAAATGCAGAATAATTAAAGCAAACCAAAATGATTAAGGTCGAAGCCTCGGCCGATCTGGACCTCCGAAGTGCCGCGCACTTCCTCTTGGAGCCTCCCGGTTGCAGAACCTCGTCTTTAGCGCTTTGTCGTCAGTGAGAGAGCTCAAAATCGTTTCGGAAAGTTGTGTTTGAAGCTGAGGGGTCGAGGCCTGATAACCGTTTCAGTCGTGTCATGGTTTCAAATACAATCAAAGTATCGAATTCCTCTAAACTAATGTAGCATAGAGTAACTCGAGTCGTCTCCCAACGAATGTAGTTGGTACATGATAATTCTCAGGACTGTAAATTATTACTTTTTGGTTTTTGATATCAAACTGGGGTTTGAATTTGAACATTAAGACTACGCAACGACATAGCAAAGCAGGTAGGGAATCTAATTTAACCTAACTACAATTGCAGTAAAGAAAAAGACAACTAGAAATTAAGCATCATCAAAACTAACATGGAACAAAACCTACAACATTAAAGAAATCTAATTTCCTAACTTAATTGCATGTAAACAAAGACATGAAACATAAAGCATGGGAAAAACAATAAAAAATAACAGCTTAACGAGTAAGAAACTTCACAATTTCAAATAACTATTCTAAGAGGCATTTAACCAAACACTATATATGCATGATTAAAATTGCTTCAAGAACGTGCCAATTGATATAGGAAAATCCATCAACTACAAATATTCAACAATCAAACACACATAACAATCAAATTAAACCAATTCAATTTTGATGAAGCTGCTGCCGAAAGGAAGCTGTGAAGGGCTACTAGAAATGGAACTGTTGTGAAAGAAGCTACGGAAACTCAATTGCTGTGAAGGAAATTGAAACTACTGCTGGATCGAAATCGCTGAAATAAAATCGGAGTAATGGAAAGCTGCTGGAATTGAAGTGAAGAAATTGCTATAAAGACATGCTATGAAGAAAGAAACTGCTAAAATAAACTGCTGGAAGAAATTGAGCTACTGCCGGAAATCTGTGAAGAATGGGATCATCGGCGGTGGAGTCGACTAGGGCTCGGAACCCCTGGGCCCTAGCTCTGCTGTGGTGATGTGGATGAAAACTTTGATCGAGTCGGGAACCCCTCAAACTCGAGAGAAGGCTGTCGGTCGGCGTCGATGAAGTTGAAAGCGGATGGAGTTGATCGGATCGAGTCGGGAACCCCTCAAACTGCGATCGATTGAAGCTCCGGCCGACGGCGATGAAATGGGAGGAAAATTGCTAGCCCTTAGTGGAGGTGGAGAGGTTGAGTGAGACGGGAACCCGTCGTCTCAGCCCCTCTCCCCGATCGCCCTCGTGTGGAGAAGATGAAGTCGATGACCTAGGTTTGCGTCGGCGTGCCCTTTTTGTTCGTCTCGGCTGCGCGTGGGTTCGATCAGCGGTTCGGTCCAGTCAGCCAGCTTCAGCTTGAGTTCAGCCTTGGTTCAGCTTTGATTCAGCCAGCAAATGGGTTCAGCCAGATTCGGCCCTGGTTCAGTCAAATGTTGGGTTCAGTATTGATTCAACCAAATCAGCTCAGCAGTTGGTTCGGTCCAGCCTGGGTTCGGTCCAGCTTGAATTCAATCCAGACTTGGGTTCAGCATTAATCTTGGGTTTGACCACAGCTCAGTCCAGCAGTCCTTGGTTCATTCAGCCCAGCCAGAAATTGGGTTTAGTCCAGTCAATGGTTTAGCCAAACCATTGGTTCAGCCATATGATGATGGAAGCAACAGACGGCTGAGATCAATTTGGCTTCATCCAACGGTCAGATTTTTCAAATCTGAACCAAACTTCTCAGATCCCAATCAATGGTTCTGATCTACCTGTCCCCAGCTCGGATTAACCAGATCATTGGCGGATGGTCCAGATCTTCTCTTTGCTTGAATGGATGATCTAGAACATCTTGAGCTTAATCCAACGGTCAGATCACTTCTGATTTGGCTGAAAATTTCAGATCTTGGTCTATGGTCATGATTGACTCTATCTTGAACTCGGATTGACCAGAAGTTGACCGATGGCTCAGATCTAGCCGTTCTCTAGAATGGACGGCTCCTATTAATCCGATGCTTGATCCCTTTGATCTGGATCCAATGCTAACTCAAGTCTGACCCGATTTGATCTAGGTCCATGATCATTTGAAGCCTACAAAATGATATTCAAATTTAGTGCCAAAAATATCCCAAATATACAAAGATTTGAATTAAAAGTCAAAATAAGGGAAATACATGAAACCTAATACAATTGCAAACTTACGCATATAAAATATGGATTAAACATGGATTTAAGAGCCTAGAATAATCAACAAAAATGATGGTTATCAAGGCCCCTTTTATAGGCTTCATACGGGCACCTGTGATGATGGGGGCGCCCCTATGGACTTGGTCAAACTTTATCTCCGCGCCGAACTCGTCGCAGCTGATAAAACCTTTGACCAGGGTGTCCTGGACCTCCCAGGCGCCTGAATGAAAGCTTATCTCTGCTTCGAACTCAAAACAGCAAATACAGCTTTCAACTTGGGCGCCTGTATCATCCCGGGCACCTGAATGGAAGTCTATTCTGCCTTCTTCATGAAACTGCTATTTTGTACTTTGAGCCAGGCGCCCCTATTAATGGGGATGCTTGGATGCTGTTGGGTGCCCCTATTGATGGGGGCGCCTGGCCTCTTAGTTTCCAGCCCAGTTTGACTGCTTTGTCGTCTATTCTTGGTACCTGCAAGAAACATAAATATAAGGCAAACATACACACATTCTTAACCTTAAGGACTTGGTTCTGACTTCGAATTTCCACGAAACCCTAGGTCGAACCGACATAAGTTCCCACCCCCGAGAACGCGCCTTTCCCCTACTCCTTTCAGGAGACGGTTGCCACCCAGTCCTTCGGGTGGACTTTTGCTTAGCTTCCGATACTCTCGGATCTCGAGACGTCCGAACCCTGACCCGTCTCTACTTCTGTCCTTAGTCATCGTTGAGCTAAGTTGCTCAGTCCCTCGGACCAAGACTTCGTGCCCAAACCCTAAGTCCAGAACTTCGGTGCCCAGCCCTCAGCTAGGTCTTCGTGCCCAACTCCTCGAACCAGGACTTCGGTGCCCAACCTCAACCAGGACTTCTTGCCCAGTCCTCGACCAGGACTTAGTGCCCAACTTCCGGTCAGGTCTTCGGTGCCCAGCCCTTTGCCAGGACTTAGTGCCCAGCTTCACTCACTAGGTCTTAGTGCCCAGCTTCACTCACCAGGTCTTAGTGCCTAGGTTTACTAGGACTTTCTCTCACGTTGATACTCCTCCTTTGCTCACCCTCCCTTGTTCTATGTATCACTGACTTTAGTGTATTGTCAAACATTAAAACACTTAAAGGAGGACATCACTGATGCAACTTGCACCAACATACCCAACTCCTCCTCATGGTCCCTATTGTAAGCCTATAAATACCCCATGGTGTCATGAAACCAAGGGATCCAATTCATCCAACCCCAAGCCACTTCTCTCATGTAACGCCCGAAAATTCTCGAAACTAATTTTAGAAATATCTTAGAATTTATTCCGAATTTATGGATATTTTTATAGAATTTTTTCGTAAACGAAAGTGGCAAAAAGAGGTGAAAAGACAAAAACACGTGGGTGGGATTTGATCCCTAGACCTAGACTGTGAGAGGAGGAGGGGCAGACCAAGTGGGCTGGTTCGTTTTCGTTGATATGGATTAAGCGAAACTATAGATAAGGTGTAATTAGATCAATTTGCCCCCATAAGTATAAATAGATGATTAAAGAGAGAAATTTTATTTCCCTCAACTAAACCCTTCCTCGCGAAAACCAGCCGCACGCCGACCCTTCTTCCCCCTCTTGGGCGACGCCAACCAACACCAAGGCCAAGAGGGCCGGCCAAGGTTCTCCTCCGAGAAATTTTCCTATATTCGGAATCCCCGCGACGAGAGGAACGCGTGAGCGCGAAGAAATCTCCGAGACTCCGAGTTTCTCCGGAACCTTCTACGCCGTTCTTGGTTGTAAGTCCAAGATATCAAAGTAAGTACTGCTCACCTGCAGTAAGAGGCGGTTTTTCCGTGAGTTTTTCCCGTTAGAAAGTTAAAAATGCGATTTTTCCATTAGATTGTGATTTATGCATGTAACCCTAGTTTAATTCATGCTTGTATGAGTTAATTATTTACCCTATATGAGTTTAGGGTCTAAGAAAGCGATAAGAAAAGAAAAGAAGATAAAGATAAGAAAACAGAAGGCCAAGGCCTTAAGAAATCCCCAAAAGTCAAGACTTAGGGATTTGAGCACACAAGGTGCTCGTAAAAATGCCAAGGCATTCAAAATAAGTAAAGTAAGTATTTTATTTTCCAAGGCCAGTACCCGGCGTCCAAGGGCGTCGTTAAAGAAATCCAGGTGTCCAATTCCAAGGTCTTGGCCCTGGTAGACCAAGGTCTGCTCTATTAGGATTGGTGGCTCGCTACCCCAACCTTTTAGGGAACGCGCATAAGATGGTACTTACGTCTTAAGTGGATCCAAGTGAGCTATTATTTTCAAGTATATGCTTTAGCAAAGTTTTCTAAAGTTTAAAGAAGTTTTCAAAAGTTAAAGAAAGATTTAAAGTTAAAGAATTGCTAAAGTTTCAAGTTAAGCCAAGAAAAGTGAGTTAAGACTTATTAGTGCTTGAGTATGCATGTTCTGAGTTATACATGTTTAGTTTAGTTTTCTTTCAAGCATAAAAAGTATCTCATGTGATTTCACATTGTTTAAAAAGCATGTTTGCACAATTTTGAGATTTTGTGAGCTAGATAGTACTTACTAAGCTTTATGCTTATTAGTTGCATTTCCTCTTACTGCAGATAAAGGTAAAGGCAAGCGATTCTGAAGGAAGGCGACGAGGCGGTGCTGAGCAAAGTGTGTGTGGTGGCTGACCTTGGAGAGGTCCTTGGGACAAGATGAATAAAAGACTCAAAATACATTTGTTATAGAGTCTTATTTTAAGTTATCTTATATAGAATTTATCCAAGTAATTGCGTTTTAGATATTTTGCATGTCTTAAGATCACAAGTAAAGATTCCATGTCATTTCTTTTAGCATACATAACCTTATGATTGTATTGGATAAGTAGAAGTGTGAGTAGTTTGAAATATTGATACTTTGTTGGAGCTATTGATGCATGTGCCAAGATAGAGCTAGTTTCCCTTTTGAATTAAGTTTTATTGCTCAATTATGCGTAGAAAAGTTGCATTCATATTCCATAATGCTTTAGTGATGTTATAGAACCTTGGGGAATGAGTTTAAATGGTTAGAAGTTAAGTTTGGTACAAACTCTAGCATAAAAGTTTAAATAGATTTTCATTACTTGCTAAATCTCGTAAAAGTCCTAATTTCGAGTTTATGAAGTTGTTTTGATTGGCTAAAATGTTTAGGAAACTAGTATAGAGTATAGAAATGATGTTATGTCTGTGTATGGCTTGAAACTATATGTTTGGTGGACTTTTGAAACAGAGTTTCGAATCTGAAATTCAGATTTTCAGGCGTGCCAGTCGACTGGTTCAGTATCAGTCGACTGGCCTATCGAACAGCAGCTTCTGTTCGATGCACCAGTCGACTGCCAAGAGGCCAGTCGACTGGTGCCGCGCCCAGAAATTTTCCGTGGCCGATACCAGTCGACTGGCCAGATCGCAGTCGACTGGTATCACTGCAGAGAAGTCCCATAGAAAAGAAAAGAAGTGTGCTATTGTATCATGCATGACTATTAAAGTTAGAATATCATTCTTAGATAGATTAAAAAGAAAAAAAAAGATTTCCACATTTTTAGTCGTGCATTAGAGTCAAGAAGTTGACAAAAGTAACGATCCGTCTAAGGTAGAGAAGGCGGGTCGCTACAGGTGGTATCAGAGCCAAGTTCCCATTCTCCAGCATCACACACACATCAGCATCAACCTTGCCGTCTTCAAGTAAGAAAGCTTTAAGTTTCAGTTTTTCTATTGCTCCTTTACTTAATTACAGTATAGAGAAATGCTTAAGTACTTACTCATATGTGCATAGAACAAGGAAGCATGTTTAATACCTTAGTAGCACGGAATCATGTTTAATCCCTAGAATGGATATTAGGTTACTAAGTAAGAAGACAAGTTTATACCTAGAGATATAGTAGTGATTTTCTTGTTCCTTATGCATTATTAGATGGCAAGAAGAGGCCGAGCTCCTAATGCAAGGAACAGCACTCCAGTTCAAGATAACAATGAGCCTGACACAGAACAGCCAAACCTAATGGCAGTCATTGCTCAAATGCAAGCTCAAATTACAGAACAACAGAAGACCATCGCCACACTTATGGCAAATCAGCACCCAGTGCCCCCTACACCACCCACAGCAGGAGTGGGAACTCCAGTGGTGGCTGAAGTTCCACCAGTCCCACAGGAGACCCCTGCCGTGAACCGAAGACAAGAAGCATACCTCGTCCAGTGGCAGAGGCTGAAACCCGAAAGTTTCTCAGGCGCAACTGAGCCCTGGGATGCTCAGGCTTGGTTCAAGACTTTAGAGAGCACAATGGAGCTTCTTGACTGGCCAGAAGTCGAGAAGGTCAAATGTGCCTCCTTCTGCCTAACTGGAGACGCTCGTATGTGGTGGGAGCGAGTCAAGAGTAAGAGGATAGTCAACCAGATGAGCTGGGCAGATTTCGAGCAAGAGTTCTATGAGGAGTTCTTCCACATGCGGGTTACCAACCAGCACTACGAGGACTTCATGGAGTTCAGACAAGGTAGCCTACCAGTGGGAGAAGCAGTCGCGAAGTTCAACAGACTAGCTCGCCTCTGCCCAGAGCTAGTCAGCACAGAGAAGGAGCGAGTCAGACTGATGCTCCGCATGCTGAACCCTGAAATAGCACTCAACGTGAAGAGCGGGACGCACCGACCCCATTCCAGCGAGGAGTTGGTCAGTAGTGCCCTAATCTCAGAGCACTACCTGAATAGCATCAAGGCACAGCAAGCACAGCAGAAGCCAGTCCTGACGGAGAACAAGACAACTGGAGGCCAGAAGCCTCATCCAAATAGCCAGAACTGGAAGAGCAAAAACCACAAAAAGAAGCAGTGGCCTGGCAGCTAAAAAGGAAACCCAGAGAACAAGCAAGCTAGGTATCCACCTTGTCCTAAGTGTGGGAGGACCCATCCAGGAGCGTGCCTTTTGGGTGTAACTGGATGCTACTCATGTGGACAGGAGAGACACAGATCCAAAGACTGCCCAAACAAGTTTAAGGTACTTCCTCAGCAGTCCGTATAGTATGGAGGCAAGCCTCAGTTACATTATATGCCTACTATACTGGAGGGACCTCAGATCAGTCAGGGAGGGTTGGAAACAGCACCAGTTCCAACCAATGCCAGAGTCTTTTCCCTCACGAAGGAAGAAGCTGCCAGCGCCTCCACGGTCGTAACAGGTCAAATAGTTATTTTTCAGCATTTAGCTACTACACTGTTTGACACTGGGGCGACCCATTCTTTCGTATCAGTACCTTTTGCTAGTAAGTTACAGGTGCCTGCAGAGAGTTGGGAGTCCAGATTCCTGACAACTCTCCCTTTAGGGGAAATCATGGAGTCCACCCAGAGGCTCCGGGCTGTGCCAATCAAGATTTCAGACCGAGAGCTATATGTCGATCTGATAGTCCTTGCGATGCAGGACTTCGACATCATACTGGGCATGGACTTCCTCAGTAAGTACAACACTTCAGTGGACTGCCGTAGAAGGAAAGTGGCTTTCAGCCCAGAAGGAGAACCACCATTCGAGTTTCAAGGAGCCCCAAGGAGGAAGACTCAGAAATTTCTCTCAGCCTTGGCAGCCCACCAGATGCTAGAGCAAGGGTGTGCTGGTTTTCTTGCACACGTAGTGGACTCAGAAGCAAAGAAAGAACTCAAGCAGGAGGATGTACGGGTAGTCTGCGAATATCCAGAAGTATTTCCAGAAGAACTACCCGGACTACCTCCCAACAGAGAAGTGGAATTCAAGATCGAGCTAGTGCCCGGTACCGGTCCGATCTCGAAGGCCCCATATCGTATGTCTCCAGCAGAGTTGAAGGAATTACAACAGCAACTCCAGGAGCTACTAGACAAGGGCTTCATTCGCCCGAGTGATTCACCCTGGGGAGCTCCTGTACTTTTCGTCAAGAAGAAGGACGGATCTATGCGTCTGTGCATAGACTACAGAGCTCTGAACAAGGTAACCATCAAGAACAAGTACCCCCTTCCTAGAATAGATGATTTATTTGATCAACTCAAAGGGGCTACAGTGTTCTCGAAGATAGACCTGCGTTCTGGGTATCATCAGCTAAAGGTTAAAGAAAGTGACATCCCCAGGACGGCCTTTAGGACAAGATACGGCCACTACGAATTTGTAGTAATGCCTTTTGGAGTAACCAATGCTCCAGCAGTCTTCATGGAACTCCGAAGAAATGTCGAAGACTCGACCGATCTGGAACTCCGAAGTGTCGCGCACTTCCTCCTAGAGCCTCCTTGGTTGCAGATCTTCGTCTCTAGCACTTTTTCTTCGCACAGAACACTTAGAATGTCGTTGTGATTGGTGTTCTGAGTTGAGGGGTCGAACCCCTTTATATAGTCATGTCTTGGGCGCCTGAGTTGCTATGGGGTGCCTCACAAGCCTTGGTCAAACCTCATCTTCGCGTCAAACTCGTAGCAGCTGATAAGCACCAGTCCAGGGTGTCCTAGACCATCCAGGGCGCTTGGATGCTTGGGGGCACCCTGGTTCAATGGGGGCACCCTGGAGCAGCTTTCCAGCAGTTTTGTGTGTTTGTTTGCCTGCTTTGCCTCCAATTCTTGGTACCTACAAGATATACAAACATAAGACATGCACATATATAATCTTAGCCTTAATGACTTGGTTCTAACTATGGATTTCCCGTGAAACCCTCGGTCAAACTGACGCCTATGTTCCCTTCCCAGGGAACGCGCCTTTCACCTACTCCTCTCAGGAGAAGTTTTGCCAAACGGCTCCACCGGTTGGACTTTTGCCCAATCTTATGATCAAGACTTATTGCCCAGCTTTTACCAGGACTTCGGTGCCTAGCCCTTAGGCAAGACTTATTGCCCAATTCCTCGAATCAGGACTTCGTGCCCAGTCCACGACCAGGACTTATTGCACAACCCTATGTTAGGACTTCGGTGCCCAGCCCTCGGCCAGGACTTATTGCCCAATTTCTTGAATCAGGACTTAGTCCCCAACCCTTGGTCAGGTCATCGGTGCCCAACCCTCGGCAAGGACTTAGTGCCCAATCCATGATCAGGACTTAGTGCCCAATTCATCGAACCAGGACTTATTGCCTAGGTTAACTAGGACTTTTCTTCACTTTGGTACTGATTTCTTGACTCACCCTTCCCTTGTTCAATGTATCACTAACTTAAACATATTGTTAAACATTGAAACATTAGAGGAGGATATCACTGATGCATCTTGCACCAATAATTTTCCCTTTTTGATGTTTGACAATATCTTAAGTTAGATTGGATTAAAGGGTTAAGTTTATGATCCTTGGGATAAAATGGAAAAAATTTGAAAAAATATCTAATTCTTGGAAGAAAAAAAATTCTAATTTAAGCTCTCTCCTTGGAAAAACATTTTTATTTAACCTTTGATCCATGGGAGAAAAAGCATTTTGATTTTACCTTTGATCCTTGGAAAAAAAATTCTAACTTAAGCTCTCTCTCCCCCTTTGTCATACATAAAAAAAAATGACAAAACACTTGCACCAACAATGAAAATTTCATATAAAAACATTTCTTTTTCTATTGAAAGTACTTAGGATAATTCTTTGAATGCATATAATTTTGATAAAATATTTTGAAATGTCTTTTTTTTTTAAAAACTAAGTATTAGTTTAAAAAACTAAGTACTTAAATTACAAAAAAATTGTACTTTGAAAAGTATTATGCACTTGGAAGACTATTTTGTACTTTTAGAAAAATATTGTTGTGCACATGGAAAAAATATTTTTGAAAAAAAATCTGCACTTAGAAAAATATTGCCTTAGAAAAATTTTAATTTAGAATAGATTTTTATAAAAAAAAATTGCACTTAGAAAAGATTTTCACTTAGAATAATTTTGTGCTTAGAAAAGATTTTCACTTAGAAAAATTTGTGTATTTAAAAAAGTATTTGTGCTTTGAAAAATATTTTGCAGTTAACAAATATTATTATTTTGAAAGAAATTTGCACTTAGTACTTTAAAAAATATTTTGCAAAAAAAAATTGTACTTAAAATAGTTTTGCAAAAAGAAGTCTTTTTAATATTATTTTTGTTTTGAAAACATAATATTTTACTTGTCTTGGTTTCTTTTCCAGTCTGACACAATCCTAAAAAATCTTGTTAACTACAAGGTCATTTCCCTATGTGTCCTGGAAATTCTCCAAACTCAAGTAAATATTATTTTCAAAAGTGATTCCATAAAAGAGATAAGTTTTTTGAAAGTGATTTTTAAGAAAAAATGACTTTAAAATGATAGTATTTAAAAGGGAAAATAATTATGTTTTCAAAAAAATTCTGAAACTACAGTGTATGAAAACATTTTGAAATGTTCAATAAGTCTTTTAATTTCACCTCCCCCAAAACTTGACACAGTCCTCGGAAGCTTGTTGACTACAAGTAATCATCCACTGAGTCTTAGGGTTTGATTCAAACCAAAAGAATTAAAAATTGTCAGAAAATAGAATTACTTTCTTTTGACTTAGACTCCCCCTAAATCTGACACAATCCTAGGAGTTCTTGTAGATCAAGAAGAAAACTCCCTATGTGTCTTTCAGGGTTTATCAAAATCAAAAGATTAATTTAAAACAATTTCTGTCCGATATTTTGAAATGATTGTATGATAATTTCTAAAGAATTAATTTTCGAAAGAATGGAATATAATATGTTTCTTAAACATTTTTCAAAAACATATTTTGAAGTGATAGAAATTTTTAAAGCACAAGACTTTTCAAAAAAATATTTATTTTTGAATTGAAAAAAATCACTCCCCCTGAACTCGACACCGTCTAACTCTATCTAAGTGTCTTAAGGCACTTTAGTGTTGACCGAAAGGGCTTGTGTCTAATTGTAGAGGTCAAACAATTTTTCGAAAGGATATAATTTTGAGAATGTATTGTATATAAGCAATCAGACAAGCATGAAATCCATAAAACATTATTATGTTAAAATATTATTTTGAAAGTAGATTTTTAGAAAAATATCCTAAGAATTTTGAAAAGCATCTTTCAATTTATTAGTTCTTAACATCTCACCCATTCTAAATGTCTCAGTACAAGCAAGCATGGTTGCCTTATGGGTGGATTGTGAGATGCTTGAGTAATTATTCTTTGAATTTAAGATTTAATTAAAACTTGTGTTAAATTAAAATTTATCAAATAGTAATTTAAAAATGAGCTTTGATAATTGGCTTCCACGTCGTGGCGAGGCACAGAGGCCTTCTTTGGCCGTAGCCTTATTGGACCAACAACCATTTCCTTGACAAAGCCTTTTACCGAAAGTTCCTTTTCACATTACTTCTTGAGAAATTTTGGTCTAACTAGCTTAGGTTTTGGATCGGTAGCTTCAGCTAGTTCCACCAGACTAATCAGACCAAGTAAGGTACACCTTACCCCACTTGGCCTTATTAAAAGGGCTTCCAAAATGTACTATCATCTCACCTCCACCTAATACTATGTTGTTCAAGTTTCAAGTAAGTCTTTTGTCCTTAACTAACCGTTCTAAATCATGTAAAAATTTAAACATGAATATCATGACATATATAAAAAAATTAGCAAATGCATGAGCATGACAGTTATGCATGAGTCAAACTAGTCAAAACATTTTACTTAAGTTTCTAATAATATATCAAATTCCCTATTTGATACATGTCGTGTGAACCTACGAATATGTCAACCCACTTTGACATATTTAATATTATTAAATTGATTATTATAGTTGGGTAAGATTTTATTTAATTTAAGTTTAAGTTATTAAGATTTAATTAGAATTAAGAATTATTAAGACTTAATTAGAGGATTAATTAGATTTAGATTTAACGTTGAAGTTGTTTAAGAATTAATTAAGGATTAATTGGAGTTAAATTAATTAAGAATTAAATTAAGAATTAATTGGATTTAAGTTAATTAAGGATTTGATTAAGGTTAAAATAATTATGATTTAAGTTGTTACCATTTGAGATTAAAATTATTTAAGGATTAATTAAAGGATTAACTTAATTAAGGATTAATTATGATTAAATTAATTAAGGTTTAATTATGATTAAATTAATTAAGGTTTAATTATGATTAAATTAATTATGGTTTAATTAGGATTAAATTAATTAAGGTTTAATTAGGGTTAAATTAATTAAGGTTTTATTAGGGTTAAATTAATTAAGGTTTAATTAGGATTAAATTAATTAAAGATTAAATTGAGTTAAAAGGTTTGGGTCTAATTGCATTAATTTTATTAATTCAAAAATCCCTGACTCATCTACAATTTCATTTTCATTTAATTTTTTCAAGTTTATCTAACACTTCTGCCTTGATTGAATTTCTGTAGACTTTATTAATTGTAACCTTGATTCTAAAAAATTTATCTTCCTCCTCATTCTCATCATCAAAGCTATATCCTTCTACATCTTCATAGTAGGTAGAATAGTTTTTAGGGCTACTAGTTAGTGTTTTATAATTATCGTCAAGATTATCCAAGAAATTAATAATTAAATCATTATCTAAAGAGGTTTTATTTTCAATATCCTCAGAATTATCTTCGACATCCTCAAAATCATCTTTAATGTCCTCAGAATCAGAAATAACATTTTCATTATTATCCTAAAAAATATGTCATTCTTAACATTATCTGAAATATTTGACTTTAAAGGATTATTAATTTTTATCTTATCATTTTTAGATAAAATATTGGAAATAATTATGAGAATTGTTGCGTTGACATTAAGGATTAAAGAGTTAATGTCTGATATTTTATCTACATTTGGTAATTTGTCATGCAATATATTAATTTGACTATGCAAAAAGTCTAATTTTTAAGAAAAATTATCTAACTTATCTAAATTATCAACATTACTAAATGACTGTGCAGGAATTTGAAATTTTTATAAACATAAACTTTTCATACCTTGGATGGACACTGATTCTTGTAGTGTCCATGCTTTTGACATTTGAAGCACTTGATGTGACTCATGTCCCTCCAGACTCCTGGCGTTGGTACCTCCTTTGCCGCCGGTGGTGAAGATCGAGTCTTACGAGTAGGACACTGATTTTTATAGTGTCCTCTCTCTCTGCACTTGAAACATGTAATATGAAATTTAAAATTTACCATAATTAGAGAAAAATACCTGATTCACCCCTAGGCTCCCCCTCAACTCCTGGCGTCGTTGCTCCGTCGGCTGTTAGTCCGATGAAGAGTTACCAGGCTCTGATACCACTTGTAGGGACCGGTGCCATCGATAGAGGGGGGTGAATATTAACTCATTAAAAACTTTGGGAAACTTGTCTTTCTATCATTTGTTGTAGATACAGAGTTAGTGGCAGCGGAAAACAGAAAGAACGAAAAAGTAACAACTCAAAATGCACACGGATATTTACTTGGTTCCCAACCCTCCCCAGGGTTGGTACGTCCAAGGCCTAAGCATGGGAAATGCTCGTCCACTAATGGTCTCCTTTCTGGACTTTCCAGAACCCGTCTTACAGTGCACGTTTTACAATCAAAAGATAAGAAAATTAATTGCATAAAATAAATCAAACCAAACGAAATGTCGAAGACTCGGCCAATCTGGAACTCCGAAGTGCCGCGCACTTCCTCCTGGAGCCTCCTTGGTCGCAGAGTTTTGTGTCTAGAACTTTTTCTTCGCACAGAACGTTTAGGATGTCATTGTGATTGGTGTTCTGAGTTGAGGGGTCGAACCCCTTTATATAGTCATGTCTTGGGCGCTTGAGTTGCTATGGGGCGCGCCTCAAGCCTTGGTCAAACCTCATCTTCGTGTCAAACTCGCTGCAGCTGATAAGCACCAGTTCAGGGTGCCCTAGACCATCCAGGGTGCCTAGATCATCCAAGCACCTGGCATCCATGGCGCCTGGATGCTTGGGGGTGCCCTGGTTCAATGGGGGCGCCCTGGAGCAGCTTCCAAGTAGTTTTGTGTGTTTGTTTGTCTGCTTTGCCTCCAATTCTAGGTACCTGCAAGATATACAAACACAAGACAAGCACATATATAATCTTAGCCATAACGACTTGGTTCTGATTTCAGATTTCCCGTGAAACCCTAGGTCGAACCGACGCCTATGTTCCCTTCCCGGGGAACGCGCCTTTCACCTACTCCTCTCAGGAGATGTTTTGCCAACCGGCTGCACCGGTTGGACTTTTGCCCAATCTTACAACTAGGACTTATTGCCCAGTTTTCACCAGGACTTTGGTGCCCAGCCCTCGGTCAGCACTTATTGCCCAATTCCTCGAATCCGGACTTCGTGCCCAGTCCACGACCAGGACTTATTGTCCAACCCTATGTTAGAACTTCGATGCCTAGCCCTCGGCCATGACTTATTGCCCAATTTCTCGAATCAGGACTTAGTACCCAACCCTTAGTTAGGTCTTCGGTGCCCAGTCCTAGGCCAGGACTTAGTGCCCAATCCATGATCAGGACTTAGTGCACAATTCTTCGAACCAGGACTTATTGCCTAGGTTAACTAGGACTTTTTATTCACTTTGGTACTGATTTCTTGACTCACCCTTCCCTTGTTCAATGTATCACTAACATTAGCATATTGTTAAACATTGAAACATTAGAGGAGGACATCATTGATGCATCTTGCACCAACACAAGGAGGAGTCTTCCTCTTCCTTTTGTGGTGCTCGGCAATAAGAAGAAGAAGAGGAAGTGGCCGGTTGTGGAGAAGAAGTTTCTTCTTGGTGGAGTTGGCGTCGCAAACAAGAAGGAAGAAAGGCGATAGGTGGCTGGGTTTTGGCGAAGAAGAGACTTGTTTCTCTTCTTCTTCTTCTTCTTCTTCTTCTTCTCCTTCCTCTCTGGTGCTTCCTTGTGGTCAGCGGGCTTTGGAAGCCTTGTGTGGCCGGCGGCGCAAGGATGAGTGGAAGAAGGTGGCCGGCGGCAACCCTAGTAGCTAGGGTTTGGTTGGCGCAAGAAGAAGGTGATATTGGAAGGCCTTAGTGACTTCGGTTCTTGGTAGATCGTCGCCCACATGACGCCCAAGAGGGGAGGGTCATACAATAGAAGATCGCGAGGTAAAAGGAAAGGTATAACCTTCTCTTTGGCTCCTTGTTTTCTATCATTTCATGTGGTTTAATTAATTATCTTTGTTGTTAATTATTTGATAATTAATTGTGATAATTAATCATGTTGGACCCCCGATGATAAACACAAAAACCGGCGATCCGCTCATCATCTTTTTCGCAACTAATTGGCTAGGCAAGTTACAAGGCTTGAACATCAAGTTTGGCCAAGTTGTAACTCGAATCAATCGGTACGACGACGAGACAGTCATTTAGGAGATAGGTCTCCATTCGGATTAAAAATTTTAATCCGTGGACATTGAGTGGTTTCCCATAAACGACTCGGTATTCGCTTAGGAAACCCGCAACCAACAATTGGTATTAGAGCTGAGGTTTCCGATTTGTGTGTTTGGATTTGGTTACATTTTGCACTTTATCATGTATTTTATTTTTGCCGGATAATAGTAGGATGTGTGTAGGCTAACTCTTTGGTTGCAGGCACGAGATTCCAACTATTATGGCTTAAATAATGTGTGTATGTGATTGGTTGTGCATGGTTGTAATAGTTGAATCGTCAGGGTTGACAAGGCTAAATTAGTTTTTAATTTTTATAATTAAATACGACACTTGTTTAGCCGCGTTTTTATTTACTTTCGATCTAAATTTCATGTACACTCCTTTGTGGAGTATAGGACTGATGGATATAAATAAATAGCATATTATCTTGGCTCGGAGATCCCTTCAATGGTGGCTTGCGCATGGTGTAGGGAGGAGCGGAGGAGGTGACGACACGACTGGAGGCACATTGAAGACTAAAGCCATGATAGTTGAAAAAAATTAGAATTTTTCTTGTTTATTGTTTTAGTTTATGTGCTTGTCGTGCTTGCATGAAAATTTTTCGTTATAAATAACTATGTGGGAGAGGGACCCTAAGGCTCCCGCGGCCTCCATTACTAATTTGACAAGTGATGTGAACAAGCTAGCACGTCGGCTCTGTGTGCCTTCATCCCCATCGGATGGGCTTGTTCTGTGGATCACTGGGTCAGACATGATTATAGAAGATTATTGAAGAGCGTGTGATTTTTCCCATCGGACGACACATAATCCGAAATAATTTTCTTAGTATCGTGTAATTGTAAACACTTAAATACAAATAATAATATCCTCCCCATCAGAGTCACTGTTATTATTTGTACGGCCGAAGAAGACCAACTATTAATTTTATTTGTCGAAAAGTTAGGTTGACAAGATAATAAAATTAATGGGTAAAACCTCCTCTCATAAATGTAGAATTCGTATACGTCCACACTATCGTGGCATGCAAAATTCTCAGTGTTTGAGGTGTTGGTTAATTTTAAAATTTATTGTTTGAGGAATCAATATTTTTTGAAATCTAAAGTTATGATCGTTGTGATTCTTAGATATTTTTAAAATGGATTTAGACCCACTTGATTTGATTCTAAGAGAAAACCAACTTAATGCCCCTAACGATAATAATTGGGAACTGAACATGGTCTTTGTCTTAACTGCCAAGGAATCCAATTGTGAGCTTTTCGAGTTCTGTGCTGAAAAGCCTAGCGTGAATTATGATGAAGCGGAGAAGGAATATTTTAGGCAGTGGATAAAAGTAGACGAGATGGCACAGTGTCATCATCACTGGCTTCTTCGACTACTAGTGATATAACGTCCAATCTCAAAGAACTCTTCGGACATCATAATCAGGCCACTAGGCAAGAGGCCATGAGGAGCTTGATGACGATCACCATGGTTGAGGGTATGCCGTGAGGGAACATGTTCTAAAAATGATGGCTCGGTTAAATGAGACAGAAATCCTTGGATCATAAATTGAAGGGGAAACCCAGGTCGATATCCTTCTCCAATCTCTACCAAAGAGTTTTGAGCAGTTTCGCCTAAGCTACAATATGAACAAACGTACATATTTGTTGGCGAATCTTCTGACAGAACTCCAGGTGGCAATGGGACTTTTTGGTCATAGTGCTTATGCTTTGGTTGCTCAGAAGGTTTCTACTTCTATGCCAAAAGGCAAGAAGACGAAGAAACATGGTGGGGCAAAGAAGGCGGCAGGATCTCAGGCAGCTCGGCATGGCGTGAAAAAGCCGAAAGGTAAGTGCTTCACGTACAAACAGACTGGACACTGGAAGGCGAATTATCCCCATCGTCAAGATAAAGGTATATCTTTTTCTTTAGTTGTTGAATCATGCTTAGCGGTGTTATCTACTGTTCCTGGTGTGTAGATACGGGAGCCACTGATCATGTTTGGAATTCATTGTAGGGGTTCCAGGAAACCCGACGACTAGCTGATGGAGAAATTACTGTCTATACGGGCAATGCTACGGAGGTGGCGGCTATTGCAGTGGGAGATGTTTTTTTATCATTTGATAGAAATAAAGTTTTGGTTTTAAGAAATTGCTTTTATGTACCTACTTTTAGAAAAAACCTTGTTTTAGTTTCTAAAATAATGAAGGATAGATATTCTATTTCTTTTAATAACCGTGTTGTTATAAAAAGGAACAGAGAGATTATTTGTTTAGGTAAATTGGTTGGCAATTTGTATTCTTTAGAACCAAAATCTTCCACGGTGCAAATAGAAGTTAATAGCTCATCATCTAACCAAAATAAGAGAAAGAAACCTTCCAAGATGAATCAAACATATCTTTGGCATCTAAGACTTGGTCATATTAACCTTAGTAGGATTCAAAGGTTGATAGCTGATGGGCCCTTGGGTTCATTGGTGGTGGAAGATTTGCCAACCTGTGAATCTTGCTTGTAAGGTAAGATGACTAAGAGGTCTTTCAAGGCCAAGGGGTATAAGGCCAAAGATGTGTTAGAGTAGGTTCATTCAGATTTGTGTGGTCCTATGTCAATCGACGCTAGAAGTCACTTTGAATACTTCGTCTCCTTTATAGACGATTATTCAAGGTATGGGTACATTTACCTTATGCGCCACAAGTCTGAATGCTTTGATAAATTCAAAGAAGTCAAGGATGATGAGGACAAACATGAAGGTAAAAGTAACAAGACACTACGATCGGATCATGGTGGCGAGTACCTCTTGAGAGAGTTTAGGACATACTTGTCAGAGGCTGGGATTCAATCCCAATTGTCTGCACCCGGTACGTCCGAACAGAACGAAGGAATAGGACTCTTATGGAGATTATTAGATCGATGATGAGCTACTTCGAGTTGCCGGATTCATTCTGGGGATATGCTCTGGAAACGACAGCGTACATATTGAACTTGGTACCATCTAAGTCAGTACCCTCTACTCCCACAGAATTGTGGACTGGGCGAAAGCCTAGTCTAAGACACATTCGGATTTGAGGTAGTTCAGCACATGTGCTAAAGGGAGATACTGATAAGTTGGAATCTCGTACAGAAGTGCGCTTGTTCGTAGGCTATCCTAGAGGAACGAAAGGTGGTTTGTTCTATAGTCCTAAGGATCAAAGGATATCGTTAGCATGAATGCCCAATTCTTAGAGAAAGACTATGTGATGAACCACAAGCCCATGAGTAGAATTATTCTTGAGGAATTAAAAGGGGGCGTTCCAACCTTAGTACCAATAGAACAGGAGGATATACCACAAGTCACTGCACCGCGTGTCACAAAAGATACACAGGTAGTACCTCGTCGTAGTGGGAGGGTTGTTAGACAACTTGAATGATTCATGTTCATGGGAGAGTCTTCGGACTTGGTCCCTGGTGAACATGAACCGGATCCCTGGACTTATGACGAGGCACTCCAAGATAAAGATGCGGAATCTTGGCAAAGGGCAATGAATTCTGAGATAGAATCTATGGATTCTAATCATGTTTGGGAGCTAGTAGAACCACCCAATGGTGTAAAAGCCATTGGATGCAAGTGGATCTATAAGAGAAAGAGAGGATCAGACGGGAAGGTTGAGACCTTCAAAGCTAGGGTTGTTGCGAAAGGGTATACTTAGAAAGAGGGTATCGATTATGAGGAGACCTTTTCGCCTGTAGCCATGCTTAAGTCTATTCGGATTCTCTTGTCTATTGCCGCTCATATGGATTATGAGGTATGGCAGAAGGACGTCAAGACGACTTTCCTTAACGGTTGTGGAGACCATCTATATGAAGCAACCAGAGGGATCCATTGCGAAGGGCAAAGAGCATCTTGTGTATAAGCTTAATCGGTCTATTTATGGATTGAAGCAAGCTTCGAGATCTTGGAACATCCGCTTTGATGAGGTAATTCAATCATATGAATTTATTCAAAATCCGGATAAGTCATGTGTATATAAGAGATGTGACGGAAACGTAGTGGTATTTCTTGTACTATACGTAGATGATATTTTGCTCATTGATAACAATGTCAAAGTATTATCAGATATAAGGGTATGGTTGTCCGAACAGTTTGATATGAAGGACTTGGGAGAAGCAGGGCACATCCTTGGGATCAAGGTTATAAGGGATCGCCAGAAAAGGATGTTGTGCTTATCTCAAGCTTCATACATAGACACTGTTCTAGCTCGTTTTAGCATGGAAAACTCCAAGAAAGGTTTTCTACCTTTCAGGCATGGAGTTCCTCTATCCAAGGAGATGTGTCCAAAAACATCAAAAGAGATAGAGGAGATGAAGGCGGTTCCTTATGCTTCGGCTGTAGGAAGCCTCATGTATGATATGCTGTGTACGAGACCAGATATCTACTTTGCCATGGGCATGATTAACAAATATCAGAGTAACTCTAGACAGGGACATTGGACTGCGGTAAAGCATATACTAAAGTACCTGAGAATGACTAGGGATTATATGTTGGTTTACTAGGCAGCCCAATTACTCCTTGTGGGTTATACGGATTCAAACTTCCAATCGGATAGGGACAAAAGTAAGTCTACCTTGGGGTATATGTTTACTTTAGGAGGTGGAGCCATAGTATGGAGGAGTGTCAAGCAGAAATGTGTGGTGGACTCCACCATGGAAGCTGAGTATGTGGCAGTCTCTGAGGCAGCCAAGGAAGTTATATGGCTCAGGAATTTCATGATGGACTTGGATGTGATTCCTGGATTGTCCAGATCTATCACAATTTATTTTGATAACAGTGGTGCAGTTGCAAACTCAAAGGAACCACGAGCCCATAAGGCGAGTAAAACATAGAGCGCAAGTACCACCTGATACGAGAAATCATAAAGCGAGGAGAAATTGTTGTCACCAAGATTGCATCGGAGGACAACCTGGCGGATCCTTTCACTAAGGCCCTTCCTCTGAGAGCTTTTGATAGGCATGTGAAGGATATAGAAGTCAGATGTATGGCACTGTGAGGACAGCAGAGTCTTTTAGTATAAGTGGGAGATTGTTAGGATGTATATTAAAATCCTTGCTTTTATATAGATATCTTCATTTTGAAAGAGAATCACAAGATCACTGTTTGCATATTTATATTAGTATGTGCATAATGTCTAATACTTTACACTGTAGATAACATGGTGTGTGGTGTCGCACAGAAGATCATGTTATCAGTTTCTTGTAATGTATAAGTAGACGCTCACAACCGAGATGGATTTGGACAAACCATCGGGATGGTTGCAGTGTAATTTGGTGTTGCTTTATCTTGACCATAGAATTACACTAGTGCACTTTATGTGCATTGAGCAGGACCGACATAGAGGTGATTCAATTTATACTGACTTGATAATTGAATCAGACCTCAGTTTATTATGGAGTAAATGCTCTTAATCCCGATATAATAACGGACACATGTACTTAATAGTTATTTCTTTGATTTACCAATGGGTGAGATTTATTCTACTAAATCGATAGGCCCGGTGAATTGGGAAATAATATTATTTACATGGTGTGTCATTGATTATAGACGAAAACTGTGTCCTGGTGAGTCGGGTTGATGGTGCCCCCTTGATGAGCTCATAAGGTTCATCATGTTAAATCCTATAGGTGGAATTGCTCCAACATGATGATAAGGATGAGTGATACTAATCAGGGAGTTAGATGTTGATTAATTAAAATTGTCAATAATTTAAATTAATCAACGAGCATTCGATATCTTAAACACGGGGAAAAAATTGTACTCATAATAGGTGGAGCCAATATTTAAATATGGGGGTTGGTGAGGTAGTTCAATAAAGAGCCTTTAGTGGAATGGATCTTCATTAATGGATCAGGCCTTGATCTATTAGGTGGCCAAGACCCAACTCCTACTCATGGTCCCTATTGTAACCCTATAAATACCCCATGGTGTCATGAAACCAAGGGATCCAATTCATCCAACCCCAAGCCTTTTCTCTCTTCCTCTCTCCCTCCCTTCTCTCTCCTAGTTCAACCGGCGACAACAAGAAGAGAGGGCTCTCTTCTTCTTTTCATCTCATCCACTTCTCCACCTCTTGGCCGGCAATCACAAGGACAAGGAGGAGTCTTCTTCTTCCTTTTGTGGTGTTCGGCAATAAGAAGAAGAAGAGGAAGTGGCCGATTTTGGAGATGAAGTTTCTTCTTGGTGGAGTTGGTGTTGCATGCAAGAAGGAAGAAAGGGGATAGGCGGCTAGGTTTTGGTAAAGAAGAGACTTGTTTCTCTTCTTCTTCTTCTTCTTCTTCTCCTTCCTCTCCGGTGCTTCCTTGTGGTCGGCGGGCTTTGGAAGCCTTGTGTGGGCGGCGGCGCAAGGAGGAGTGGAAGAAGGTGGCCGGCGGCAATCCTAGTGGCTAGGGTTTGGTTGGCGCAAGAAGAATGTGATATTGGAAGGCCTTGGTGACTTCGGTTCTTGGTAGATCGTCGCCCACATGACGTCCAAGAGAGGAGGGTCATACAATAGAAAATCGAGAGGTAAATGGAAAGGTATAACCTTCACTTTGGCTCCTTGTTTTTTATCATTTCATGTGGTTTGATTAATTATCTTTGTTGTTAATTATTTGATAATTAATTGTGATAATTAATTATGATAATTAATCATGTTGGACCCCGATGATAAACATAAAAAATCGGCGATCCGTTAGTCATCTTTTCCGCGACTATTTGGTTAGGCGAGTTACAAGGCTTGAACATCATGTTTGGCCAAGTTGTAACTCGAATCAATTGGTACGACGATAAGACGGTCGTTTGGGAGATAGGTCTCCATTCGGATTAAAAATTTTAATCCGTGGACATGGAGAGGTTTCCCATGAACGACCTGGTATTCTCTTAGGAAACCCGCAACCAAGAATTGGTATCAGAGCTGAGGTTTCCGGTTTTGTGTTTGGATTCGGTTACATTTTGCACTTTATCATGTATTTTATTTTTGCCGGATAATAGTAAGATGTGTGTAGGCTAATTCTTTGGTTGCAGGCACGAGATTCCAACTATTATGGCTTAAATAATGTGTGTATGTGATTGGTTATGCATAGTTGTAATAGTTGAATCCTCGGGGTTGACAAGGCTAAATTAGTATTTAATTTTTGTAATTAAATACGACACCTGTTTGGCCGCGCTTTTTATTTATTTTCGATCTAGATTTTATGTACACTCCTTTGTGGAGTATAAGATCGATGGATGTAAATAAATAGCATTTTATCTCATCTCGGAGATCCCTTCAATGGTGGCTTGCGCATGGTGTAAGGAGGAGCGGACGAGGTGGCGACACGACTAGAAGCTCATTAATGACTAAAGCCATGATAGTTGGAAAAATTTAGAATTTTTCTTGTTTATTGTTTCAGTTTATGTGCTTGTCGTACTTGCATGAAAATTTTTAGTTATAAATAACTAAGTGGGAGAGGGACCCTATGGGTCCCGTGGCCTCTATTACTAATTTGACAAGTGATGCGAACTAGCTTGCGCGTCGACTCTGAGTGCCTTCCTCCCCATCGGATGGGCTTGTTCTGCGGATCACTGGGTCATACATGATTATAGAAGATTATTGAAGAGCGTGTGATTTTTCCCATCGGACGACACATAATCCGAAATAATTTTCTTAGTATCGTGTAATGGTAAACACTTAAATGCAAATAATAGTATCCTCCCCATTGGAGTCACTGCTATTATTTGTAGGGCCGAAGAGGACCAACTATTAATTTTATTTGTCAAATAGTTAGGTTGATAAGATAATAAAATTAATGGGTAAAACTACCTCTCACAAATGTAGAATTCGTATACGTCCACACTATCGTGGCATGCGAAATTCTTGGTGTTTGAGGTGTTGGTTATTTTTAAAATTTATTATTTGAGGAATCAATATTTTTTGAAATCTAATGTTGAAATCTAAATTTATTGTTTCAAAATGGATTTAGACCCACTTGATTTGATTCTAAGAGAAAACCAACTTAATGCACTTAACAATAATAATTGGGGACTGAACTTGGACTTTGTCTTAAGTACCGAGAAATCCAATTGTGAGCTTTTCGAGTTCTGTGCTAAAAAGCCTAGTGTGAATTATGATGAAGTGGAGAAGGAATGTTTTAGGCAGTAGATAAAAGCAGACGAGATGGCACAGTGTCATCAACATTAGGCTTCTTCCACTACTAGTGATATAATGTCCAATCTCAAAGAATTCTTCAGACATCATAATCAGGCTGCTAGGCAAGAGGCCATGAGTTGGCATATACTACCCTCAAGTTGCATACTGAGTTGTAGGCTCTGTACGATTGCATACTAGCGATCATCGGCTCCCCTAGGGTTTGAGCCCGTCGCGCAGTTAGGTTTCTTCTATTGATAGAGCTATTAGCGTTGTGATATTATCATGATGGCGACCATCGACTCCCCAGAGGTATGAGCCCATCCCCAATCATGTTTGAGGTTGCATAGCCATAGGTGCTAGCTACGTACATGCATTCGCCATGGGTGCTAGGCGACATACTTGCATAGCCACAGGTGTTGGGCTACATACATGCATTCACCACTGGTGCTAGGCGACATACTCACATAGCCACAGGTGTTGGGCTACATACTTGCATTGCCTCAGGTGTTGAACATCATATTTGCATAGCCACAGGTGCTGGGCTACATACTCGCATTTCCACAAGTGTTGGGAATCATATTTGCATAGCCATAGGTGGTGGGCTACATACATGCATTCCCACAAGTGCTGGGCATCATATTTGCATAGCCAAAGGTGTTGGACTACACATTGCATCCGCCATAGGTGCTAGGCGTAATATTTGCATAGCCAAAGGTGCTAGGCTACATATTGCATCTGCCATAGGTGCTAGGCGTCATATTTGCATAGCCACAGGTGCTTGGCTACATATTGCATCTGCCACAGGTGTTGGGCATCATATTTACATAACCACAGGTGCTGGGCTACATACTTGTATCGCCACGAGTGCTGGGCGTCATACTTGCATAGTCACGGGTGTTGGGCTTCGTATGTTGTATGCCACAAGTGTTTGGCTTCTTTATGCAACCAAGATTGGTTGACTTGTCTATTTCCTGTTCACCCAACTGTCGGTCTGGTGGTGGCTGAGGTGCGTACAGAACAAATCATTGCACTATGTGTATGGGATGCATTGCACCTTTATTGGTGCTTGCTGTGTTTGAGTGTTGTATATGTTTGGCATGCACTTACAAGTGATGTACACATTTGGATTTGTGTATCATTCTTGAGGTTATATAAGGGATTGATTACACCTACCTGCAGGATAGACGGACTCTGGTATGTGTTCACCCTTAGTCTTCAGTTATATCCTCTATACTCGAGACTATATCAGCGTGATTCTTACTCTTATTATAGCTTACTCTGCATATTTTTTTGGTATCCGTTGAGTTTATTTGGACTTAGCACTGTTCACCATATTTCTATTTTCAGGTTGATTAGTCATCAGGGGAGCCCCAGTTGCCAGTCCCAGGTCCCTACAAATCCAGTGATGGGTGCTTCCGCGTGTTCTATTTCCTTTACACCTTGTTATGTGGTCTGTATTCGTTTTATGTCGTGGAACTTGTCTCGTGATTCATTTGTCTCGGTATTGTATTTTTGAGTCTACTATTGGACTTATATTGTATTGTTTTGCTACGCACCTACCCAGGGGGCAGCTCAGGTGAATAAGGTTGGTTTATGGGTTGAGTTTGCATTTATTTTCTTGCTTATTTCTTGTCTTGAGGCCTGAGGCCAATATTATTTTCCGTGTGATGTAAGTATATGTATAAATTGCCCGCCGGATAGGGGAGATATTGTCCGATTTTATATTGGATTAGAGGCACCGTTAGTCTCGAGGTGTGACAGATTAACAAGTGAGATAAAAAATTTATTAGTTGAGTTTCATTTGTATCCAAGTCTGAATTTGTTATAGATAACTTTTTGAGATTCAAAAATTAAGTCTAAGTTTTTTAATGTTCCTAAAATATTTTTAAACTTATTAATTTCATATTTCAAAATGGAATTCTCTTCCTAATGTTTTGCATCTTAAGATGATTTTGTTACGCCTCGGAGATGATGCTTGCTTAAAAAATAGACAGCATCTCCCCTGTACAAACAATATATTGATCCTAGATATAATAGACACATGGTTATACTGATGGTTGTATCCATCGAGGTAGCAATACCCAAGGCATAGCTCGACTTGTTTCCTAAGCAACCACGGGGTCGAACATGAGAAACTTCTCTATATCTACGGATTAAAAATTTAATCCGAATAGAGACCCATCTCCCAAACGACCATCTCGTCGTCATGTCAATTGATTCAAGTCACAACTTAGCCAAAACCAAAGTTAAGGCCTTGTAACTTTCCGAATCAAAAGACCGCAGAAAAGACGATGAATGGATCGCTGATTTTTGTGTTTATAATCGGGGTCCATGACATAAATTAATTGACATATTAATTAATAGATAATTAACCCATGACAATTAAATTATCGCATGCAATGATAAAAATAATCAAAGCAATAATCAAGAAAACAAAAGGAGCTAGGGAGAGGTATACCTCGCCTTTTACCTGCAGTCTTCTACCTTATGGCCCTCCCCTCTTGGACGTTGTGTGGGCGACAAGCTACCAAGACACAGAATCACCAAGGCACCAATTAATCCTTTCTCTTCTTCCTTTTCTTCTATGCTTCAAGCAAACCCTAGAAGCAAGGGTTTGTGCCGGCCTTCACCACTACTCCCTTGTGTCCGCTGGTGACTTTGCTCGCTCCACGGGATCACCGGCCACAAGATGGTGGAAGGAAGAAGAAGAAGACTATGAAGAAGAGGAAATCCAATCCCCTTCTCCCATTGAACCCACGCCAGCCGCCTCCTCTTTCCTCTCTACCGCCGCCGACCAACTAAGAAGAAGAACCGTTTTCTTCTTCACCGCCGATTATCACCACCAGGGATTCTGGCTACGCGGGCCCTGATGGAGACCTGAGGATGAGAAGACAATGGGAGAAGAAGAAGAAGAACTTCGCTTCCTTCCTCCCTACCGAGCTTCCAGCTCCTCCAATCACCGGCGCCAAACCTCCAAGTAACTCCCTTCACCGCCGCCAACCACCCTCCCTCTTCACTCATTGCCATGCGCCACAAAGGAGGAAGCGTCTCCTCCTTGTCTAGTGTCGTCCACAATCAAGAGAGGGAGAGAAGCAAAGAAGAAGGAAGAAGAAAGCACCAAACTTTCACCCTCTCCTTTGCCATGACCTAGGTGAGAGAGAAGAGAGGGAGAGAGAGAGAGAGGCTAGGGTTTTGGGGATTAATTCTTGAATTAATTAGATTAATTCATTAGCCTTGTATCATAACACATATAGGGTATTTATAGGGCTAAGGTAG